>JAODKM010000002.1:18534995-18558041 GCA_026780845.1 Petrocephalus sullivani | reverse complement strand
TAGTTGCATGTAGCGGTATGTAGCCTACATGTATACGTATAAAACGACAATATAATAAACGGTTATATAACAATTAACCTGGAAAAATGTCCTTGGTTAACCCGCGCCTATTACTGTACGCCGTTTTCCCTAACTCGAAAAGTCGAATTTTTTTTTCGGTCCCGTTGAGTTCGACTTAGCGAGGTCCGACTGTATAAGAAGCATATATATACGTGTATATATATATATATATATATATAAAGCACCATAGACCTTCAGACCAATCTGCAATTTTCATTGAAAGATCCCCCCCCCCTCCGCGCCCCCCGCGAAAATAGAACTAGAAACTCTTGTTGCAACTCTGTGGTGGTCATTGGGTAAAACTTTACAACTTTACTTAAGGGCCCAGAGTAACTTAGTAACTCAGTTGCTACTCAAGTATAACTCATGAACAAACAATAACTGCGCGAAATAAATGACTGATTACTGATGAACAAATATGGCATGCTCCATTGGCCGCTATATTATCTGTCCCCCTCAAATACAATGTTACCAAATGCCCAAATTATACACGAAAAATCACTTCTGCAAAAACAACAACAAAAAAAAAACACTCTCTACAGTTTATAGGTGATACCATATTTATTGGCTTATTTGCTAGAGGGAAATTTCCCACGTGCAGTGGTTTCAGAAAGTGGTATATAAGTTAGGGGAGAAGTGCTCTCTCTCACAGTGACACAGCAGCCAGACGCCATCAGCTCTGCTTTCAGACACCTACCAGCCAGGAGCATCACCATGCACACCAGAATCCTTCTGCTGCTCTCTGTCGTGGTCTGCGTGGCACTCGCACAGAGTAGGTTTTGCTAACCTCTCCATAATAATTCTACCCATTAAAGAAAGTCATATGATTAATTAGTTACAAATTACTGATCAGAGATGTTTGTGTATTGATCAGTAATGAAGAGTTTTTACGTATTATTATTATTATTATTGTTGTTGTTGTTGTTGTTGTTGTTATATTCTCAAAACCGAATCCTTTCTCGCTTTAGCCGGAGGGTTTGGCAAGTCACGTTGCCTCTGCCGCCGTGTCCGGGACAATTTTGGACCCCCCAAAAACATCCTGGATATTCAGATCTACCCCCCATCCAACTCCTGCGACAATCTGGAGGTCGTGTAAGTAGAAGATGAATGTCTGTGGTCTCAATCGTCCAATTAGACATCCGCCAGCTGTCGCTTGGTTTTATGTTTGGTGGGGGCACAGCGCTGTCGTCTCTTAGACTGTTGTGTCCTGTACGCCTGTAGAGTTAGCCTGAAAAATGGCCTGCAGTATTGCCTGGATCCACGCCTGAAGAAGGTGCAAGAAGTCATCACAAACCTGAAGAGCATGTAAGTGCGTCTTTGGCCTCGGCCGTCCCTGCGCATTCCACTGCTCTTGTCATCTGACGAATTGTCGCTCTGTCCCCTTTGCCAAGCAGGAAAGCCCGAGCCCAGGAGACTAGCAGTCCCGAGCCTTAGGCTGGCCCATGTGCGAGCTGCCAGTCTGTTCTGCGTGACCACTCTTGGATCTATATCCAAACAGCCCAAAACTTCACCAGCTATAAATTGCTATTTCAAGGCACCTTTTTTCCAGATGTTTTTCTATTTTTTTACTTTATATTGTACTAATTGCCATCATATTCTGAGTTGTGTCATACTTTGGGCTGAATACATATATAATTACCGTGTCATTTAATTAATGACCGCATTTTTATTTTAAATGGCAGCTGAGAATGTTAAACATACAATTTGAATAAATAAAACTTTTGAAGGAAATCTGAACATTTCAGGTGATTTGTCTCACATAACATTTTATTGGCAATTTTAATGGAATGTTTAATCTAAAATAATGGCAAAATGTGGAAAAGTGTGACAATTTTTTCCTTCATGGTTCATGGTTTGATTTATTTATGTCAGCTGGAAGGGAAACACATAGAGATTAAACTGAAGGTGAATGGAGATATTTCATTAAGATTTTGGCTGCTTCAGGAAAAAATTATATACATATTAATGCAACAGTGGAGGCAAAATTTAAGTAATTACTGTTTAAATTTAAGTAATTACTGCTCTGTATGTAAACAAAATGTTAAAATGTCAGGTCTTATTTAGGTTCTGATTCAATGTTACCAGTGATTTCACACAAAGAACTGTTAATAATAAAAAATACAGTGAATGATGTAACAACAATTGATGCAAATTACTGATTGGAATCCAAAAATAAAAAAATAAAACGAGGAAAAGCAGGTGTGGAAAGATGTGTAGTGTTATAGCGCCAATAGGTGGCAGCCTATGAAAGTGCCATTTATTATAGAGGCTGGTATGAAATGCAAAGTCACGTATAGTCAATTGCCTTTAAAAGCCCTGCATATTCCATCTTCCTAGTGCCACAGTAGTACAGCAATATGTATTATAAATCCAATATGATGACAGATCCTTTGTTCAATAAAACTGATACACACACATTACAACGATGGGGACAGTGCCTACTAACCCTTTAAAAATGTCAATAATCCAAAGCCAACACAAATGAAATGAGATTTTCATCCATCTCCCTTTATATATTGTAACACACGATTTGCTACCGAAAAAACAAACAGTCAAGTTTTCAGAAAATAAATGAGAAACAAAAATATTTGAAAATACATTACTTAGTACATGCACAGATGTACTAATACTTCCTTCTTCCGAGAAGCACGCTTTTCTTAAATTGCGTCTTTCAGAGTAAGTATTAATCAGCATAGCACACCTAGATTTGGTAATATGTTACCCATTCCCCGTGTCGAATCAGACGATCAGTCAGATTTTCAAAGTCATTTACAAGGTCACCCAGATTTTTATGGACACAGTCAGTGTTCAGTGGACTTCTAGAATACCTCCATCAGTTTTCAAATGGAAAGGAAATCTGACTGGGCAAGCCCAGGATGGTAGTTTTAGCTGTGGGCTTTGGGTCACTGACACATATAAATTTTGAGTTTTGTAACAGAAGGTGGTGGTTCCTTCAAGAACCCACCTTTATATGTACTGACTCTACTCACAAATGACTCCCAGCCTCAGAATAACCTCAGTGGCTGATGGTGATTTCCGTCTTGGCACTATCCTGTACAGCCCAGCTTTGCTTAGAGCTGGTGTTTTTTTGCAATGTTTCTGACCCTGGTCTACAGGGGACCCCCAGACAGTCCACATTTTGTTACTGGGAGCTAGAAGGAAGCAAAAATGTGGACGACTTGGCTAAGAACTCAGAGGGAGCGAAAACATGGACTGTCTGGGGGTCCATGAAGACCAGATTGTGAAACACTGTTTTAAAGTAAATGCATCAAAAACTTGTGAATTATGTAAGCTGGGTATGCACTGTACCTAGGTGGCTAGTGTATTAATTTGGTTTCACATATTGAAAGAATTGTATTTTGAAAAGATTATAACAAGCATGAACACTTACAGGAAATTCACACAGAGCGAAAAAAATCCCCTGAAGTGGATGCACCTAGTAACACATCTGGGGGTAAAGGGTTGAGGTTAGTCAGCGGGTTCCTCCGTGGTCTCCTCCCTTCATGCAGACTGCCACTCTGCTTCTGACCGCCGTGCAGCAATTGGCCGTCGACTAGACGCTGCCAGTCTCCTTCACCGCAATCATCAAGCTCACGTAGGTTTTGGGCAAAGAGCTTTTTGCGTTTCATTTTTATCTGTCTTTTCACTTCAAGGAAAGCGCAACCCAGTGCCGAAAGACTGATTTCATTATTGTTTTATAATATTACCATAACTAACATAATAAGGGCATTTTGCTGGCTAAAAGGAGTTGTAGCATGTAGCAATATATGTTAGAAGACTCATCTCGCAATTTGGTTTAATGAGTAGGCCAATGCATAGAACAAGCCACACCAAGTTGCACTAATTAGGCGTAATTCTTTAGGTTTCTTCAGTGGTGGGGCAGTGGCGGTGTATTGGTTAGGGATGCATCATCAGAAAGTTGCCGGTTTGAGTCCCCGACCTGCAAGTACTGCCGAGGTACCCTGAGCAAGGTACTGCCCCCGGGCGCCGAATTAGCTGCCCACGGCTATGTCACATACTGGTTAAATGCAGAGGACACATTTCATTACTGTGCGTTGACAATTAATCACCCTTCTTTTGGACGATGGAAAGAAATTAATTGTGGGAAACCACCACGTTTCAATTTAGTGGAGAGAATGGTCACACTTCCATTTCCTCTTTCAGAAGTTTCCAGAGCAGAAACATCCGACGTCACACCGTCACACAGCGGTGTATAAAAGCGCTTCCATCGAGCGCAAGCAGCAGCAACGCCAGCGACTCGCTCCCCAGGCCGCCAGCACCGACACAGCACCACGGAACAGACCTCCAGCATGACAACCAGGGTGCTCCTGCTTCTCTCTGTCCTGGCCTGTGCTGCCTTCTCGCAAAGTGAGTGCCCTCCTTCTCCGTCTCTTCCATCATTTCTTGCTGCGTTTCACGGTTCTCCTGTGACCCGTTACCCTCCTCGTTTAGCTCGTTTACCCTCCCTGTCTCTCCTCAGGCATCACGGGAGGTCGCTCAAAGTGCCTATGTGTGAGCACTCGGAACAGGCTTGGAGTTAAACCGCAGCACATTCAGAACTTGGAGATCTTTCCCCCATCAAACTTTTGCGGGAAGTTGGAAATCATGTGCGTACTTACTCAGGTTTAATTTTCAGTTTTGTACTCAGGGATGCCCTAAAGTGGGGGAAAGTTGGGATGATTCCAAGGGTGTGACTGTGGCCCTAAAAAATTTTGAACATAATCCTATTGATCTGGTTTGGGGGCCCAATATAACATGCTTTCATAGGGCCCAAAATCTTTAGAGGCACCCCTGTCTGTACCTATTCAATACGATGGTTTAATTAACACCTGCTTCAGCATCTTGGCTTCAACCAAACCGCTTGTATGTTGACTGCTTTGAAACATTATTCCTCTTGTGAATATACTGCAGAGACCTGAGCTGTTTAATAGTAGCATCGTTATCGTTTCTGAGCTGCAGTTGTGCTAATTACCCCTCTGCCGTGTTTACAGTATGAACCTGAAGAACGGGATGCAGTACTGCCTGAATCCCGATGCCCAAAAAATCCGGCAAATGATAGCGAAATTGCAATCGTAAGTACATGCAAAGATCTCATCAATACTGGGTTTTCACATAATAATCTACTTCACATAGAGATTGTCGCCCGTTAGGAATACGTCGCATTCGTCTGAGCTCAAAAATACGAAGCACTGCTTTCTGAATACTGGTTATTGATTATGCACATTGCTGAATAATCAGTACACTTTCATTTCTTAGGCAGACTTGCAGTCATGTTTTGAATATAAAACCAATTCATTTATAATAGCGTTGCATAATCCAGGTCAGCAGGTGATGACATTATCCAGTATGTTTACACTAAAGCTGGTTTGTAAAGTACCAGAGTGAATTCACCAAAGTCCTTCGCACGAGTTCAATGGCAGTGGTTCCTGCTTGTGCTACAGCTGCACACATATCAGAATGCGTGCCTGCCATTCAAACATGCAGCTTCACCACTGTGTAGGCTGTGCAAGGCCTACACCTTCCCTGGGCATATGACCTTAATCCTTCTGAATCTCTCAGGCTGCACAGGAGACAGACACAGTGATGTGGACTGAGGACACCCCCAGCCGACATCCCACAGGACACCAAAGCTGGACACCCGCTCCTCCCCAGACACATGGGCTACCCAGCCCTGCTGTTACTCATGCAGAATGCATTCCTGGGTGTCTTTCACACGATAATTAGTGATACAATATATTGATATGTTTGTCTTGTTACTAATCACAACCCGGCACTACCTAAGTGCTCATGGAAGATGTATAATATATATTTTCTGTGTAGTATAGCGCTTAATGGCAAATTGCATTCAGTTTGTAGACTTTATAATGTACTCATTTACTATTATTTAACTGTATTCTATTAATAAATACAAGGAACAAACGTCTGTATTGTTTTTGCAATGTCGTATTATAAACTTACCTGGTTTTGTGAAAAGTGTCATGGATGATCTGGGTAATCCTGATGGCCACTGGGGCTCAGTTAATCTGAGACTAACCAAAAAGAGGGATTATTTCCATCCTCTTTAGCAGAGTTATTTCTGAGTGCACGGTACAGTTTTACCCAAATAAAGGACTGAATGTTTCAAATTACAAATGCTTTTTCATATACCCCTGATGCCTACTTGCACACCTCCTGCAGACAGTGAGTGATGGACTGAAAATTACCAGTCATTTGATATACAGCATGCCTGTATTTTATACCTATATGCTATCAGGTACCGTTATGGCTGGTGGATAGAAACTATCGATCTTGTCAGGGCTGAACTGATATGGAAAATCAGCCTGGACGCAATATGCTGTTATGGATCTGGCGATGGCGGGGAATGGTGCAGGCAGGATTCGGGGGGGGGGAAAGGTGACGACCCACTTGCGGCTCCAGAACCAAAAAAAAGGGGTTTATTGGGTACAAAAAGACTGTGGAAAACTACAAAATAAAACAGACCACGAGGAGCTGGCCAAAACGGGGGGAAGGACAGGCACAGATCCTGACACTACCCCCCACCAAGCACGCGCACACCGGGCGCGCGCAAGAGCACCACCAGGGCCAAAAAAAATTTAAAATGGGAGAAAACTGACTTTACCAGGAGACGGGGAACTGGACAAACAGACCAAGGGCGTTGAACAAGAACAAAACTAAGACAGACAGAGTAAACAGAAGGAACTGGGACAAGACCACCAGATGAGGAAACACAGCAAGGAACATACCTAGGGGACCAGGGGCAGGATGCATAGGCAGAGGACAAGGACCAGGGACTGACACATTGGGAGCATGACCAGGGACAAGAGGTGGGGACCAAGGCAGAGCAGGGGATGAGGCCGGAAAGGGAACAAAAGGAGCTAGCTGGGGCAGCAGACCAGGATACAGAAGGGAAGGGAACCTGAAAGGGGCAGGATCAGTCCGGGATGGAGGAGATAAGGAAGGGTGGAACGAGTGGAGCAATGCAGGTCCGGGGAACTGTACAGTGGGGATGAGTGGTGGCACAACAGGAGCTGGTGGCGGACGGCTAGGGACTGCGAGACGGGGACTGGGGGGCGACGAGGAGACTGCAGGACGGAAACTGGGGGGCGACGAGGAGACTGCAGGATGGAAACACAGGGGTCAGGATGGCCAGCAACACCAGCCGGCTCACATACCAGTCCGACCACCGGGGAAATGCCGTCGTGGCAGATGGCCAGTCCAGCCCTGGACATTGTGGTCGGAGTGTTGACGCCACCCTCTGAGCAGATTTACACCCCACACACCCCCAGCAGGACACCCAAACGCCGCCCCTGCACCCCCAGCACAATAACCGCGGACTTCGGCGTATCCATCACAAACCGAGCACTCGTTTAAAAGCATCGCTGATTATTCTTATGCTCAGATCTGATGCTTTTTTACAGGTGTGTCACATTCTCGATTAAAAGCATCCAGATGAAGGTCTCCGTGTGCTGTCTTTCCTGTGGAGGCGGAGGAAAACCACCCACGCAACTTCTGGCGGCCACCGTGGGGGTTTCGCGAAAGGAGGGGGTCCCAGGGCCCGGCGTGCTGCCCAAGGCAGAGCGGCACACCCGCATCGCGGACTGCCGCTGGGCCACATGCTGGGGCCGGGGTCGCGCTGGCTGTCATGGGGAGATCGCTGGCTGTGGAAGGAGCTTAATTTCACGTTACTGGCTTTATATTATTCACAGCTACCTTTGCGTTAATAAGGTTTTTAACTAGAATGGTGCACAGCAGGGAGGGTAGTATCTGTGCGGGTTTTATGTCCGGAATATAATTCCCCCCTTTCAGACATACTGGTACATTGCTTTGATTACCTTTCCTTTGGTGGGAGAGCGAGTCCCTTCGGTCTTTGCCGAGTAGTTTTGAAAAAATCGATGGGTATTTTAAGACCGGTTTCACCAGTAATCCGGACAATATAAAAAGCACCCTACTTTAGTATATGATTACACTACTCATTTTCTATCTCTGAATTCAATTGCATTGTCTAATTTCAACCTGCTTATATTCTTGTATTTTTTTGTGTTATTGTCGTTTTATTGTATATATGTATTCACTGTAAGGTGTCCTTGAGTATTTTGAAAGGCGCCTATAAATGAAATGTATTATTATTATTATTATTATTATTATTATTACGGCAGAGCACTCAAAATATGATTATAAATCTGACTAAATCTAACTAAATCAACTGTCCGATAAAATAATTATAATTAGAAATCACGGGGAACTTTTTGCGGTATTAGTCGAGTAAAAATGTCCACCAGTAGAACTTAATCTTTGTAATTCGGGTTATATGTAAATATTAATTTTTCTGGATGTAATAAGACCACTGAGAGGAACTGCACCTGTCGTCTACGGTGAGCGGGAGCCCCCTGCCGGCAGCTTGCGGTACTTGGTACGAACAGTGGAAGAAACTCGATCTTGATCGGCTGTGCAGTACGGAGCCCTTCAAGTTCGGAGTGCCCATGGGGGCAGGCTTGGAAAATATTATTTGAAGCAGTATTATGCTCGCATGTCGTAAAAACAACAAAACTTTTTAAAACGATGTTCTCAGCTTTGTCCCTTTATGAGCTCCGTAGCAGAGGACGCAGTATAAAATTCTCAATAATTACAGCGACTGCAATCTTTTCACTTACACCACGTTTTTAACAACACTGTAAAGGTCCACAGCACAACTCCTCCATGCATGACACAACTTCGGGACTGACACTTTGAAATGAGAGGGCAGTACAAAAATCGTGCCTGCATATCCGTCTAACACTGACCTCATTGTGACTTGAATCCATTAGAAGTTCGCTGCGTGTCAATCCAGGACATCCGCATGTTCGCCCCAATGAAATCAGCTGATTACCCTACAGACTATTTAAAGAATAATCTTTCCGTTTTTAACGTCGCTATTCTTGTATTACAGTCGTACTGAAATGACTTCCCGTATGTGGTTCACACATGTCATGTCAATAACAATCCGTTTATAACGTTATTTGGCTGACATTTCCGTTTTGCATTTTTGGGGCGTGGGGGACATAAGCCATTCAAAATCATCTTTGCTTCAAAGTGGCGCCGACGACTGGGACACCTTATTATAATCTAGTGACTAAAGGAAATCTTTTGGTATCATGCACACGAGATATTCACGACCGCCTCGGTGCAAAATAATATAGTCCCTAACGTCTTCCGACATGTTTATATTCACGTGTTTTACGATCTGCGTAACAAGAAAACAAAACTACATTGATTAATACAGTGGTGCTATTTAGTGAACAATATTTCACCATGACTACAGCCAGTACAATGCGGCCATACGCATGCGTACGCAGACGCCTCGGTTGAAGTAACCTAATCTGCAGGAGCAGGTTTTAGCGTTAAACCCAGGATTAATGTGTAATCTGACTGATGCGTGGGAAAGCGCAGTATGCGTGTTTAGAGACATCTTGGGAGTTCATTGCAAAAGGAAAACGGGAATGTGCATATCTGTAATTGCCTGAGCGCACTTTTGCTTAGTTCAGTTAAACTTCATGCAAACGCCGAAAGATGTACCAGCTCACGCACCGGCTTCCGGAAGTATCGCGAGAGCGTGGAGCGCCGGCTGCCGGGCGTCTCCAAAGGGAAGTTACAAAGTCACTGCGAAAAATAATGACACATCAGATGCCGTGCGTGCATCCCAAATAATAAATGCATTGCTAATAGCGGTTTTAATTCTCTAGTAATTCAATAAGGAATCATCACTAGGTGAGCATTGGGTGTTTTTTTCAACCGATTGCTTACTTATGCATGCTTAAAGAAATATAGTTAATTGATTTGATTTATTCCTACTGTGCGATTTCATTATCTTTAGACTGATATAAGTTATTAATGTCCGCAGGAGGCATGGATACCTAAAACTTGTGGTTTGGTATTTGGTGTTATTTCCTATATGCAAAAAGTGAAAAGGGTAATTAGGTGTAATAAGTCCCTGAAATATGTACATGCTGTTCGCAAATTAAACCAATTTGTGGCAGTCTGTTGGATTCATTAGATTATCCAACGGTACGTGACTTGGAGTATTAAACGTTGTTCCCGACTGTCAATTTAACAAAGATTAATTTAACAAATTAATTAAACAAAGGCACCTTGCAAAACTTTTCAGTTCTCCTGGTTTAAATAGTAGCCGAAACCCCGAAGTCGTTGAAGCGGTAGCAGTTTTATGCTTGAATTGGCCATGATCTTGTTGTATGACCATCTTGTTCCTTAAGACGATTATGCTCGCTTCCAATCAGATCAAGTCCACGTTTTATAGGCCTATTCTTAGATTAACGTGAACCGCAAGTGCAAGATCAGCGAAGGCTTAAATTTAACATCAAACGATAAAAAAGTACCGCATATGTGGATTGACAACAGCGATGCTGTGTTTTGTTAATATCCGTATTTAAAATCCTGGCTCTTTTATATTTTGTACTAACGAATCTCTTCGGTCTATCGCTCCTATTCTTCTGAACTTTTCCCAGGCTTAGTCGACAGCCATGTCTGCAGCGGCGTTGTAAATAACAGCAGAGGAATAGTTTTCCATCTCTCAAACACCACGGTACATATAGGATAATAAAAAATAAATAATAATAATAATAATAACAACAACAACAACTGTATATTCAATTAAAACCTGTAAAAGTACAGTGAATGTTGTCGAAATTCTGGAATACAGAATCACTCTTTTACTCTCTCTTTTACTAAGTGGGACTGGAGATATCCATTTAACCATTTAATAAATATGGAGTAATCAAATAACTTCACAATAACTTGGGGGATAATAAAATGCTCATATTCAGTATCAGGCATATTCCAAATGAGGTGTGTTTAAGATAAATGATTAATTCAGGTTGATCCAGATTGCCCAATGCCTGTGAGATCGCGCTTGTTTGCCTGGGCAGTCGTCCAATAAGCTTAGACTAGGGTATGCTCCGTCCTCCTACCGCATAATCGTTTCCTACTGAAACTTTTTTGCATGATGGACAGTTATATAAGGGATTTAGCACTGAGCAATGAAGTTACGAACCATTATAAGCATTTCAATCATTGTTTTTTTTTTTCTTTTTTTTTCTTTTCTGGAGTAGCATTATGGCATCCAGACAGCGTGAGGTTCCAGGTAAGCCGCCTATGTCTTTGCTGGTGAGGGATGCTCGGAAAATTCAGCAGCTGTATAAACATTTTGCAGCTGCATTACCTCTCACGTGCCATTTTTTGGTATTAGCCTATCACAATGTATCCCAAGCCCCTCTCAGACAAATTCATGACTCGATATAGAGCAAGTCTGCCTCCGCTCGTTTTCTTGGTTTGACTCATGCAAGTATTAATCAGAGGGGTGCTTTTCCAAACAAACAGAAGAAGTTGTCTGCTATTCAAGCCCTTTACATTGCCATGTCCTGGACGACTGAGAACCTGTTTTCCTGGTTTGCTTTCCCTGCCCAGCCTTGGAGTCAGGCATGTCTGAGGATCTGCCCGGAGGGACATCTCTCCCCATCAGAATTATCCGGCATGCCATCAGCTACGATGATGCCCTGGAAGCACCAATCGCGTCCCCTCCATCAGACATGATTGTCAACATCCTTTGGGAGAAGCCTGTCATTCCAGAGAGAAGGTTCCGTTATCTGGTGGAGGTATGCTGCTTATTGCATAGATGAAAAACATTCTGTCTTTTATGAGTGTCGATTATATTATTATTATTATTATTATTATTATTATTATTATTATTATTGAGGATGATGATGGTGATATAGTTTTAATAAAACACTCCAAAGATAATTCTGTCATTAATAGCCAGTTTTTCTTGTTTTTTTTATCCATAATTAGGAGCCTGAGGGAGAGCATTTCCTGAGTCATACTGAAACTTTTGATATCAATGCTGCAAAGCCTTCTGTTACCATGGTGAAGGCCAGAGCTTCATCAGGCATCATTAGCTCCCTTATGACCAGTAAGCTGACATTTGGTATTATATTTGGACTGTAATTCTAACTGGAAATATGAAATGTAAATGATTATTGTAAAAAGGAATTCTTTATTATTAAGGAATAAAAAAAATCATTGTGGCTTGATATTATATAACAATTTGTGTCTACCAGAGGGCAAAAATTATGTATTATTTTTTCAGTAGGTATGCAAACTGTGGTAACTTATATATAAAGAATTATGAAATTCTTCAGAACTTCTCAGAGGCTGTGGTTTCAAAACAATCAAGTTATGAGTTATTTTATATCGGAATGTAAAAGAAATCCTTGTGTGAACCAAACGTGTGTGACGGGTCTGGTTTTGCCAACCCACAGAAAACACCCAAGAGAGCCTGCAGAGGTTTGAGCAACACGCTGGATTGACGGGTGCTAGTTACACCCCGCACAAGGGCCTGATGGCAGAGGAGACGCGCTACCACCGTGTGTCTGACGTGCAAAATGTGAGTGTGGGGCACGACTGATGGATAGGCCTCTGTCAGTGAGTCCGGGAGCAGAGGGCGTTACCAGGCAGCGCCCAATCCCTTTGCTTGTGTCTGCATTAAAATGAGATTGCAGAGAAAGGCCTCATTTCATAAATATATATGGGACACGAGTCGGTTTGCATTATCCCTGCAGCACATCCTGTTTTGGAAGGTTTTGATATAACTTTATATTGTGTCAACAAGCGTTAAGTACAGTCCAGGAAAATGAAAGTGTTTTTGTGCCATGTCCAGGGATGACCTGGAAATACAAAATCAACATGATTCTTTCTGCACCTACAAACCCTGGTCTATGCCACCGACTATTTTTAATGCAGTTTTATTTTCCCTATTTATATTTGTACCAGTTATTATATAATACTATGTTATTGGCATATTGTGTATTATAATAATTATATAAATCTATTATTTATATATCATTTATAATTGTATAAATGCAAATATGTGTAGGTGATTTTCTCATGAAAGAGTTTAATAGAAATATAATTGCATGGAACGTGTGGTGTGCAGACTTGTTTTCTGTACTGAATCGTTTAAAAATGCGATAAAAACAAGTATTTTACAGACGCAACACGATAAAACAGGTATGTAATAGACGCAATAGTTTCACATGCAAGTAAACAAATTATGTAACGTCCAGGTCAGGAACTGCCTTTTGTTCTTTGCCGCCATTGGCTACTAGACGCCTCCATAATATGAGACGAGCCCCCTTTGTGTGACGAGCCAGCCAATCAGGAGCCGCCATGGGGGCGGGCGTTTCACGAGCCATTTTAGTGCCACAGTTCCGAGCGAAAACCATGGACAAGCCCAGAATGTCTTTTCGACGCGAAAACGAGAGAAACGTTCGCATAAAAAGGTACCGTGCCGTGCTTCTGTGTGCGCTAATGGGGCGGCATGTTTTATTGGTTTTGTGTCGAGGCTTCGGCTCGCAATCGAGCCCCGAACGCGAGAAGAGGCGGCTAGCTGGCGCCGCGGAGGGAAGCGCGGAATCGGGCCGTTTTCCTTCGGCATTTCGGGGGCCAGCGACGCGGGATCGCCTGCGAGGCGCCCGGGTGGCTGCGGCCGTGTGTGTGTGCGCTGCCCGCCCTGTCTGGGAGTAGCAGCCGGGCCTTCCTGCTTGTGAGCCGCGACTTTGCGTACAATAGGGGGGGCACCTGGTCTCGTAAGCATCGGGCCGCCTCCCGAATACGCGCTGGGCCGGTGCGCTCTCGGCCTGCCGAGATCGGAGCCGGCCGAGCGGACCGGGACGCAGTGCGCAGGCGCGGCCGGCCACCGATGACGTAGCGGTCGGGGATCGCCGGGGTGCTTCCCCGACACCGGCGCGCGGCGGTTCGGGTCCGGCCGGTGGCCCGATGTGCCGCCGCCGCGTACGCGAGCGACTAAGGTGGATCTGAACGCTGAACTGGAGTTGGGTTCCCCTGCTCTAACCCCCTAGAACAGGGATGGACAGTCTGATCCGCAAAGGGCCGGTGTGCTTGCAGGCTTTTGGGGTGACCTTCAGGTCAGCTGTTCAAACCCAGGTGAGGACTCATCAGCTGATCAGTCCTCTGATTGCAACTCCCTAATTAAGTTACTAGTGAAAAGCAGCATACAGCAGCCCTTTCTGGGTAGGATTGGCCACCCCTGCTTTAGAAACTTGCCATGGACCTTGATGTAAGATTATATCCTCTTTTATACCCCTCACTGGTTGATTTGCGGCTTTGAGCACAGAGTCTATATGTAGTGTGCCATGTTGGCAACTTCTGCTGCGTTACGGTGGCGAGTATCCTGGTTGCCATCTCTCACGCATCCAGCGTGACACTTAGGCATGAAATGCTTAAGCAAATCTATATTGTTCTGTTATGAACCTAAGATTAGCTGCATCAAAGATTAGCCTCGGGGTAGTTGGCAAACCCACAGACTATTTACAAGGTAATAAAATTTGTAACACACATGTGATTAAACTTGTCTTGGATTGAGAATCTCATCCCAACCAGCTGACCAAAGTTAGCAACACTAGTAGTATATCAAAAGAAAAGTTTCAACTTGGTCTTTGCTGAGCAGTTCTGGCATAATCGAGCGACTGATTTATTCTGTCACCGGATGCCCCGGATAGTTGTGGAATAGTTTGGTAGTTTGTCATGGCCTCATGCAGGGAACATCGCGCAGGAGGAAATGCTGGCGAGAATGAAAGGGGGAATCTATTCAAGTTTTATTTGCATGCTGTGGAATGTGAGTTTGCGTGTCAGTCAGGTCACGGCGCGGTCTTATGTGCGTCAGCCGCGGGGTCGGTCATTTGCGACATTTGGCTTCTGATGGCCTTTAATCAGCAGGACGGGATCGTGTAAGAGTCTTGGGGAATTCGGGGGGTTGTTTGTCTCAGGAGCCACTGGATGCTGCATGTGATGTGTATTGCTTTTTGATTTTTTTTTTTTTTGCGAAGGGGGGTATGCCGAGAAAAGCAGCACGGGATCTTTAAGGTGATCGGGTTTGTCAGTTTATGGACTTGGGTTCTTTTAGTCCCCGTCCTGCTTTGCCACAAAGTGTTACAAAACACTGTTTACAGACCGTATTTTAATAACCCCACCCCCACAGTCTGTATTTTGAGAAGTCGCCCGCAGGGTTGATTATCACTGTCAGCTGTCTTCTCATTTCTGTAGAAGCTGAAAGTGCCAGGTGGGGACCCCAAGGAAGACAGGCAGGGAACGTCAGCACCATCCACCCCCTGTGTCACCCCGAGCATCACCCCCAGTGTGACGCCCCACGCCTCCCCCAGACTCAGCCACAGGTATGAACATCAGGCTCTTGTGTTATACAAGTTTCCAGTTTTAACCCTTAATCCCCCAAAATGCTCTTTGGTAAATGGCCAGACTATGCTGAGACCCAAAGCTTCACTCTCAACTGTGTGTGTGTGTGTGTGTCATGAGGTAAGATGGGATATGCAAAAAAGAATTCCACTGTACCTGTCCTCATACTTGTGCGAGTGGCAAATAAAGGGTTATTTCATTTCACAAGTTACTGGCAGTCCACCATTTGTTTTTTGTTAACAAGCATGTCCCGTGTCACCTAGGAGCTGGTTCTCCCAAAGCTCCACTGCCCTCCTTGGCGATTCTGAATTTCGGAGCACGAACATCAACCCTGATATGGGTGGCAACGAGGGTGGAGGCGGAGTGGAGCGCTGGGGCCTCTTTGCGACGCGTACCACAGTGCATAAGTCCTCCACCGACCCGGGTGAGACGCTTGTTTGTTTTGGTTTATTGCGCAACGTGTTACGCACGCCGGCGATAACGGAACGCACACTTACACGCTTCCCTCGTGTAAGTGGTTTCTCATCTGCCTCGTTGCAGGAACCCTCAGTCTGCAGTCGTGTCAGGCAGAGAAGAACACCATCCCCATCGAGGTGATGAAGACCCAAGTCGCCCGCATGGTCGAGGACTCCGTCAACCTCAAAGCCCCTAAATTAGAGATCCCTACCTTGGACGCAGCGAGACAGGTGCCCCGGCCGCATAAACTCAAACCCAGAGATATAAACGTCCTCACTCCTTCTGGCTTCTGACGGGCCCCTTCCCCCTATGTGAATGTCATAGCCGGCCTGCCTTCCTCTTTGTCCGCCGAAGAGCCTCGAACTCGGGTCCCCACAACACTCACATTACGGTGCCAATCGTTAGGTAGGGCAAAGTCCAGGAAGTTAAACGAACTTTGGTTTAGTTTATGTACATTTTTCCCCCCCCCCCCCCCTTCCATGTTAATAAAGGTCAGTGCCGTATAAATGCAATAGCGGGAGCCACTTTTTAATATACATGTATATATTTTTTTTAAAGGCATATTATGCGGTACGTACCCCCCTAAGCAGCCCACCGAGTGGTAGTGAGATTGCAAGAAGGGAGCATGCTCAGGTCTGTGTAAAAAGTGTAAAAAGTGATGTGCTGGTCTGCACCAATGCATTTAAAACACGGAACACTATTGTGACCCGAAATGGGCGCTAGCCTTTTTCTGTTTTAGCTTTACGGTTAACAGAAAGATTTTTTTTTTTTTGCTCTTATTTTGAGTGATATGAGTAGTTTTTCCCCTTTTGTTTGTTGCTGGGTGTGTGATGCTTTCTTTGCGAGACCAGCCTGTTAACTAATGGAAACTGATCCTTGCTGCGTCCTACCCCAGTCTCTAAGTCTCTTTAACGGCAAGGCGCTATTACTTACTTCTAAATGAATGTTTGTATGATATTTCATGCTTTGTAAAACTGTCAAAAGATTCTTTCAATTTAATGTAAATGTTCAGAGTTTTGTGGCACAAGTAGCTTCAAGTATATATTGCGAGTTGCACAGGCATCAAATGTTAATTTTATATTTTGTATTGAATATGCTCTGGCATCTTTGGATTTCATGATATGTTTTTTTTGTCAGAAATGACGATCTCATGTTGGAATTGAGCTTTTTTTTAGTGTGAAATAAAGTCATTACTTAATTTTGCATTTATACACGTTGTTCCAATTTGTGGTTGCTTATTTGAAATTGTTGAATTTCAGGTTTTGTCCCAGCCTTTGGCATGTTTTTATAATGTTACTTAAGAGGTTCATTACGTTCTATGTAACTATATATTTTATTTGCAAATTCCACCTCTTTTGGGCGAATGGTTAAATGGTAGATTTCGTGTGTGACACTAGTAGGATTTATTCTTTAATCTCCAGGATGGCTTTGTAACCGTTGTCACTGTGAGCGCTGTAAATGCGGATTGTTGTCATCGTGAGGATATGAGTGACCACAAAAAGCACGTGTCCATTCGCACCCGAGTCTTGTCTTTTCTCCTGTAAAGGTTCCCTTCTCCCAGTAAGCGAAGCGAAATGCCAACTCTCAGTCTCCGCGTCTGACGTTTAAAGGCATGCCTCCGCCCGCCGCTGGGGGGCGCCCGCGTACCGCAGTTTGCCTGTCCCTGCTCCAGCTCTGACCAGCGGGGTATTTCCTACGACTATCCGTGTCATAGAGGGACGTAGTATGTAAATAGTAAAAAGAAACAATAGTGTGGAAACACCCGAGCGTGGGCGTGGGGAGCCGCGGGCAGTGCGTCGGCCTGCGGGGGGGGGGGAAGGTTAAAACAGAGCGATGATTGTCTTCACATGAATAAAAATCAGGATCAGCGGTACTTTGTATTTCATGCAACAAACTTTGTCTTTGTCAAAATGTAACTTTTTTGGGGGGGTCTGCTCCATTGTCTTTTTTGTGATCGTGTCTGACTTGACCAGGTGGCCCAGATGTTGCCTTGGTGTCTAAGCTGACACAGTGCGCCGTTCCCCTCTGCCGAAGGACCCTGACACCTTGACTCCTGCGCAATCGCCCGTGGAAAAGTTCCAGGGCGAATGCGGCCAGCAGCGGCACATCGCCGCCAGGACCCGGCCTCCGCTCAGCGCCGCCCGGTGATGGCCAACATGTGCTGTCCAGGCTTCACCCCCCATCTTCCTGGGATCTGCCCAGTGACACACGGAGGGTCATTTCCTACGTGTTGCCAAGCCCCCAGGGGGGCGTCTGTTGTTTATAAAGAAATGGATGTCGGCCCAGTCCCGCCGGGCGAGGTTGAGTTTCTCCCCGTGATTCACTGGCGCTCCAAACACCATTCAGTGGTCAGTGACATCAGAGGTTTGCCACTTAGAAGAACATAGCAACTACAGTCAATGCAGGAATATCTCCAGTGCGCCCTGGTTTAGTGAGTTCGCATTGTATTCACAAAAGGGGGAGAACATCAGACGCCTTATCTCGTAATTATGACTTACTATTTCGTAATTATGAGATCGAGATCTAGTGATGTAAGAAAATATATCATATAATTATGAGATGGGCACCCCGTAATAATCAGAAAAGGTTAGGTATAACCTATAGTTATCGGTTATGAATATACGTTGGTTTCCTTTTCGATATGAGAAACCGGGAAATATTAATTTATTTTATGTTCTCAGCAAGATGTCGATTAAAAAATATTAAAGTCACATTTACAAGATAAGAAAAAAACTAAAAGCCAAAAACAGTTCACCGAAAGGAAGTCCACTGCAGTGACAGTGCATACAAACAAACAAATAAGGATAAGTAAGAAAATAACTAACGCTTTTGACCAACGCTGCCCTGCCCTGGCATTTGACACCAGTTAAGTTACCTAGTTAATTCATTTCCATTCAGCTGGCCAGCCATGCAGTACTCACCCCTTGATTTGGGTTGCGGGGCTGCGGGTTGCTTGTGTCTGTGTTATTTTTCGTACATAATTTGTAAACTTTGGCAACGTAAGATAAACATACTAAACTTACGGATCCGCGTATGATGGTTATTAATAATAATGGTAGAGGGCCATGCACATTATGCATACTTTACTGGAAGAATAAATAATGTAATATCTGGTCAACCAAGGTATAGTAACGACAGCAAGCGAGGATGAGACCATTTTTAATGGGGGGAAAACGGCGACTTAAAAACAAACTAACACTACTACATAACAAGCGCCAAACCGAGAACTTCGGCGAAACGGCGGGAGGTCAGACGCCGGATTGTAAGGCGGCACCCATGGTGGGTGATTTACACAACGGCCAAAATACGCGAGGATCAGACAGGATTCACGCAAGACACGGGAAAACCCACACGCCAGATATGACAGTCAGATATGACACGAGTATCACAATAGCATAACAAGGCTATTTACAGTTGCCCGCGACCGTGCCGGGATAGAGGAAAATGTTTTATTATAGCATTATTATGAACCGGAGGAGGGCAGGTAGATGGGTTGACATTAGAGTGTTGGCGTGCAGTATGCAGTCATCTTTTAATTATGACTTCGATCTCGTAATTATGAGATCTTTCCCCGTCATTACAAGTTACGAGATAACCTGTCAATTTGTTTTCTTTTATGAATGCAATGAGATTCCGTAAGTTGGGTATTTAAAAAATAGCTTTGGTCCACATAATCATTCTATTTTATAATCCTCCACTCTTAACCCACTCCGAGACATTGCACTGCGTTTTTACTGGCAGGATATTACGAAATGGCTGGACGAGGTCTGCTCTCTGCCGGGTGCGGCTCTCACTCCATGAGAAAGAGCGATGTTGCCTTCTGTACCATACGTGTTACGCTCATCTGGACCTCTTGTGTGGCTCCTGTCCGCCAAGGAACTGGCTCTGCAGCGGGGAATCGTCATCCCTCCGTGTGCAGAGGCAGATTTCCATAGAGGACCCTCTCCAAACAGCTGGCCACTTGGCTGGGTTCACTGTAAGGCCCACAGCAGGGGAACAGTGGAGCCACATCGGGGGAGGAGGAGGGGGGTGCATCCCTCCCCAACCTTGAGAGTCTACTTGGAGGTGGACTGGGGTTCCAGTTAGAGGTGGGAGGTCTTGGGGAGTCTCAGCTATCACGGGTGGGGGAAGGGATTTTTCCCCCTCCCCGACACAAGAAAAACTCTGCCTTTGTAGCCTGGTGTTCCTTCACTGTTTGCAGTCAAGGGCTGTATTGTGTTTGCTAACGGTCAAACAATGAGATTCTGGAATGTGTGAACAATGATTCTGTGTGTTTTTACCCATACATTTATCTGTGATATACATATACATAGGTAATAAGTAGACAGACACGGAAACTGATTTTTTTTTCTGATCCTATGTATTTTGAGCACTGCCCAAATATACTGGCTGGTGTCGTGTGTTAATTACTGTATTTTCATTCGCTCAACTCAGGTCATTCGGTTCAACCAGATTGGGAAATGCTGTTCCCAGGGATGTAGATATGTTTTATTGCTACCTGGTAAAATATATCTGGTAGGTTTCATTTTCCTTAATCAGTGCAATGGCCAATCACAGAAATATGAAAAGGGATGGAGTCTAACTGTTAACTGTTTATCATGTAATGCCTTCCTATGACACGCCAAGGTGTGACTGGTTAATTGCACTTGGGATGCAAGATGAATTATTGAATTCACAAGAAAGGACAACACCGGTTTTCACTTGGCTTGAGGACACGATGGTGCAAACCTTCAGAAAGGTATCAGCCAACCCTTAGTCTACTTCTTGTATATTGTATTGGTTTTTTTAGCAGGGATGGGGAGAGTTTGTACGGTTGCTAGTCTGGTTACTGTACTCTCACCAGCGTGACACGTCACAGCATCCCAGCAGAGTCGGCAGCAACTAGGTGTCATTACCAAGACCCTGGAGAGAGTCTGGAGCACCACCAGAATGCCGGCTTTCGGCTTCAATGCACACCTACTGGCTGGAATTTCCAGTCCTCCGGGGAGCTGACCTGGGGTCTGAGGTTATGTTCATGCCCCCCCCCCCCCATGTGTTGGTATTATCTATATTATGGTGTAAAGGGGAGGGGGGAGGGGGCAAAAACAACCAATACTACAGTCTGATTGAAATATGTGCCACAGGGAAGTGAAACAATATTCCATGTTGGTTTGCTGTTGCATAATATAGGTGGGCTAGATAGGTAATTTGACACAATTTGAAACCAGCTGTTGAATAGTAATAGCTAATGAATGTCATGGCCTTGTAGTTCAACAGGGATCAAAGCTGTTTTGTTATTTTTACCCCATTGCCATGTCAATTACACATACTTTCCGGAGTTCAGAAAAGTGTTTTGTTTATTGTTAGAGAACATCTTTTCTACGCCAGAGGAAGCAATATATAAAGGCTGTTTGTATTATTATTATTATTACAGCTACATGACACCGCTATAGCTGGCTGGAAAGCTCAGAAAGCACCTTTTCATGATATGAAATCTGGTCACAGTCTCAAATTCAAGTTTTGCATAAGTCTTTTTTTTCCAAGGTCCTAGTTCATCTCACAAGCTGCATTTTCTTAGTACATTAGGTAAATCAGTGGTCGGGTTGGAGTAACAAGTCATTTCTTTATAATGAAAAACATATGCACATTCACTACAACATAGACTTGTTACTTGGTCCCCTTCTGGAGATAAGAACTCGAAAAACATACAATTATTTTTGACCCTCAAATGCATGAGGAGGGAAGGGCAAATGTTTCTAACTTAATTGGGGAGAAAAGGCTCTCCACCTGCTTTTAAACAAAAAAATGCGTGTTATTCAAAGGGATGTAGGAGTCAACTGACTTTGAACATTTTGCTTCCCATGGCGTAGGAAAGCTCCCTCTAAGGGATTATTTTTTAATAAACAGAAAACGTTTCTGTGCTCTGGAAGGTATGTGTAAATCGCATGCTAAATGTCATCAAAATTAAAAATGTGATGCAAAGGTCATTTGTTGAATTAAAATAGAATGCAATACAATACTTCTATTGCCAAAAAAGTGAATGTATATGTATCCTAAGCTGGACTATTTGACGCAAAACGAACGTGACTGACTCACTTGCGCAGTGCAGGACATGCATGACTAGAAAACTCTAATAAATTTTATTACTTAATACATGAGCAAGACAGAAAAAAAACTAAAGAAATTCCTAATCGCACTGAAACTCAAACCCAGTATTTGCACAGAGCCTAGTTATCTGTGTTACAATAGTACTGGCAGCCCTTCTCCCACCTCAGTAAATCGATTCATGGTGGTTCCACATGTTACAGGACCAGGAAGTGCTGGTGTTGGTACCACCTTCTTCGCTTTTACTTGGTTACTCCTCTTTTGAAAAGAGTTTAAATGTTTAAGATAGGTGGTTTTATTGCCACTTTGCACTTTTATCACCATGAAATGAGCTTGCAGGCAGCTTGTTAAAAGTGTACTTTGTTCCAAGGGATTGTGGGTAACATTTAGTTCCTCCAACGCTTGCCAGCTAACTCAAGTTACTGATATAAGTGTCTCCCATCGCTTCCAAGCTACCTTTGACATTGCACTTCAGTGTCTTCCCTCTCAGATAGGTTAGTGGCCAGGCTCTGGGGAAAGTTACTTGAACATTAATTTCTTTCAGCTTTTAGACAAATAAACAAGTCAAGCATCGGGCAAAACCAAAGTAACAATCTTCCAGTCACAGAAGCAGTTTTCTAACCGTTACAGTAATCCTCTCGCCTGTTTGGTGAACTTAAGTCTGTCGTTTTACCCATGAGACTCACGGGATTTTGTCTTTGCTGCTATCTCCCCTAAACTAAACCAAAAAGTTAGTTTTAGTGTCAGAAATGACCTGATGGCTAATCTGAATATACATAAGAAATATAGCTGCAAGTGGTAATCATGTGGCAAAGCAGCGCAAAGCCAAAAAGACAGCGAATCAGAGCAGCCCCTGAACAAGACAGTGAATCGGAGCAGCCCCTGAACAAGACAGCGAATCGGAGCAGCCCCTGAACAAGACAGCTAATCGAAGCAGCCCCTGAACAAGACAGCTAATCGGAGTAGCCCCTGAACAAGACAGCGAATCAGAGCAGCCCCTGAACAAGACAGCGAATCAGAGCAGCCCCTGAACAAGACAGCGAATCGGAGCAGCCCCTGAACAAGACAGCGAATCGGAGCAGCCCCTGAACAAGACAGCGAATCGGAGCAACCCCTGAACAAGACAGCTGGTCCATCACAGGGGTGAACAGACACTCCCTGACAGTCACTCTTACACTCACAACGATG
>JAODKM010000002.1:18517745-18528056 GCA_026780845.1 Petrocephalus sullivani | reverse complement strand
TAATACATGCTTAGTAAATGCATTAATTAACCATTAACTATGTGTTACTTCATCATTAATCAATTATGACGATTCATATAGTCTTTGCAGGAACTTCATTAGTTAGTTCATTAGTTAATCATTAAGTAATTCATGTTCATGATTATTACTTCAGTAGTCAATGAGTTACTACTATTATTTGTGGCCCCTCAAGTAAAGTGTTACCGTCATTTGTGTGTGTGTGTGTGTTTGTGTTCCATCTAGCTGAATTGTGAAATTTACTCATTGAAAATATGTAGGCTATAAAAGTACGTAATGCAAAACTTAAATGTGTGCATTATCCCCCATATTCTAATGTCAGTAACTGTACTTGAGGGGACCCAAATAATTAGTAGTAACTCAGTTACTACTGAAGTAGAAATCAAAAACAAATACAGTTGTAACCTGAGATGAGATGTGTCACAATTCATTAATGATGAACAAACATGACATTCGTATTTTAGTTGTGTTATTCATGACTAGTTCAGTAAGAGAATTAACATATATAACAATAAATATAGTAACTGCTTGGGATACATTTACATTGTATTGACAAAATCACTCGTTTTACGAGATCTAGCAATATGTTTCCGTTACTTCGCAATACTTTTGCGTTGCTATTAATAACTACAGTGTCCATTCAAAGTCTGTACAATAAGTAGAACTAATAAACTATTAAGTACAAAACTAACTAAAACTAGACTCCCCATCTTGGTTGTTCCCTGCCTTGAAGCCGACCCCCCTTGACCCTGAATATGACAAGCGGTTACAAAAAATGGAATTTAAATGGAGTGATGTGAAATTATGTAGATTCCTAAATTAACTGAGCTAGCAAAAAATAGCTGAAATGAACCAATGTGTGAATAATGTTGCTCATGAGCTATGACACGTTGGGTGACAACCAATTGTTTTAGCTCTGCTAAAGAGAGCTCCACAGAACACAAGCATTCAAATGTGTGTGCCGGGCACACCCAGTCCGGGCAGCCAAATATAAAACTATATAAACAATTACACTATTTGTATAGGTTACCATTAACATATCCATATCTATTATCTGGGCTATTAAATGCGCATTCCTACCTACACACTAGTTTTTTACCAGCAGGTTTCATCGAAAGCATGGAGCGGCTTTGAAGCTTCATCAAAGTGCACATTAAATATATGATCTGATCCAAAGCATCTTTAACAAATCACTTCCTACACAGTTTATTTTCCTGAATTTGAGCTGAACATTAATGACGCGCACTTTGACAATGCATGCATGGGAATGTCTCGCGACTGATATTAAACTAACTTCCCAGCAGTTATAACACTAGCCCGAGGTATAACTAATCAGCTGAGTGCACCTCTCAGAATTCAAACATATTTTTTGTGTTGTAGGGAGAAAGGGCCAAATGCTGTGTCGAGACATATTCTGTCTCACTGTTTATACCCTGACTGCTTTCCATAAAACTAATAACAGCTAATTATGATGTGACATGGACCAAGGTGCCTGAAATTATTGCTCAGAGGCAGTTCCTGAACCCCTTTTATGTTCTACTCCAAACTAATCCTGCATGAGAATCCTGGCCAATCCAGGGACACACACTCTCACGCATCTGGTGTGACACTCTTTCAGATTCTCATGCAAATCTGTATTATTGCATTATAGACCTAGAATTAGCTACACCTAAAGCATTTTGGTACTTTGCAAGCTCTACACACTATGTACAAGGCAATAAAACTGCTACATACATGTAAATGCGTGTGCATGTGTGTGCAGACTTTCAAATTGAAAATCATGCCAGCCAGCTGACCAAAGTTAGCAACCCTGCAATCACAAGACAGAGATTGGGTTTTCTACATCCACCACATAGATGATACCCCACCCCAACACGGTGGCTGATAACACGGTGCAAATTCAAAAACACCGAACACCGTAACTTAAAATTTAATTAAAATTAATAAGAGAATCCATTGGAAACACAACGGAAGTTTCCAGGAGACAATGAAACTACACAAACTGGTATATCAAATGTATACAGTATACCGATATATTTTCAAAACGGGATAGTGTGGATTATTTAATCCTGTGGAAGTCAATATATTTTTATCTTGCATTAAAATTTCGGCTGTATTGAAGATTTTGAATAGAAACCAATAGTATTCCTTCCTAGCTGTATACAATGCGCGTCAGTCCTAGTAATCACAGCTAAACTCAAACCATTCACTTAGCAATTCACACGGAATTTGATGGCGATAATTAATTATTTGGCTCACATCTTTAAAAATATTGTACTTTGCAATTATTGTTTTTTCTCTTTTGTTGAAGGCTATTACATTGAAATGAAAATCTTATTCTAGGTATCAGGCGCAGTTTCTGTGTTTATCAGGCTTCTGTTTTAGTACCATTTGCGAAATTGGTTTTAGATTGTTAATGAACAGAATGAACAGATGATTTAGAGAGTAGTATGCCAACGGGGAAAAAGTCTATGGACATAGTGACGTGAAACGCTTTTATGTCGTGACTGTGTTTTTTTAGACAGGCAAAAGATATATGCATTTGATAATTTTGTCTTTATTTTGGGATTTCCGTTTGGAATAAAGAAAACGTGTATACTGAATGGTACTATAGATTATTTGCAAAAAGGGAAAGAAGCCCTGTGTTTGCATTTCGTTTTGAACACATATTGTCTTAATAAA
Source organism: Petrocephalus sullivani (assembly GCA_026780845.1). Taxonomy (NCBI): domain Eukaryota; kingdom Metazoa; phylum Chordata; class Actinopteri; order Osteoglossiformes; family Mormyridae; genus Petrocephalus; species Petrocephalus sullivani. The sequence continues at coordinate 18,525,356 of JAODKM010000002.1, read as the reverse complement.
ACTGTTTCCGTGCTTTTTATGTAAATATTTAGCACACGTCATAGAAAATATCATGCATTACTAATCTGCTAGATATTGTTTATGGTCAATATCACCCAGCCCTACGGACCATACAGCCGAGATGAGGGACAAAGAGTAGGAGCTAAAAAGAGTTCTGGAAGTGCCTCCGAGGGACTACAAAAGTTCCTGGTTCCGAAAATAGTTCCTGCAGTGTGAAAGCGTCTGAAAAAGGTCCCATGCAGTTCCTGCTCTGCAGTATGGAATCAACGAACGCCAAAAGTCCATGGTCGAGACAACCCGGGAACTTGGAACCAGGAACTAGGCTCTGTAACTTCGGTGTGAAAGCACCCATGGATTGTTCTAAATACATCTGTTATATGATTTTTTTTCTTAAGAGGGCTTTATTATATAGACCATACAAGGAAATAGTAAGCGTGATGGTGCTGAGCTTTCAAACGTTCATAACAAGATAATTTGCCTATAGTTTGGCAGAAAATCCTTTGTTTGCACAGTATGACTTAGTAAAAAAAATACTGATTTCTGAGGCCGGTAATTAAGAAAAAATTACAGTGAAATATTTGAGATATTGTGTAGTGTAAATGTTGTTTAAAATAGTGTGTCACAATTTATTATGGTTTATTATTATTATTATTATTAATAATAATATCTGAGAAACACACCATGTAACTCAGTTTCAACATTTAATTAATCTTATTTAAAACATTATTTATTTAAAAACAGTTTAATTTGCGAGTCAATGGCCATGTATCTCTAACATCGGTAGCAAATACATCACCGTTCTCTTAGTAATACCGCGAGTCTTGTCGAAAACATTCCTGGAGCCTTCGCTTTCGGCAGCACAGCGTCCTCTACAGGAGACTGTCGAAGCAGCACCCCGAGGTGGCGCAGATCCTGCGAGTGAGAGGTGGCTGCGGGAGCCAGGGGGGTGGAGCGCTGCTCCGCCGGGACACACTTTAAATACGCAGCCAGAGTGAGGGGATCATTAGTCTGATGCGAAGTGGAGTTCCCATTATCACCATCCAGACGATTTCCCACTTCCAGATCAGTTTGCGTTTTCAAGAGCTGGCCGAACAATGTGCGGTAAGGCATTACGACGTCTTTATTACATTTTATTTGCAGCTTAACGTAGCTGATCGTTAGTAACCCAGCAAGTTTTACTGGTAAAGTGCCGCAGCGTCATTTGCGTAGACTTTCTGGTCTATAGATTTGTTTCTTTATAATAAGTATTATGTGGACAAATGAGAAAAGTACTTTGACTAACACCAGAATCAGCTTATCCAAGCGATTATTATTCCAACATACAGACGCACCGTAGTCGTAACTTTTTCTCGCAATGCTGATGTCGGGGCTGCCGAGGAACCAACGTGTCAGTCCTGGTTCACAGTACAGTACTTAATATGAGCCTCGGTCAGTAGATGGGACGGACCAGGAGAATATTGGGGTAAATCCCTCTTTTTACCTACTTCAAAAAGAAAAGGGAAAAAAAGTCGCATATGGAGTAATTTTGTAGCCTTGTTCACATGGCCATTGATATATGTGATTATTCTTTGGCTGAAATTGGAATAGGTGAAGCGAAGGTTTGGGTCGAGCACTGAGACGGATGGACCCTCTTAGGGGAGAGTGCGCATTCCGGCCAGCTGCGGCAGGAATACAGCTGTCGGGGAGCGTCGGCACGGACCCGGATTTGCGGGCGGCGTAGCCTGGGGGTCGCCCTCCGGTCGCCGGTCACTGCAGCTAAACGGGAGGCGCACCTACGGCGAACACTGCGGGCTCTGTGCCGCTTCTCAATGGCCGCCTGTGCCGAGCCGAAACTCCGCGACTCCTTGGCAGGACTTTCCGTGATCGCGGAAAAAAAAGAGAAACCGATCCCGTCACAGCAGAGTGCTGTAATTTCAGGCGGCTGTCCCTGATTAGTAAAAAGCAGTGGGATGTAAATTATATTGAATGCAACGATACCGCTTATTTGGCAAATAGTTTTATGGCCACATTGGTCAATAACGTAATATGTACTATGAAAGCTGTGGATGTGATGTCCTGTTGGTAGGTCCTTCCAATTCGCTTCAGAAAGTTGAAGACGTAGATTGAATTCATCCAAAAGTCAGTCAATTACCTCCACTTTTAGCTGCTTTCAGTATGAATTGTGGTATCTCACAACACAACTGCTTATTCAGAACTGGGAATCTATTCCAGTCAATTAGAAGTATCAACGTGAGAATGTAAGAATCATTCGTGTCGATTTTACATTGCGATGGCTGACAATAGGCAGGAATTTTTTTCCACACACTATACAAAAAAAGTAAAAGAAAGGTTCCTCACCTTTAGCATATAGAACAACGAGGACTTTCAACATTAAAAACCCTTGAATTCATGTTCCCAAAGATGAAGAGAGGTCTCTTGTGGTGTCACATTTTTTCAAGGATGTTTATTTTATAAGTATGTTTGTAACATCATACTAATTGCAGGAATTACAAGTAAAACCATGTGAATAAAACATGAATGAACATAACTTTTCTCACTCATTCCTTGCAGGGATTTTCGCTTACCTGAATTACTGCGTGCCGAAGACAAGGAGGGAGATATTTGAGACGCTGGTGAAAGGGCTGCAGAGGCTTGAATACAGAGGTTATGATTCAGCAGGTAGGGCTGCAGTCTCTCCGCCTTGTTTGATTTTTCCTCTCACATTCTTTGCGTCTGTGCTCTGAGGCTTGTCGACTCCATTTGCAGCCAGACAGTGTGTCACAGCAAGAATTTCTGACCCATTCGGGGTGCTTAATTCCCACCTTTTAATAGATCTTGCATGCGCAGGTCACATTTGAGAAGGTGTTTTTCAAATCTGTCAGATGAGGCCTTTTTGTTGGTTTTAGATTGTATTGAGTTATATAGACTGTGCTTTTGTATTTAAACTGGCCATCAAAACAATTACAAGTATAGGAATCCAGTCCATCGTGTGTCATGGTGTCAAACCCAGCCCAAGTGAATATGCCTCTGTGGCGAAATGCACAGCCGTGTTTACGGACAGCCGTGACACGGAGCTGGTTAACGCAGATACAAAAGCTCAAGTCGCGGATTGTAAGTCAATCCAGAGTATTTTTCATTGTGAACACATGAGGCAGAGATGCTGTAAAATGGCCATATCTGCAGGGTATTGATTCACCTGAGCCTCTATGTCCTGCAGCAACAGACAGTGATCAACAGTGATTGATGGGATTTAAAGTCATACATCACATGTCTGTGGTAGCAAGTTGTACCTGGAAACCAAATAAGCAGGAATTGCAGATGTGGGTGGTTTACCTGCAAGCCGCAGATATGGGATTTTAACCTAAAATATATCAGTTACCAGTTCTGTATGGTGATTAATGAAATAGAAACTACTGTAAAATCTATAGGTTGAATTTTAAGCTGTTTAAGGTTTGACGTTTTGTTAACCAGTATGTTCAACAAGTCCTCATGTCCTTCATATTTTGTCAGGCATTGCTGTAGATGGTCCCAAAAATGGCCTGAAGGATGAAAAAAATAACATCTGCCTCATCAAGAAAAGAGGCAAAGTTAAGTCCCTGGATGAAGAACTGTACAGTACGTCGCTGCGTTCGTCTGTTTACATTATTTTTTTGTCAGATGCCACTCACCAACGTTATCCTACCTGGCAAAATTTCCAATGGGGTTTGGGTTCCTAGCATTGAACCCTTGCTGAGTTGTGACCTCCTCGTTGTTTCCGTGTTCTTAGAAAAAGACCTGATGAAATTGGACGAGGAGATGGACACTCACTTCGGCATTGCACACACACGCTGGGCTACACACGGAGAGCCCAATGCCATCAACAGTCACCCGCATCGCTCCGACAAGAATAACGGTAATTGTATAAAACAGCGCTAGAAATAGTAAGGGGGAGCTACTAAGTATCAATCTATTCCAGTGTTTCCCAATCCGGTCCTCTGGTCCTCATGGATCAAAAATGTGGACTGTCTGATGGGGAGTGGGGTACGAGCAAAACCGTGGACCTTCTGTGGATCCCCAAGAACCAGGTTGGGAAAGACTGGTCTCTTTCTTTATACTGGAATTTAAGTCCAATGATTGTGTTACCACAAAACTACTAAAAGTTTAAATGTAAGCTACAACCCAGGTACTCACTTCCTGAATCACTTCCAACATTAAAGTTGTCACCGAGGTCGATCTTGTCTGCTTTAATTTAATCTGTAAGCCTCTGTGCCTGTGATCAGAAGGTGGCCAGTTCGAGCCCAGCCTCACCATAATAATCAAGGTGTCATGGTGGCTGCCTTTCACTGTCTAGCTTGTTCTCACCTACACATATGTCTGTGTGTCATGGAGAACAAGAATGGGTAGGAGAGTATTTCAATAAAGTGTCATTCAGAGGTGGTATTAATGCATAACCCAGTCCCATCAGCACTACATTTGACTTGAGTTCCACGTGTTTACAGACTGTCATTGTGACCTGTGCAGGTGTGTCGCTGCGACATTGTGATGTAAGTGTAGGGGCGTGTCCCTCGAGTTGTTCTCCTGACGTGTAGATTCCATACCAGTTTGTGGATCTCAGAAATATGGAAGCAGCTGGGAAAGGTGTCAACCTTTGGATGTCTGCTCGTCATTTTTTCATGTTTAATTTGAAGCAAGGTCCCGGAATGGAAACACAAAACAAACACTTAAATGCTTTTAGGGAAGCTGGCACAGATGAGTGCAATCTAGATTCATCACATTGACGATCTATTATTTTCACTTTTCAGCTAGCATTATTGTAGGTTTTCTATCTGTCGTTGCAGAATAAAATGACTGAGTCAGACTGAATACCCAGTGGCTCAGTTCACGACTGGCACGGCTTTGGTGCATCCCATAATTCCCTGTATGCCTCTTGTCAAATACAGGTAGCTAATTCAGAAGCCCAAAGCCTGGGTGTAAAAGAGATGAAGTGCCTGGTTGTCAGAATGTTAACGTGCTTCTCCTCAGGGCATGGGGGAGGATTCCTTTTTAAATGAAGGAGTAGATATTGCCAAGGCCTAAATGATAAGAGTTTTTATTGAGCTATGTTTGGGTGTGTTGTATTATGCATATAAGCTGCGTACACTTTGTTAATCATGTGTTTCTGTGGCAACAGTGGACTGGTATCAGCCATCCTGCTCTGGGATGGCTTTGGGCCACCTAGTGCAAAGCACAGGCAGGGAATAGCGGGCCGCCATCATGGCACGCTGACGCAGATATATGTGACCTCGCTCCTCTGTGCTTTTGTGCTGCAGAATTTGTTGTGATCCACAACGGCATTATCACCAACTACAAAGAGCTGAAGAAGTACTTGGTAAGAAATGTGTCTCCTGTTTTAATACAACAGCTGATTACAAATGCACTGATCTGAGAACTCCCGGTAAACAGATTTGTGGGTACACTGAACTTCTCATCAGATTGAGAAGTTCTAAAGTCACAGGTAGCCAGCAGCATTTTTTTTTGTTTTACCAGCAAAAGGTTTCTATTTCCAGCTGTAACGTCACTATGAGGCGTATGAGTCACTGGGCATACATTCGGTTTCTCATTCTGCTCTATACTTCAGTAGACCGGTTTCTCAACCCAATCCTCAAATACCCAGACAGTCCACATTTTTGCTCCCTCCCAGCTCCTAACACACTTGTATCATAGTTTGTGCTCTTCATCCATCTTGCCTACCTGAATCCCGACCAAAATCCGATGGCAAAAACGACACAGTACCCTTTTACAGTCGAAAACAATAATGTATTCAGTTAGGGCCTGTTTGGAACCCCGAAACCAACACAAAGACTTTATTATGCATTACCAAACATAACTTGCAAGAACTCTCTGCATTTTTCACGATTACATTAACCATCGCATATTTCCGTCACGCCGTAGTAATAGAAGTAAAGTCCTTTCCCTGCTTAGTGTTTCGTTCGCTCCCTCATTGGCTCACCCTCTCCTACGGTCGTCCTCCAGATTTCGAAGGGCTACGAGTTCGAGTCAGAGACCGACACTGAGGTCATCCCCAAGCTCATCAAGTACATTTATGACAACCGGGAGAGTGAAGACGTGTCCTTCTCCATGCTGGTGGAACGCGTCATTCAGCAGCTGGTGAGTGTCGTGGAAGCGTCCCGTAGGCTTCGGGGGAAATCCCTAGGTCCAAGGGAAATTTTTTACCCTTCTTGCCTGAATTCATTGTAGCGTAGAAAATTACCTACAATCCCCTTTCTGGAACCAGTTCCCCGTTTAAAAATTAAGCTTATTACAACTGAAGTCAGCGGTGCATGACACTGGACGTTTATATGCGGTTTTATTTTAAGATTTTATTACCAAAAATTAACTCCACTCATCCTGAGTCTTATGTAACACAAAAAATCTTTCCAGTGACAAGTGCAATAATGTCTTGTCCTAGTTAACCATTTGTGGGTGATTTGCTAGTTAATCTCCATCTTGCTTCATCTATCCAGCTATGGGAAGCCAGAGTTGGGTGGGGGAAAACCTTGGAGGGCATGCCAAGTGAAACTTAATATGATACTTCTAAAAACATTTCTTTAGCTTATCAAAGCAGTCCTCTATTGACAGCAGCAGTATTATTAATAAGGGAGACTCAGTGACTATTGATCGTCTTGTCTCATTCCTATAGAGCCAGTAGGGATCCGCGTCAAATAGCACCCAATTATGTTTGGGGTAAGTAGTGAAGTGAGTGTTTTCAGCTGCGTCCTGTGACCGCATGCGCTCATAACTGGCCGCTTCCCAAGAGTCCAAGTGACCATTTCACCATCTCCTGCATTATACCCCCCTTTTCCCTCGTGACAAGAATTTATATGAAGCCGGGATGTAGCAACCTGGAAATGAATAAGGTAAATCATATACATGATTTTTAAGGGACTTCATTATCAGACAATCTGAAATAAATCTGATAGATTTTATTACAGCGATCAAAGAATTACTTCTGGGTCTTTATCCGTCCTTCTTAATGCAGGAAGGCGGAGGGACTTCTTAATGCAGTTCTTGACGGAACTGTCGGCTTCAATGAAACGACAGACCAGTTTCTCCCAAGTGCATGTCACTCTGCTTCCCTCGGATATGTAAGAGATGTGAATAGTCAGTAATCTGTTCCATTTTGGCTGAGCAATTATGTTTAAACAAACAGAAAGCAATGGAGTATCAAGAGTGCAGATTAGATTACCGGTGAGTAAAAGAGATTATCTGCCGTTGACGAAACACTGAGAGATAGTGGTATGATTAATAGTAAGGAAAGCATAGGTGATGAAGAGATTTGTGGCCTGCATTGGAATGCCAGATCCAGAGCATCACAGGCTTTGAGAATAAATCGGCTGGCAAGCTACGAATGAACTCAGCCCTTCTCCATATACTTTCCAGCCTTGACGTCATTTTCCACCCCATTCCGCCTTGCGTAATGTCCAAACAGTCGTCGTAGCAACCACCCCAACATTCTCTGTCACCCCTTTCACCCAGGCCTTCAGAGGATTCTCGTCAGCAGCTATAAACCCCAGATTTCAGCCCCCCCCCCCGCCCCCCGCACTTTTTACGTCTAACATTGATACAATGTTGGTTTCTTTCCCAGTTTTGGGGGGTTTTACTGCATACCACACT
>JAODKM010000002.1:18427346-18442661 GCA_026780845.1 Petrocephalus sullivani | reverse complement strand
GGGGGGGCGGGAGGCCGTAGGGGGAGAGGGGGGGGGGGGAGAAGGGGTGCGCCCCTGTGGGGGGGGCTAGGAGGCCCGGAGGCCTAGTGCCCCCCCCCGGGGGCCCCCGGAGCGCCCCCCCCCCCCCCCCCGTGCATGCTGGAGTCCAGGCGGCGAGCCCCCTCGCCCATCTTCCAGCAGCCATGCCGCTAATAACCAGCTTGGGACCACCAGGACACTGGGGGGTCCGTTCTCCCCCTTCTCATTTCCGCGGAAAGCGCTCCTCGGGATAATTAGCTTCCCTGGGTCGGCCGAGTCGTTAATTCTGCAAGGTACAATTAGTTCAGATGAAGAACAGAGAGCGGATTTGCCGGCACGTTGTCGTCTGCCTTATTGATCGCAGCCCTCCTGAAATAACCGGAATATTTATTACACTGCTGGGGAACCCATTTGTCTTGATTTTTTCCCCTACCTTTTCAGGTTTTGCTGAGGATTAATCAACATGCATCATTCATAACGATAAAAGGTTGTGTTACTGCGCGGCAAAATAGCTGAGCTGATGTCACAGCTCGTTCTTAAGGGGAGCGAGTGGAAAGTTTGGCCGAGCTTGAGATGAGCAAGTCTGAATTCTTCCTGATGCTCCTGCCCTGCTGGAGGTGAGCATGTCTTCCATGGGGCTGTAGAAAACCTCTGTAGGATGTGCTCAGCTAACCCCCCCCCCCCTCCCGAGGACCTCTGGGATGACATCTCAGCTTTCATCCTTCCCAAGTGGTGACCGCCGCATCACCCACTTCCCTGGCCCGCCCGCGTGCTGCTCACCGGTCCGGCTATCTCGGGATGGAAAGAATGAGAAGCTAAACAGCAGGGCAATAAAGAGAGAGAGAGAGCGAGTGAGACAAAGAGCAAGAGGATAGAATAAGTCTAAAGCAGAGGGAAGCTGCCAGGATCCGTGGGATTACCGGCCGCTTGTGCCAAGCGGCATTGTTTCCCCGGGACTGGCCTTCCGCTTTCCTCTGGCACGCTAAGAAGCGAGTGCTCAGATGCGTCACGGGAGGTTCGGGAAACAGCTCAAGGAGGATCCAGCATGCACGTCATCTACACATGCTACGAGTCATAGGGGCACCGCTCTCTCTCCCTCCCTCTCTCTTTCCCTCTCTCACTCTCTCTCTCTCCCTCTATAACTCTCTCTGTCTTTATCTCCCTCTCACTGCTTTCCTGATTCCCCCCCCTGGTTCTGCGGTGAGGATCAGGGCTCTTTCTGGAGCTTTATGTCGCCTAACAGAAACAAACGCCATAAAGCCGTCACTGTAATAAATTGAATTCACTGGTGATCAACAAAAACCGGGGCACATAAATCAAATATTTTTGCACTCCCCTCCCCCCCAACCATCAGCAGCCGAGACGTCCCAGGCTCGATGCCAGACGCGCAGGCTTGTGTGTGCAGAGTGTGCAGAATTTGTCAATTACCAAGCTCCTCTGGGGTTACGGGGATGTGGGGTGGGATGGGGGGGCTGCGGCAGGCGTTCCACGTTCCCGCGGCGACACCGGGGTGGCGAGGAGTGACAGGGCAGGGCAGGAGGAAATTGCTTTTGCTGAGTCTACAAAGGGCCAAGGCACTCGCATGGAATAGTTAAAGAACCTGGTTAGGCGCTGACATTCTGCAGTGAAGTCCTGCCCCCCCTCTCAAACACCACACCATACCTCCTGCTGGGAAGGAGGGGAGTAAGTGTTAGAGGGACAGGCCCCTACAGAAGTGTGATATCATTTATATGCATGTGCCCTTACCTTGCTGTTGCCACTTGGCCATCTATGAAAGAGTCCCGTAGAGAAGGAGAGCTTTTCCAGGCCGCTGCCCCTCCCGTGGCCCATTGACGGGAAGCCTGGCTCGGAGCGGCGGGAAACGTCAGTGTGGCGTACGGGCGAGGAATAGAGTGCCCAGGGGTACAGAGTAACTTCTCAGGAAGAAAAGTGATGCTTGAGTTAAATACATGATTCATTCATGTTTTTTTGCCAGAAATTCTAATCCAGAGCTACTCTCAGATGTGATACAATAAGCCCCATAATTGTACAAAGCCTGTAGCTATATTTCTTTTTCAAATCTCTTGTTGTATGTTTGAGCAATACCTACATTCATGCTTCAGATCAAATCAAAAATAATGTTAAAATAACTTAAAATAATCAAAACAATGATAAACCTCTCAACTTACAGTCTCTTAGTGTATGAGCAGTGCTCAAACATTATCAAGTATCCTGAGCACTTATTCATGATAAATGCTCAGATCTTCCTAAATGTTCCCCCCGTGTCTCTCGACGTCCCTTAGGGCACTCTGGCTCTCTCCTGCAGTCCATAGAAACGCAGTTCAGTGAATCACCACCAACCCTGCATGCATACCCCATAATGCCCCAGCATCCCATCCAGAGTCTTATCCTACCGTATTCCGTTTGCTGCTTGCCATTGGCTCCAAGGATCCCATGACCCTGAACTGAATATGTGATTGGACGATTGATGGATGGATTCTGTTACACACACATACATTCATATTCTAAATATCTTACATCATTCCACTTGATCTTTTACCAGATGACATTTCTATCTTTAGCTTAGTCAAGTCAAGTGGGCTTAATTGTCATACTATCCATGTGCAGGCAGTGACAGTGGCACGAAATAGCGCCCCCTCCCCCAAGACCACGGTGTGACACACAAACAGACAGTGGGTAGGGCTCTCACAGCACTGCAAACACAGTGAGACAGTGAGAAACAGGTCAGAGCCGGGGGGACAGAACTGACACCCAGCACCCGTATCCCCTGGGGGGCTAAGTGCCTCATGCCGAAGTCCCTGAACAATGGAGGCAGCTGCGGGGCACTGAGGTGGGCAGCCAGGCCCCCGGATCTGGGCGCTGACACCGTCCTTGCCAGGTTCCCCGAGAATTATCCAACACGTGCAGTTCTCAGTCATTGTGCCTCTATCTCTCTCTGTCCAGAGGGCCTGAGCATTCGAATGCAAGTGGATAAACGATGCTGTGAAAAGCCAGCGAGCAGCCGCAAGTACCTGTCACATCGTACAGGCTGTGCCCCCCGCCCCCTGCTAAGTTGGACTTCACTGGGATTCTAGTCCAAACTGAGTGTGGGCTCCTTCGGTTCCTTTCCTCTATGGCCGATGCGACGGGACCGTAATTACCAACCCCCCAACCCCCGGCCCATCAGGACGACCTCCCACGTTATACTCACAACACTACGAGCAGCATCCCCTGAATGGATGCAGCCGTCCGTCCCCTGGAACGCAAGCCAGAACTGAACATGCCAGACGGACCCCCCCGCCTACTCTCACTGCAGATGGCTCGTCTCCGCTGGTTATCGACATCCTCAGGACAGTGTGAAATCATCCCTCTGACATAGTAGGTGTGATAATTACCCTTCATCTCCTGGCATTTCCGCAAATTTCAGAAGGCTCTCCATTTGACTTGTAAAATATAAAGCTATGTAGGTGACTTCTGCATGCTTTGCAAAAATCTCCTCGACTTACCGAAAGTGATTATTTTTTATGGTTGACACACCACAGCACACAACAAAATGTGTCCTCTGCATTTAAACCATCAGTGACATAGCAGTGGGCAGCTGATCTAGCGCCCATGGAACAATACCTTGCTCAGGGCACCTCAATGGTACCTTGTGGACCCAGGATTCAAACCAGGAGCCTTTTAATCGCAAGTGAGCATCCCTAACCATTAGGCCACCACCGCCCAACTTAGCCACGTTGGTCCAATTTTCTCTATTGCTTGAGGTGCCTAGAATACAAATGATGAAATTCCTTTGTTCTGATGATCTATACATCTTGTTTGCCTTAGTCCTGTCTTGATTACACTATAAACATAGTGCCCAGGCCCTGTCGAGGATACCCCATTCTTTCCATGTGATAAATGGCTGTCTTGTCATGGTCCCAGGAGAAACACTGGATCATCATGTTCACTCTGAAATATTCTCTTTGAAGCTTTCACTGACATGTCTTTTCAAAATCCAAACCTTTGTAGCTAACTTTCAGAGGCTCCAACAGAGACATACTGACTATAACACATAAAAACATAATAAATAAGCTCTTTATATATTCACATATTTTTGTAATTGCAGGTTAGAATTACTCAAAATACATAACATCATTTGGATTTTTTTTTTGCAGAAATAAAAGGCTATAGCTCAAAATGACCTACAACATCAAAGGCTGTAGAGATTCTCCGAAACCCCAAAGCCGACACTCTTTCTGAGTCTGTGGGAATTCAGCATTAGCTTGGAACTGAGGCTGACTGTTTATGCTGCTGTCAGTGAACCGCACCATTACGGGAGAATTCATTCCAGGTGCATAGATGTTTTGAACAAAAACATTTCTCCACAAGCATATCCTTATTTTGAAGACTGACTGGGCGCAAAATATGAAACCTGGCTCCTAGATGTTTGTTCTTAACCCACTACTTAAGACATCAATGTGCTTTCAGCCTGAAACCCCCCTCTCCCCAATTCGAGACTCTGAGCACATGCTCAGTTCCCCCTCCCAAGGAGGCCAACACAAGCTGCCTAGGGGCTGTTCAGGCCAATGGATGTGCAGTTTCACCCGAGTACAAGGTCCTTCCTAATATCTACAGTGCAGCTCCCTCCTCTTTGTAAAACTTCTTTATTGGGATAACCTGCCAAATTATTACCAGGGCATCCACCTCGCACCGCATAGCATGATGGAACAATGTGTCTGAGCTGGAGATACAAGATAAAGGGAATTTATATGCTTTGGCAGAGACTCTCTCCAGGCCAGTGGTGATTGCATACCACCAGACCTCTCAGAGCCATTCATTTTCCATTGGCAGTCTAATGACATCTGTACCAGATCGTCCTGCCACAGGGGGCCTGCTTTTGGGGTTCATGAACTAAAATGGGCATATGTGGACTTCTGACCTTCAAAGCTCAGGGCTGCACTTTACAGTGCAGATACTGAGCGTCCATGTTTAGCTCTGCTGAGTGCAGCAAGGAGCGATATTACACCAGTGTTCCTGTATGCAAGTGTTTGCTGCAGGCATCTTTTACAATTACATACCTCCAGCATGTGGATATCTTATACATTAATGGCAAAAATGTGTGTATCACATCTGAAAGGTAAGGCACGACCCATAGGCAGGCTGTGGTGCAGGTTTAACCCATGCAGGGAACTAAATGGCAGAACTGGGGAGCACAGGACTGGGAAGCACTTAAATACTAGACTAATGAAGAGACAAAGAAGAGGCAGCTGTGAATGGTTACCAGGAGGGCAGGAACAAGAGGTAGCACAGGTAACACAGAAAGCAGAAAAGCAGGGCAGGGCTGGACTTGACATCTTTGGTTCAGATATAGAATGGATTTGCATAACACAGGAATGAAAGGGCGGTTTTCTGGGTTCAATAAAACGGGGCACAAACACTGTAGACAAGCTCCTTGATAGTTACTATGTCTTAACTTTGTGAGAACTTTGTCTTTTTGTCTCGTAACTTTGTCTCAGCTTTTTCCATGATCTGACTGCAGTGATTAAGCCCCCTGTTAATGATCATTGGGCACTCCCCTGTCACTTGGAGCAGTGTTTTCCAACCCCCAGATATTCCACAGGTTTGCTCCCTCCCAATTCCCTGCTAGACAGTCCACAGTTCTGCTCCCTCCAAGGGAGCAAAAGAACGTGGACTGTCGGAGGGGTCCCCGAGGACCAGGTCGGGAGCGTTGGGTTAGAGCAGGGGTCTCCAACTCCGGTCCTGGAGAGCTACTATCCAGTAGGTTTTCTATTCCACCTGGCTTCTGATGAGCCTCACCTGTTCCTGGTATTTACCTAAGAACAGTAGTGGCTCATCAGAAGGCAGGTAGGAGAGAAAACCTACTGGACAGTAGCTCTCCAGGACCTGAGTTGGAGACCCCTGGGTTAGAGGTTGTTTAAATAGATGCTGTGAGCAGTTTGTGCCATTGTGAATGGCATTATGAACAACTCTGAGGACAAGGAGATGAGAGGAGATCGAGGGGCTCAAAGACAAATGGCCAAACAGTCCAGCTTTCTGCTTCCTTCATCTCTGGTGCCTCCACCACCGAAATATAAAGTCCTGGCAACTGAGGCAAGCAGCATGTTGTCCCCCCCTTGATGGTAAATGTGATGGAAACGTGCGTTAAACCCAATATGGATCAGAATAATCACGCTGCTTCTTGTTAACCTCAACAAGGGCACGGCACACAGAACATGAGGATTAACCACTGCAATGGATCTTCCTAACATGCCAGGCAGGGGGGCAAGCAGATTGCCGAGCATGGTGTCATGGGAGGATCTGTCAAGCACGCTGTCACGGGGGAGCAAGGCTAATTAAGCAGCTGAAATGCGCACGTGCACACACACGTCCGCGCGTGCACACACACACACATACAGGGGCGGCTTTATGGGTGTGTTAGCTCTCTGATCTCCTCCACACAGTGCTTAGCGAAGCCAATCCTGCTCATGACGAGGGGTGTAATAAATCTAGCCTGTCCGGCCCGTAGAGGCTGAGAGCGCGCAGTCAGCAGTTTGGGGACGTCGGCAGACACCAGCAGGCACTTCACAATCACCCCCCCCCCACCCCTTTCACAGCTTTCGGCCTGGCTGGTGCATGGGGACCATCCCGTTTCAGAGGACTGGTGTTTCACCAGTGACTGGTAGAGGTCAAGGTCATCGACGCTTTCTTTCACACATGGCGGCCACTCCCCATACCCACCCCATTCTTCAGCCAATCGAATACCACTAGGGCGAACCAATGGCAGGTTTGACCCTCCCACCTTAGTGAACGCTCTCTTCTCTCCCCTCTGTATCTCGAGGTCATTTGTTCTATTTTCATTAACCCTTCGTGCTCACAGCCTGACCTCGTCATTCTCTATTAACATTCCCACCACTAATGCTGTTCCCTGGTAAACATGAAAAATAGCCTTCAGTTCTTCTTTCGATCCTGTTTGTTTACTGTGGCAATGCTTGGGGGGGGGGGGGGGGTTATCCCTTAAAATGGCCCAACAGACACATGGGATTCGGGCACTTACATCCTTGCTGTCCTCAACAACCATGCCGGAGATTGCTGTTTTTGTAGTGTGCTTTTTTAGCAATGCTGGATGCTTTTAAGCCATGTGCCACATCTGCCTGCAGGCTCTCCACCCAGCCACCATGATAACGGCTCTTTTCCACGGAATCTTCGCATAGAACAATGTAGCTACAAGCGTGCCATCGATTCCTGGAAGGGAGCAGCGTGACTGCCGATCGCGCACCTCTGAACGTGTGTGATGCGGCGCACTGCAGGCCAGGAGATGCACATAGCTCTGGGGGTCATTCGAGGGAGGTGGAGGTGAAGGGCAAGACGGCTCACGCTCAGAAACACCAGGAGAACAGGTTGCACCTGCCAAACTCCCAGTTAAAGATTAAATTCACAGTTTAATTGGGGCCTCCTGCAGCCCAAAAGCTGACCATGTGCTTTATACTGCAGAAGACATACCATGTAGTCTTTGTGTAGGTTTTGACAGCCCGTCTATTTCTGTTTAACTCAACATTGAGTAAATGTGCTATTTAAGCAATGGCTGCGGGTGGCGACATTTTGGTCCCCAGGCAGGAAATGTGATTTCATCACTGGACGTTTTTTGTAGCCTCAAATAATCTCCCGGAAGTGGTAGGCGGTGGAGGTGCTGTGGCAGAAGCCATGTTTTGTGACTTAGCTTAAATTTTTTAGCGCACAAATAATGCAGGAGTCATCTTAGCCGATAATGGTAGTATTCTCAAAGGTAGTGAGATTTAAGAACTGAGTATATTCATAGTTGATAAAAGAGTGTTCTCACAGACAGTTTTTAATCTTAAATTAAATGCGTACTGTGTTTATTTACTGTAATTGATCTGTCCTCTGCTGAAGTGAAGGAGATATACTGGTTCATGTTCCACCCTGTTTATATGTGCTTGAACTGGGGTTTCAGTTGTGTAAAAACTGAAGAAAATTGTTCGGGAACCTCTCCAATTTCATCTACAATCTGATTGTGACAATTAAAAGGTCGGCTGGCTTTTAAAGAGTGATGAAATGACGTTTAAGGGTAGCAGCCAGTAACGGGACGCTGGATTAGCCAAGCCACTGCTGGGGGTGGCAGTTACCAGTTCAGTGATTGGTGAGCAGTACTGGGCAGCGATAGAAGCAAGATGGAGGGCAGCCTCATGCTTTATTGCCTTAAATGCAAGACAATGCAGCGAATCTTAGCTCCTCATTTCCGAGGGAGATACTGTAAAAAATTCTTTAAGGCATGCAAACTGATCATATGAAAATGCAAGCCAATTTAACATTACTCGCTGGTCATGTAAGATCTTTGGGATGCCTTGATGCATTTGGGCATACTATTGGTGAGATGGAGCATAGTATTAAAACTTGGCTTAAATTAATGATTATTGAACATTCCCCCATGGGCATTAGCAAGGGCGCCGCTAGAGATTTTGGGCCCCATGAAAGCATATCCCATTGGGCCCCCAACCCAGACCAATCCAATTATTTTTTTAAATTTTCAAGGCCCCTGTCACTCAAGGGCCCTTGCAATCGTTCTCACTTTCTCCCTTTATGATGCCCCTGGCCATTAAATAATGCAGCTTCAACAGCCTCTCAGAAAATCCCTGCGTGGCCCCAGCTTCTGTCCTCAGGCTGCCTTATCTGACCTCCCAGTGGCTGTGGGATACCAAGGTGCCCCCCAGCTCTGTATGGGGGGCTTCTCATTATCCTAAAAGCCGAGACCTCTGAGGCTCTGAATCAGACCGGTGATCCTCTCTCAATGGAGTGCTTTAATGGTTTTTTATAACCCGGCACAGATAAAAGGCTCTGAATCATTTTGGTGGTATTCCAAAGACCCAGCATAAAAATAGATCACATTTTTCTGTCTTTAAAGGCCGTTAAAGACTATGTATGTACAGACACATAAGTGCGCCATTGTATCAGCGCAGAATCAATGCCAGTTCCATGTAGCACTGAGCACAAACCCTATAGAGCAGTGGTTCCCAGTCTGGTCCTCGGGGACCAAGAGTCGGTCCACATTTTTGCTATCTGTGGGTCCCCAAGGACCGGATTGGGAAACACTACCGTAGAGGCTCCCAACCTCTGCTGGTGCGTCACACAGTAAAATACAGAGAGAACAGGTTGTCATAAAGCTGAATAGCAAAGCCAGCAGTTGTAACTGAGACAAACATTCAGGGCTGAAATTAACAGCTGCAATTATCCCTGCCAGCTTCACCGTGTGGACAGGAACCGTCAGTTAGAAATGTCACCGGCAAAGAGACACAGGAGTCCGGGAACTCGCCGCCCTTGGGAAGCATAACCTTTTAGTGCCATTGAGCTCCAAGTCCCGGCGCGACCATGAGGCAATAACAATGAGCATGAGCGCCCCGTGAGATATGTAGCCTAATGCGCTGGGCGATCGGGGGCCACCTTCCTCGTTACCTTCATCATCACCGCATCCTCCTCTCCCAGTCCAGTTCAAAGGGAGGTCAGCATATTTTAAATTATATTTTTAAGTTAAAAGCTACTTCCAGCTTTCCCGAGATTGATTTAGCCTTTCAGCCGGTTGCTGGTCATGTAAATTGTTATCCGATGACATCGATCTTGCCGGAGTAAAAGGCTATGCAGCCCCGTTTTTTATCAGAATGGGCAGGAGCTTCGAATCAGTGACACTCAGCCATCCCGTCATCTGTGAGTGCTTCGTGTGCCACACATCAATAATGCATCTGGCGGCCGTTCCGCCATCCCCCCAGCGTCCGGACCGGACTGGACTGGACCGCTGCTCCCTCCTCACACAGCTCTGTGGCACCGGCGGCAGGTCACAGCACGTGCCTGGTTTCTGGGCTGGCCAAAGCCGGGCCACTCTCTGGCAGCCATGCTATCAAATTCCCTCACAAGTTACAGGGGGGGTGAGGGGTTGTTAGGGGATGCGGGGGGAGGTGGGGGCCGAGGAGAGATAAACATGCCATCTCTCAGAAGGGGCCGTAGAAAGCCATCTGTCTGTTTATTTATGTGGGGCGCAAAGCGGAACGGGGGCCCAAACAGAGGGTGTGGGGCCAAGGTAGAGGATGGGCATCAGGGCGGGTCATATCTTACAGCTCACTGCCTTTCCTCACACTATGGGGGGACCATTAAACCCCCAATCTCACAGCCTGTGTGCTCATGAGCGCCCCCCGATGAGTCGCTAATGCAATTACATGATAATCTATTATTCTCTCTCCTTGTAATGTTAATACCTTTATCCTGCATCTAATTCTCAGTAATAGAAATTATGGTAACTCATAATGAATAAACAGTAACACTCTTAGTGAGGTTAATTCTGCAGTCAATATTAACAAGGTGAGTAACGCTCTGTCTTACCTCTACTCAGATGTATAAATATAGATTAGCAAAATATTATCTATAAAAATGCAAGATCCGACAATTGATTAGAGTAGCGTTTCCTGGTCCTCGTGGACCACCATTGACCAGCTGGAATACCTGGCTTACTTACTTATATATATCCAAGCAGCAGAGTTTAAATTTGGTTCATTCTTGGGTTTTGCATTTTATCATGTTTACAGCAGGACCCCTTCCGCATGACAGAGTCCGTAACCAGGGGCGACCCTTCTGCATCACAACTTTCCCCATTGCGGTTTCCATGTATATCGCGGGGTCGCTATAAGAAATTTAACCAGAATATTTTCGGGAGTTTTCCTGAGTTTTGCAAAAGCCACCGATGAGATATAAAAAGTTTATAAATGCATAAAATATATGTACAGTGCTGGTGTGGAGGATGTGCTTACAGCAGCCGCCCATGTGATATTACCAAAAAACTTGCACGGGGTTTTTCCAGAACGCGGTTTGATCTCAAACCTTCTACTCTTCATTCCGGAAGAATTACATTGTTCCTAATGTTACATGTGATCCAGGCTTCTGTACAGCCTCACAAATGAGTCATGCCTGAGCGAGAAATCGCTCGCTAATTAAAATTCCCTTGCTGCCTACAGATAGCACTGAATGTTGTCATGTACTTCAATGGTTGAAGTCTCCTGAAGAAGTGAGACCACCATTGTCCGACGTGATTCTCCTTAACCTCAATTTATAAAAAGATTTAGAAAGCAGTCTCAGCATATAATTAGCATGTAATTAGCTGTAATTGTGAATCTAATCCTTTCTAATTGCAGATTTTTGCTAGCTGGATTTGTGCAGAATTTGAACACCTGCACGGTACATGTGGATCGTTTGGTTTTGGCCGCGCATCTTGGCGCTGTCATCCTGGGTATGACATGCAGCTTTGAAGCTGAGATTCCTCCCGCTTGAATTTAGCTGCCTGATCCCCCACCATCCTGTGTCCATGTTCCGTTCAACAGAACCCAGCACGTGCAGATTGCGTTGTAGAGGAAACGACATAGAACCCAGCTGGGAAGAGAGAAATCAACTGAAAAATTAATAAATTAACTCCTGTGGCCTTGGGTTCCAAGTTACCTTGTTCACCATCTCCATGGAAACCGGTTCCTCTCAACTTCTCCATCAAATGTGTTTTGACGAAGGAGAATTCTCTGAAACACTCACAGGAGGGCAAAGCAGGAATGCGGTTTTCTGATATTCGACCTACCGGGTATCTGTGTTTATTAGAGCCCTTTTAATCTGCTTTTTGGCTACAAGGATGCACATAGATCACTTCTGGCGATATTTCATCGGACTAATCAACAGGGGAGGATAAACTCCCCGCTCTTTGAGAGCTTTCTGGGGAGCGACGCTAAACATGCATTTCGTATGCATCATCTGGTAACTGAAGCTCTCTTGCAGAAATGATTTTGTAGAAATATAAGAAGTATGCAATGTACACAGTACGGGAACGTATGTTTAAAAATAACCAAAATATAGAAAATTGTAAAACATGGTTTTGTACCTTCACTTCACGGGGACTTCCCTTTACACTACTTTGATGTGATCAGTGATGTCTATGATACTTTCAGCCAACATAACAAAAAAAAGACATGACAGTTGATTTTCATTCTTTTAAGAGCAGAGCTGAATATTTGACAGAGATATTCTTTTCTTGCCTGTCGTCTCGTGGCACCCCCCCACCACATTCCCCCCGAAATGCACAGGTGATCTCGCACATGGCCCACGAGGATGAGACCACGATTGAACAGTGGCCAGTACAGCAGCTGGCTCGCTCACACTCGGCCAGATCTCCTGATAGAAGCCGTTTCCAAGGGAGACAGGACTCCGACAACCGGGTGACAGTAAGGCAGGTGGTGTGATTGGCGAGATCATGGATGTCTGACTGCTCCCTGCTTCTCACCACATCCTGCAGGGGACCGATACGATATGAGCCGCTTGGTTCCAGCGCAGCACCAAAATTTCCTGCTTTCCGAGATATCCTTCTGCCAGCTTTGGGGCGATTGACAAAGTGAAAATAACGTCATCGTGATTAAAAATCAGTCTTTGACTCTCTGTGTTGACTTGTCAACACTTAGGCAACGTGGCCGTAGTAGTGAGAACATCTCGGGAACGTTTCGTCAGAGTGAGAATTTTCAGTTCAAAAAGCAAACAACTCACTGTGGCGCCATTTAACCCAGCAAGACTGACCCTATAGCTTTTATGTTCCAACATAAGAGTGTAAAGGGAGAAAATAATTTACGTTTAAATTAACACCACATTTATTCAAGAGCTGAGATCAGTTAACGACGTGTGTTCCTGCTTGGCAGCTAATGAGTTGTCATTTTCCGACTGGAAGTGGCATGATAGAGCTTTATAATCTCTCTCCTCCGCCTCTGACCCGCTGTGTTAGATCGTTCCCGCACCACACTCTGTGCCGTCACTTACAAGCAGCAGAAAGAGGGACGGCCTTTCACACGTCTGCAGGACATGTGCTGGAGACTTGGTTGGAGAAGAGCGGCCAGTTTGGGGAGACTGAAGCTTGCATGTTGCAGCAGACTGACAGAGGTCCAGAGCTGATAGTTTATTACATAAAAGCCTGATTACTCACCAAACACGGGGCTTGGCAGCAGGAAAGACGCTGTCCACCCACAAACGGAACCCCCCCATGGTTTTAGAGCCTTCTTCACAATTATGTAACCCATTTAATCCTGATTTCCATGCATGTTACGCAACGACGTTCCCTTGTTCTGTCTGTGGGCTCCATCGAGGGGTGGGCAATCCGTAATTTGACCGGATGACGCTGAGCGACATACAGAATGAAATGATAGCGAGCTGGAGTGACTCCCTTTGCCCGCAGAGCATCTGGTTCCACTTCAGAAAGGAACCCGAGTTTTTGGCCTGCAGGTCAGCACTGCCAGGCACAGCGAACAATAGGACAACTAAGACATGCTGTGAACTGCAGCAGGCGGGAGATGAGAAGTGTAAGGTGCTTCCCCCATATTCACATTGTGCCAGTAATATGGGATTATCCCAACGGTGCTCTTCATCATGTGGTGAATTTAAACCAACACCCCTTAATTACTGCAAATATTTGCGATATCGGGTGTCCCCTAATGCATCGCTGAGAGCCGGAATGGCATGCAGGCTTGTCTTTGTGTGTCTGCCATCCCAGGTCTTGTGTCTGAGTGTAATGCATGTCCCGGCATGGAAGTCCAGCATTCCCGTCCAGGCATTGTTGCACCAACTGAGCTAGCTGGGAGAAATTATGCTGCTGGTCCAGCAGGTCGCGCTCCCATTGGATGGTGCGGAGCAGAGGCGATATATCCTCTCTTCAGGTATTTCCAATACCCATTGGCCCCCATCCCGCCCCGTCCCTCAGGATCTCCAAAGACTCACGCACAACAGTTTGACCTCAAAGCCTGGCACTCAGAAGCACAATCAAACAGGACTTTCTCTTTGGAGGAAGAAAGGCGTAAATATAGGATGAGTGACAGCCGCGACCTGAAAAGCACATTTCTGAAAGGAGAAGGATGGTATTTCATGGGTGTGGGGAGCAGAAGATGCCCATGATTCTTCTCTGCTGTTAGAGTTTGAGGAGAGGGGATGAAATGATCTGCGTGCTTCTTCTCAGGGTTATGGTCGGGTTGGTTAGGATGAGATGAAGGCCAAAAAACGGTCTTCCAAGCAGGTCTTATTCTTAGACAGAATAACCTGCCATTTTTTGAGGGGTGGTACTTCCTCTGTCCCTGTGCACCGGCTGTCAGACCTGGCTGATACAGAAAGTTCCAGAACATCTCTGCACCGTTCCTGCATAAATGTCATGCCTCCTAGATTGCATCTACCGCTGATTTTGATAGGGAGTCTCCCTCGGGAGCAAGATGACAATCTGGAGGTTAAACGGAAGGCACGGTCGGCTGACGCCGGCTGGCTCATCTCGGTCGGTGCTCTCCTCTTCTACACTCTCCTCCATGCAAGGATTGGGGGTCGTTTGGTTTGCCACAGCACCGTCCTCTCAGGGTTTGATGGATCGAAGTAGCATCCAGAGATAAGGGACATGGAACAAATGCAATTAGCTGATCTCTTAACCTCGGGTAAGATATTAACTTGGCCTGTACAGCTGAAGTCCTGGCAGACTAATTACATGCTATTAGTTGCATTTATAAAAAACAAAATGACACCGGGGGCAGGGCTAACAAAAGACAGAGTGCGGTGATGTAGCTCCCCGATGCAGAATTGCTGCCGGTCTGCCGAGCGTCATCCGCAGAACCTCGGGAAGGCTTTGGTAACGTCACGCCTTGTTAACCAGCTGCAAATGGATGATGGGCGCAGCCCACGGGGACGGACAGGCTGAGAAGGGCTGGAGTGGATTATGACTCACAATAAACGCTCAGGGTCTGACTCTGCTGTGAGCCTCAGGCCTGCTTGGATACCAGCTACCTGTCCACCACATCCATCCCTATAGACCAGGGGTAAGCAACCCAGATCCTGGAGTGCCAATATGTAGCAGATTTTCCATCTACCAGGCCTCTGATGAACCTCACCTGACCTCATCAAACAGGGCAGAAAACCTGCTGGATACCAGCACTCCAGGATCTGGGTAGCTTGCCCCTGCTATGGGGTATTAAAGGGGTGATTTAGCTCCCCCAAATACCACTGAGTGAGGGGCACTGTCGCCTCACATCTCCAGACCTGGGGGTGCACGTTGCACACTGTATTCTGGGTGTGTGTGCACAGGGTTCCCTCATGGTACTCCGCTTTCTTCCTGTAGTCCAAAGACATGCAGCTCTGAGACTTGGCACTTCCAAACTGCCCACAGAGTGTCTGCCCTTCTCTGGGCTGGTATCCCGTCCCGGGCGCTCTCCTGCCCCGTGCTTCCTGGCAGAGGCTCTGGGTTCACCATGACCTTGTACCGCTTAGGGGATTGGAAGATGGGCGGATGCT
>JAODKM010000002.1:18410384-18427229 GCA_026780845.1 Petrocephalus sullivani | reverse complement strand
GGTCTCACCAAGGAATTGTATAATCTCAGCATTACCTCCCTTGACTTAAACTCCACACACCTAGAGATATACCCCAAGTTGATGCCTTTGTGTAAATAAAGGGATTTTTAAAATTCAAAAGTCTCACTCTCTCTCTCTAGCTGACTTTCTCTCTCTCTCTCACTCTCTCTCTCTCTCTCTCTCGCTCTCTCTCTCTCGCTCTCACCCTCTCTCTCTCTCTCTCTCTCTCTCTCTCGCTCTCTCTCTCTCTCGCTCGCTCTCTCTCTCTCTCTCTCTCAGCGGCCACGCTCTGTTAGCCATATGAAAAAGAGCCTAATCTTCCCTTATAATGTGATCGAATCCCATGGGATCCAAGCAGGCTGCTTCCTTCACACCCACCCAGTTCTCGCCTCTGTGTGTTTCTAACAGAACAAGAGTGTTTAAACTCCCTCCACCCCCACCCCAAACCTGCAGCTCTGGCCACTTTCGTGTGTGTGTGTGTGTGTGTGGGTTGCAGGATTAAGGGGACAAGGTACAGTCCAAATGTTGTAAGAGTAATCCATCCTGCATGATCCTCGCTCATGGACGCCCGCCCACTCTCCACAGAGGGCCCCAACTTCCGGAATTCTCAGCTCCAATGTCACCCTCGTGCTCCCTCGTGTTCGGTTTGCCATTACATGGGAGCACAGTGGCGACGGGCTGAGCCTTTCGTCCCGTGAACACGGGGTGCTTGGGGCCGCCTGCACGAGGTGAGAGATGCTCTCCCGCTTTCACCCTTATTATCGCCGTCACACGTTCGGAGCGGCACCCCTCCCCCCTCTTCTTAGCAGCGTGTCTGCAAAGAGGAGTCGGCGTCGGCTCTTTTTTCCTCCATGCGTCTGTCTTTGTCTGACTGGAACAGAGAGAGAGAGGCAAACCGGATCAGGCCACACCGGATCAGGCCCGCCTAGTGCCTTCTCTGGTCTCTCGCCTCCCCGTTTTCCCAGACCCTCCGGCTCGCTCTTCCAGAATGATGCGCTGCCCCGGACAGCTAATGTGGCCTGAAAGGGGCTGTGATGTCACCTCAGGACAACAGCGCACAACCGTCACCAGCATGTTAAACAGAGCAGAAAAGGGACCTACTCTCATACGCACGCCATATGGGGCCACTATTATTAAGGCAGTAGTTAAGTAAGTTCTAATGTTAAGCAGCTCCAGCCTGCACGCCAGTCTGCACGCCAGTCTGCGACGTCTTCATCTGATGCCTGGGTTTCCTCTGGGCTTCCTTCTGCAGTCCAAAGACATGCAATTAGGCAAATTGGCATCATTAAAACTGGCCATATTGTGCCTGTGTGTGTGTGTGTGTGTGTGTTTGTCTGTGTGACTGCGTGTGCATGTGTGTGTGTGTGTGTGTGGGTGTGTGTGTGTTAGTGGGTGTGTCTGTGTGTGCGTATGCATCCTGTGATGAACTGGCATCCCATCCGGGGTCTTCCCCACCTAGTGCCATATGCTACCTGGAATAGGCAGACGTCCCTTTGCCCTATCCTGAATAAGCAGATGGGGTGATGGATGGATGGATGGACGGATGGATGGACGGATGGATGATAGTATAATCCTCGATTTTTCACATGCTCTTTAAAGGGATAGCCTGTCATTTACATATCGCATAACTCTCACAAAGTAGTCATTTCCCAGATCAATCACTATGTAATAATAGGTTTAAGCAGATGTACATTATGAGGAGGCTTTTTGATGTTAGCCAATTGTTCACTTTTTAGTGTTTTTAATGAGTGTTTAATCTAAAGTTTTCATTCAACAGGTCAGTCAAAGGATTTCATGCCGCGACAAAATTAATGGCCTCTCCCCTTCAAACCCCCTTCCCACCTATGCCCCCAGCCCCCTTTCAGACGGCCCAGGCTGACATCATATTTACACTCTGCCCAGCCCCCACACACGTTGGTGCGAATCACCAGGGGCGGACTTACCATAAGGTAAAGGTAGGCAGCCACCTGGGGCCTCCAAAAATTAGGGGCCCCAAGAAGGCAGAATTTCCAGGAGTTACATTTAAGGATATAACAGTAGCATATATGTTATTTGCATGTTTACTGACAGCTCTCAGGACAAACAAAGCCATCCACGTCTCCGCTATAACGGCCTGTTCTGCTTTGAGACTTCGCCCTGCCCAGCTTTCCTTTGCCACTGGAGTCCGCCGGCTGTTCACTACCAAGCCAATCAGCACAAAGCCACAAGGAGAAAACGGCACAGACATAGACGAATAACATCACATCTGCCTAGACTGATACTGTCTTGCTAGAGTGGTAGAACACATGTGGCGAGAACATAATTAAATGAACAAATGCAAAAATTCGGCCCCCCCCCTCCCCCCTCCCCACCCAGCAAATTTTACCGACAGCTCTCCTACCCCCCACCCTGATTGGTAAGTGTTACCGCTGGCATCCTGCACTTTAATTAGAACAATATTGATGTTCCATCATTTTCAATCCCTTCTAGTTTCTCTTTCAGATCCAAAAATATCTCCGATGGGCCACTACCCATGTCAGCTCTGGGCCCCCAGGGAAGTTAGCTCACCCCTACGAATGACTGAACCTGAACCGCATGCTCCAGGGTCTCACTGTCAACTCTGACCCCCGACCTGCTCCCAACAGCCAGAAAATGGCAGAAAATAAATAAACAAATTTTTATTTTATATTTTATTAAGTATTTTAAATAGAAATACACAGTCTCTCAAAGAATTTTGTTACAAACTGCACCAGATTTTTCCCGTACGCCAATTACAAAAATACTTAAAAGTAATTAAATACAAATTTTAAATACATTTAATTTAAATACTGCCCATCTCCACTCATGTTCGCTGTACTTGTTTCCGCTTCCCCCTCTCCTTCCAGAATTACCTGTGCTCCACGTGGAACATTTAAAAATACCCCACTACATCAAGCATCTAAAATCAGCAATTATAGCATCATTCATAGGAATTCTATTAAAGCTGGAAAGACACCGATTATCTTATTCTATTCCCTGCTGCATTAACCAGTGTGATTCATCTAGATGCTTCCCCGACTCGCCACCTCTGCACACAGCCTGCTCTCCCCGAGTACCTGGATAATATGTGGTGCTTTTCTGGCCTTTTCCTAATGCCATGTGATCGTGGGTCAGCCAGATCTTGCCAGCACAGTTTTAAGCAGCTCCCTGACTTACTTATTACCCGTGAGCTTTTTTTTTTTTTTGCAATCGATAAATTGCAAATAGTGTCCTGTGTGCATGTTTTCCTGAGGATGGCTGTTTGATTTCCTTAACGTAACATGAGAGTTGTTGTGAGCTAGCTGTCTGGAGGCTTTCAGCGTTTCCCTTTGGGTAACGCTTCCAGTCCCTATTGGGACGTGTCATACTGGGATAAAGGTGCAAAAGGGGAGGTGCAGGGGTGCAGGGAAGAAGGCGGTCCAAAGCTGTGGGGGATTCTGAGGCTTTAAACAGTGGTCTGAGGGAGATTTTCTTTCGGTTACTTAGGAGCAGTCAGAATAGCTCAGCCTCGACCCAAATTCCCATGATCGCTGTCAATTACAGCACATATTCTCACGCCTGGCCTAGACGAATCAGCCAGGACTCTCTTACAGTGCCAATCGCCCTGCAGCTCGTGTTTCTGCCGCAGAATAGTAGTGGCCATTTTTCTTTGGTTGTGCAGCTTTTCAGCAGGGTCTCATCACTATAGGCTTTTAATTACCACAAGAAGAAAATTAATTTGTAAATTTGACAAGATTCAAGTTCAGAGACAGGTCGGTATAGCTTAGCTTGTTGTTGGGGAAGTACAGACTGACATACAGCTTTTAATGTATCTTTTTATATGTAAATGTCCTGTAGAGCAGGCTCCCAGCTCTAGAGCACCTTGACACAGACAGGTCTATGCAGAAAGCGCACAGCCATGGCCTACTTACCCTCCTGAAGTCTGGAAGCTGATCCACTGGATAGAAGTTTCCACCCCTTTGCCCTGGATCTCAATGGACGCCCTCATCCATTCTGACCTACACTTAAGTCATTTTCACATGCATGACAGATATGATTCCAATTCCATGCTGCGGCTTTGCTGAACATTTAACATCTAGTCCTTCTTAGTTATGTCTACTGTGCTGTTTAGTTGCTATTGATTATTGATACTTTTTGTCTGTGATAATGTGAAGCAGTTGGGACACTTGTCAATAAAACCCTATTGCAGTGAATTGCATATTGAGAGTCTGAAATATTAAATATTGTCTGTAATACCCAAAACTCAGGTAAACGGAACTTAGGTTTCCCTTCACTGAAGGAATATCTTGGAGGCGTGTGGACTCCCTGGTGCACACCCTTGTGGAAGCCCTGGTGTGAGCCCTGGTGCACACCCTTGTGGAAGCCCTGGTCTGAGCCCTGGTGCACACCCTTGTGGAAGCCCTGGTCTGAGCCCTGGCGCACGCCCTGGTGTGAGCCCTGGTGGGAGCCCTGGTGGACAAACAGAACAGGCCAACAGCAGTGGGGCCCAAAGGAGCGAATGCAGGGCTGGAAGGAGCCCCTTGCGGCTTGTAGACCAGCCGCTCTACTCAGTATTGATTTGAGAATCCTCTCTCCTGGGGGGACTGACCAGCTTACTCCCGTGTTGATTTCCTATCAGATCGTTTCCTTGCGATGTTAATGGGATTGCCTGGGGGGGGGGGGCACCTTCCTACCAAGCTGCTGATTTCATATCCTGCAGACCTTCTTTGTTTATCCTGCCAACAGGATTTTGGGGGGGGGGGGGTGTTTCGGCCCCTTCCCTACAGTGTTGTTCACAACCAGGTCCATTCCCGTATGTTCTGGGTCATTCCTAGGGTCTCTCCCCAGTTAACTGCCAGTGGATGACATGCGGCACTTTCCCCTCCCGCCTCCTGGTGGCACCAAGCCGCGTCCTTCCGGTTCTGTGACAGTCTCGGGGCCGGGTTCCAGCCAGGCCGGGCCATCGCTTCTCGCTTTCTATCGAGGTCAGCAGCCACGCCATCCCCCCTCCTCCACGCCCCTCCCCAGAGGAACTCGTCCTCCATTAATCTGCAGCTGCTGGTATCCTTATTGTCCCCCTCGCTAACCCTCACCTCCCCCCCCCCCAAGCCCTCCCTCCATGTTCCTCCCATGGCGATAGGGCTCATACTGCGGCCGTTTCTGTCAAGGCAGCTGCATGGCGGGCCGGGGGGTGGGGGCCCTCAGTAATGAATAACCAGCAAGCCGTCCACGGCCCACTTGTAAAGTCCCAGTGGTAATGAAGCTGTCACTCGGCAATCACTCTGCGGGTGCTTCCCGTGCGGCGCGGCCAGATTTACGATGCAGTAACACGCTGTATAACTGCACGTTACGAGGCTGCGACATGGCACAGCTGCATTTGCATGCTGTCGCCCAGTGTGTAGCTGCATATTCTGCCTTTCTAAGCACTCATTCCCATCTGGCCAACCCTGGAGGGTGAGCTCAGCACTATTGACCGAACTGCCTGCCCGTCGGAAGCCTGCCATGCCAGGATGACCGTCACTGGCTAGGGTTTTGGACGTGTGTCCATGGCGATGTCCCGCTGCAGTGCTGTTGTGGTCCAGGGCACTGGGATACGGGATCTCCACAGAAACGGGTCGGGCACGAGTGACTCATTACTCTCACTAGCTATTATGCTTAAAATACTGAGGATATGGGATCAGAAAGGGGAATCGATGATAAGGGCTCCCGCTATTCCCTCAAGAAGCCTGCGGGGGGCGTAACGAATGTCCCATTCACCTGGACTGACGTGCGCCTTTGAAAGCAACACCGTCCCTCACCGAAGCTACCGGCTCCGTCTCCCCAGGGTAAATCTGTCTCCTCTCGGTCCCCAACAGTGCGAAGGACTGAGCCCATCGCCGTCTCTCCCGGGGCCAATTTCAGCGTGGCTGAGTTCCTGTGCACCGGATCCTTCTGGCAAATCCTCACACTGCTCGCAGGCACGCTGATAATTGAATAACTGGAGTGTGTCTGTGCGCATTTGTGTGTGCAGGCGTGTAGCTGTCTGTACTTTATAGGTGCACTGGAGCATAATGGCCCGTTCCCCCTAACTGGGCCCAGTCTAGCTAGTGTCGGGATAGAGGGAACATGAAGGGTGCAGCACCTGGGCACAGCAGCACCCCCCACAGGCATGTCCCTGAATGTTTCATACACATCAGGCGACTGAGGGTGTCCTCGTCACACCCCACATTCGGACTTCTATGACATTTTAAAAGCTAGATGACTGAAATGGGATGCCCTCACATGCATGGATACTGATGTCCAGAGTGAGCATGGCATTTTAGGTAAACCTCATAGCCACTGCTCGTGTACAAAATTAGTCAGTCGTTAATGACTGACAGTGGAATTAAGGTAAGATGCAGCTTTTTAAGGAGCGATGGGGTCATGTGTGAAAGGCAGAAACGTAAAAAAAACAGAATCCTAATATAATGATGCTTTCAGTCATTCACGTTGGAGTCATATGGTATTTACTCTCCAGAAGGTGCATGTGACTTTATTACGCCTCAGGTGATGTCACGGCATGTGATACTGGTGAGGTCATAGAGAAGCTCCGTCATTGGTCGATGTGGTAAATATGGCAGAGAGTGAGGTAATCCCAGCATTTAGCGAATGAGGTAATCCCTGATGGGGAACAGGTCAATACTAAGCCGGAAGCGCTTATCAGTCATTACCGTTACCACAGCCACAGCATTGCAGCCAGACTATCCTGAATCCATCCCGATGCTCATTAAAAATGCTGCCCAGAGGTCATTGCTTAAATGCTACGGTCAATAATGCAGAAGGAAAATTATTTTTTGCAGCATAATTTGCATCCTCCTCTAGGCGATTGGTGAAAAAAAAACATTCAATTAAAAGTAGCCGTGAATTTTTATTTTAACTGCATGCAAAGTACAGCAATTTGTTAGGAAAAAATAGCAGATTGTGACATTGTTTTCGCACGCACGCTAATTTGTCCTTGTAGAGATTTTAATTAGCCCTTTGCTGTTCCGGTACGTTGACCCCCTTGCAGGAGAACTCTCGCGTCAGCATGTTATCAGTCGTCCATTCAGCCTTTGTGAGGCAGAAGTCCATTTCCCGGGGTCCCCCCCCACACCATCATGGGGGTGTGCTTCCTTTCAGGGGAGCAGGTGGCACTGTAACGGTGCCAATACATGCCACTGTTGGGGGAAAGAGGTCAGCAGAGCTGGCTTTCCTGTTGGTGTGACTTTGGTCTGGCTCTGCCAGGGAGACATACTCACCAGTTCCCCTCATTGGTGCCTTTCCCCCAAGGAGTCATACTCACCAGCTCCCCTGATTGGTGCCTTTCCCCCAAGGAGACATACTCACCAGCTCCCCTGATTGGTGCCTTTCCCCCAAAGAGACATACTCACCAGCTCCCCTGATTGGTGCCTTTCCCCCAAGGAGCCATACTCACCAGCTCCCCTTATTGGTGCCTTTCCCCCAAGGCTGTCATGGAGTCCTGCAGAAGAAGATACCAAGAGCCGGTTATAAAGACAGACAGAGCATTCCCCATCCCCTCTCTCTCTTTCTGTCTGCTTTGGCTGATGTATGTCGACGGGCACGATGGACATTTCTGCTCCTGGACTGTGAAGGCAGCAAACAAATGAAGCAGGAGGAGAAATAACCAGAGTAATACGGCCAGAGTCCAGCAAAGGAGCCGCCCCCTCTGGAAAATTGCAAAGCGCTGCCCTTATGATGCTCCAATTTCTCACGGGTCATTCCCAGGGGAGGATGGAGATTTGTTGATGTGTTTGGGGACAGGAGACAGTCGGGTCTGCAGTTTCACTCCCACAAATTGACCCCAAGCAAAACTATTGCTCTCAGGTTTTTTGACTAATGAGGCTCTGAATTTTCAGACTAATTCACTTATTTACTTTTACTACACGTGCAGATGAGCTCCAATGCTGCTCGTGATTAATATACATCTCCGCTGAGTGCCGTTTTCACTCCCCCTGTGGTCTTTTTTCACCTACATGACTCATAATCAGCCACGAGTCTGATGATTGACAGGCACTGAGACAATGACTCACTGAGGCTATGATGTCAGCTCCATTCCCACCCCCCACATCCCCGCCCCCCACGCGCCTGTTTTCTTTGGAGAGACTTCAGAGAGGGTCTACCCATCGTCCGTGCCAAAAGCACACCTTTGTTCCTCCCTGTAATGTGATGTCTAAAGCAGGCATTTCCCTCCCTCCAAAACATATGCACATGAAGCCATCGACTGACTTATTCTGAGCTGTAAAAATAGGCGATGACTGAGAATTTGCTGTGTCGAGACAGAGCCTCCGCGGATTGCCCTATATCGCACGTTTATAGTGCAGCATGTAGCACTAATATGGTGGGGGTGCAGACCTTGGCCATGTGTCCGCGGCAGGGGGTGCAGTGTGTGGCAGGCGGGGCGCGAGAAGAGGCAAGCCTCCCCACGGCTGGCAGAGGCATCATGCCACATAAAGCGGACACCTGCCGAAACCGCCAAGGGGCCAATCAGAATGCATCAAAGCTGTGTCGGCATCGCAAGGCTCCGGACAGGAAAAAAGAACTTGCCTGATCTGGAATGGGAGCTGGAGAGACTGGTACTTATGGCAGGTAGGGTTACAGGAGCACTGGGGGGCGAACTGATTCACCGCAGGAAAGTGTAAAGGCAGGTAGTACAAGATAGCAGATTCTGTGTAAATGTTTCCCATTCTGACCAATCAGCATCGAGCACGTGTGTGACACCCAGGAAACAGAACCCTGCTTTTGTATTGGCCCAGCAAGAGCTACGACTCACGGACTCGGCCGAAACGGGTCATCTTCGGAGAGCCTAATTCCTGCAAATTGGAAATTATACAGCAATACAAGCACAGCGCGTTTCAGTTGGCGGGGATTAGCTCGCGAGGCAGAACTCGCGTCACAGGCCTAATCAGCGTGGTGATGGCTCTTTAGAGAGCTGGCACTTTAAGCAACTGATCGGCATTCTGGGAAGCTAATTGAATCGTATACATGGCCTTTCGATCGCAACGGCCGATTAGATGCGTTAGTTTGGGCATCCACTCCCTCACTTCCACGCAGGGCTGCTCTGATTCCCCTCCCCCCTGGACTGGGTGACCACCTCCACCAACCCACCCCACCATGCAACGCTCCCCATGTGATCAGATTTTGAAT
Source organism: Petrocephalus sullivani (assembly GCA_026780845.1). Classification (NCBI taxonomy): domain Eukaryota; kingdom Metazoa; phylum Chordata; class Actinopteri; order Osteoglossiformes; family Mormyridae; genus Petrocephalus; species Petrocephalus sullivani. The sequence continues at coordinate 18,418,091 of JAODKM010000002.1, read as the reverse complement.
CACATCTGTGGACTAGGGCTGGAATCTCTCCCTCTCTCTGTCTGTCTCCCTCTCTCTGTCTGTCTCCCTCGCTCTGTCTGTCTCCCTCTCTCTGTCTGTTTCCCTCTCTCTGTCTGTCTCCCTCGCTCTATCAGTCTCCCTCGTTCTGTCTGTCTCTCTCTCTCTGTCAGTCTCCCTTGCTCTGTCTGTCTCCTTCTCTCTGTCTGTCTCCCTCTCTCTGTCAGTCTCCCTCGCTCTGTCAGTCTCCTTCTCTCTGTGTCTCCCTCTCTCTGTCTGTCTCCCTCTCTCGCTCTCTCTCTCATTCTCACACTCCCTCTCTTCACTCGTCTCAGTTACACAAGACTGATGGTGTAACCTGGCTTCATTCTCACGGAACAGCGTCACAAAGAGGCCTCTGCTATTTGGCACCAGTGTCGGCACATATGTGGCATTTTGGAGAAAGGGTCTGGTGACAGGGTTAAGGGGAGTGAGGTGGGGTGGGCGACTCCCTGACACCTGTGCTCCTAGGCATCTCAGGGCGATTGCTGTCAGCTACTTCTGCTGGCACCCAGCTCAAAGGGGTCACTGCCTGCCCCCAGAGCGGAGGTCAGGGATGGAGGCCGATCAAAGTGGGATGCGAGATATCACTATGGCATTCCATCCTATTCTCTCCTCATTTACATTGGTAACAGTGATTCTCCGCGGTTTCACCTCCCTGTGAGGTTTCGCATTCATCACCCTGAATCACCGATTTCTCATTGAGTCACTGGCACTGACAATGACAAGGATCAGTTGTGAGGATATTTGAAGTCTGACTGTCGTACCGCTTGTGACTAAGTCTGGGCGCATGCTGAAGGCCTAATGTGGACAAACGAGATGTACCTGACCGGACTAATTCTGTCTTCGAGAGGCTTATCTCGGCCCTGAGGTTGGGGATGCGTATCCACCAGTTAAGGCAGTCAGCTCTTGGAGAAAGAGAGCGATTTATTTAATTTATTTAGCAGGCGCCTTTATCTGAAGTGATGCACAGTTGAGTAAGCGGGTCAGACAGTCCCTGGAGTAACTGGGGGTTAAGGGCCTCGCTCAAGGGCCCGTCGGCAAAACCACCCTGCCACCCACGGGATTCGAGCCAGCGACCTTCTGATCACAGGTATAGCATCCTGCCCATTGAGGCAGAGGAGAGTAATTCAGGCCCAAAGAGTAAAAATCCAGACCAGGATTTTGTTTCAACCATCTACTTGAGCACTCTGTGACTGAGACTCTAATAATCATCTGGTGGGTTGAAACAAAATCCCAATGTGGTTTTTTACTCTTTGGACCTGGATTACCCACCTCTGCATTGAGGTATCACCTGTTTGTCTGTTAGTTTTTTTACTATTTGAGTTAGTAAGATATTATATGGCAGATGGTGTCTTTTTTTTCTTAGTGAATGAGTTGCTTCATCTTGTGGAGCAGACTGGTAAGATTATAAAAATCCCCAGAAAGCAGTGACAGCTGGCATATGTGTCCAGGCAGGAGACTGTCGGGAAGTGGTGTCTGGAACGAGCCCAGGCAGGTACGCGTAGCTAGTCCGCCCCTCCCGCACGCACAGCTCATCGTCCTGCTCCCCATCTCACAGGTATGCTGATTGTCTGCCCTGGCCGGCCTCTTATCACACTTTACAACACAACCTTCAAAATTAAGGAGCGCTGCTGATGAGGCTCTGGTGACTTCATCACCACGGCAACTCAGCCAGTACGCGTGCCGGTGCGCATGGGTGTTGGTGACCCCGGAGCGTAATCCCAGAAGATGTTCTGCGGCGACACTACACTGAGAATTTGGTGGCAATCTGAAGGATCTGTGGCCTTTTTAAGAGTATAAATATAATCTCTTTTGAAACATATTGTATATTTTACAGCCAAAGAGTTAACTGCAGTCAGCTCCTCGAGTAAAAAGGCACTGAGAGGAGGGGAGCAGAGTTCTGGGTGACATGGGGACTCAGAGGGTGGCTCCATAGCCCCGTGTTTCTCAGGCTGAGGGTTCAGGTGAGCCTCCAGCTCTGAGTGTGTGGAGCCTGTTGGGGTCCCCTCACACCCTGCACTGAATATGCTGGGCTGGCAGATAGTGGAAGAACAGCCTCGCTTGTTTGTCCGAGGTCCGAGGCTCTAACGGCTTGCGATGATGTCTGAGGCACAGTTGTCAAGTCTCAGGTTTTAACCACAAGACGTTTTTTTTTCTAAAGGACTGTGACGCGGCTAAACCAAGCAAGACCACTTACTTCAGTGTCAGAAATCATCTGTCACACCTGCTTACCTGTATATGCATAAAAATCAGTCGCCGCCCTCTTTAGCTTCCCTGCATTCATCTGGTCCGGGTCATAGACAAATTCATCGGGGTCGTAAAATTTAGATTCCTGATTACAGTTATATTCTGCAGATACAAACATTATTGGTGTTCTTGTTTGTTTTCAATGTCTGTTAAACTGCAAGCACTATTTTACAGCGATAATAATAATAAAAGCAAAAGATTTGTGCATATAAAGACAACGGGTCAGTTTTCCCCGAAAAGCTTCCTGTCACCCAGCGGCTTGTTCTCACTGCAGTGAGGTTGACGTGTTTGCCAAAGCGGCGTTCAAGCTTTGCCCAGCCACTTCATTTGTATTCCCAAAAAGTGGCTGTGGTTCTACTTGAGTAGTCATCAGCAATGGCTTTTATTAAATGTTTGAATCTGCAGCCTTTTAGTCGCGACCTGTTATTCAGTAACAGACAGATAGATAAACGTTATTTATCCCCAAGAGGAACTTAAGGTAGACGGATGAACTCATCAATTAATTGCACCGTCAGGCTGAGAGGTTTGATGCATTTGTGTTTTCGAGGTCTGCGGCGTCTAAATCCTTCCATGAAGTAAGTCACAGCAGGTGGAGGGAAGTATTTCTGGCCTTTGGGGGAGAGAATTGCAGAGAGAACGGCTCGGAGTCACCATGGAAACCGTGCCCTTTTAAAGACCTGTCCCGATCCGTGAGCTGGGAAGCAGGAATGCGGACTGACCCTCACAGGACTGAGGCCGGGGGGAAGCAATGGCCCCCGGAGTACAGGGTCCAGGACAGTCCTGTTTTGTACCGGCTGTTTCCAAATAGCACCCCCCACCCCCGTGCCTTCTCTACCTTTCTCTTGACCATCCAGAACTTCACTCCTGGATTTTTCTCCACAGTTTGATGTAGGTTCCGGGTTCGAGCAGGAGGATTCAGAAAGGAAGGTAGATGATGGGGGGGCGATCCTCACATCACCACACAGATTAATTATACAAGCTCCTGCGCACTGGGCCCCACCGATAAATGAGGGCTTTCACATCTAATCAAACTCCATCTCCTCCATTACTTGGCCCTCAAAAGGGAATTTCAGTCCACTTGTGGCAAATTATTTATGAATGAATCACTACATGATCAAAACTGATGGCGAATAAAAGCCCAACATTCCGTTTAATATTCGCCTTTAACTGTAATGACAGTCTGCGTTTTAAGAATAATATAGTACTTAGCACAGCTTGTTATCATTCATTTATTTGTTACATCACTCATGTTAATAAAGTTTGATAATTTGAATTGCATTTGCTCAGTTTGCTAAGGTTTGCCTAGCAAACCTCATCTGCTAGGCAAACCTTAGCAAAGTTTAAAGTTTGATAATTTGAATTGCATTTGCTCAGTTTGCTAAGGTTTGCCTAGCAAACCTCATTTGCTAAGGTTCGCAATAACAAATTTTAAACCTTACAGCATACAGATAGCAAACATTCTAAAATTATAAGAGTGGAATAAAATTTGACTATGATTAACACAACTGTCATTTATTTTGAGCCAGAATATTTTATACACTATTTTTTAACTGTATAATTGCATAAATATTGCCACAGGTGTGTAGCTAGGCCTCATAAACAGACAAATATAATTATCTTGTCCCAGGTCCAATCTTTGGTTTTTAAAATATCACTGTCCTGAACCATCTAGAGCAGGGGTGTTAAACTCCAGGCCTGGAGGGCCGCTGCCCTGTATAGTTTAGTTCTTTCCCAGTTCCACCACAAATGATTGAGCTGAAGAGCTGTGTGGTAATTAGCATGAGGAGCTGCAAGGCATTGAATCAGGTGTGTTAATGAGGATAAACCCAAAAATGTGCAGGGCTCTGGCCCTCCAGGACTGGAGTTTGACACCCCTGATCTAGAGCCAACATCAAGTATTTCTTGGTTATTTTTTTGGTTGAGTCAAAATGCCAAAAGTGATGCCTAAAGAGGAGTATTTGCCAATTCATCCGAAACATGACATGGTTTCTGGGAGCCAGCCAGCATGTTTCTGGCTTTCCGTGCTTTGTGGTCACTTGGTACCTCCTAATTGTCATGCGTACGTGTTTGAGTGCTGACAGGGATGAGTCATGGGGGTGTGATGTGGGCAAGACCAGTCCACCTTGGCTCAGCTCAGATGACAGATCGAAGCTGATGGCTTCTGGAGCCTGGCTCCTGCAGCAGGAAGCTCTCCGTTGGCAGAAAACTCTGTCTGTCAGTTGACTGGAGCCAATCAAATTCCAGAAGGGCAGATCTTTCTTGCTGCCCTAATTACAGCCCACTAGAGGCCGGAAAAAAGCAGAAGCTCGCCGCTTTATTGCATTGGCTGCCGGTGTCCAGTTACTCCCCACGTGCTGAGCTCCACCAGACGCTTCTGCACCGTTTCCTGGATGACAATTCTCGCCATCGCTGCGCCGCCTTGCCTGTGAATTCTCCCGGAGGCTCTTACACACTCGTGGTTTAATAGGTACCAAGGGGGGTGACACCCCATAGGGGAGGCTACCAAGGTCAGATTAACTTATCCGGGGGGCCTTTGGTTGACACTCAGGTATTAGCGATGTAACTAACCGTTACATCTTTCCCGAGGCAGGGCAGAACCCTGATGTTAGCTGGGACTCTAAGCTATAGTCTGGCATAGTCCATGCATTAATTTTATCTGTCCCGGGGGAGGCGACTACCTTAAGCTTCAGCAGTTACCCTGATCATTTAATTCATGCTGGGGCTATGACCAGCCATAGCCATAGTACAGGCCACTGCAAGTGCCCCCTCCCAAACTGAGACACTATCTGGCCCGAAGCTCTCCGGAAAGATGCCTCACCAGCTGCCTCCGTCTGATTGGTTAAGCCACAGGAAGTGTGCTCGTCGGGAGTGGCACAGGAGCGGGAAATGGGAGGTGTCGGGGGTGTGTAGATGAACACACAGCTCCAGCCGTCAGACACAGCGCTCTGACAGCTACACTGCTTGTCAGAGTCCAAGTCAGCTCAGGCAGATTTTGGCACGTGGGGCTGGTTGCAGCAGTGTAGTGCCCACACATTAGTCTGTGAGTCTCCCGCTGACCTATAATTTAAAATTGGAAACCTGCCTCAGTCACTCCAGAGAAGACGAGATCAGTAATCAATCTGCTGGGATTGCTCGCTGTTGAGGGTGATTAGAACAATTGAGTTTGATTGCTGCAGTTATTATCAGGGTTGACAGACGTGCCATTTGACAGGAATGCCAGCACATGTTGGGAGAGATGAGGGGAATACATTAGCAGTGGGCAGTTTCAAACAGGTGCCTTCTCACCTGGCATGAATCACTCACCTACACTGCCCCCCCCCAGGACAGTTCAGGATTGCACTGCATCATGGGTTTGGGAGCTGGAAAAGGTGAGTGGGGCACTACCATCCAACTTATAACTGACCAGCCATTTATCTTGGCATTCTGGGAAAACTGTATTAACCTTATAAATGATCCCCATTAGCCCAACTACCTCCGAATCACTCCTTGTTCTGCTCTGTGTGCATGCAGTTAGGCTCATGGTCGCCATGGTGCTGGTAAAGCCGAGGGCTCACGTGACTCTGCTGAATGACCGGCCTATGGCTGTAAACAGGTGTAGCAGTAGGAGCTAATACTCACAGCGGTCTGCTGGATTGCCAACGTCGAGCTACACTGCTGATCCCCTGTTGTTTGGACCTTAAAAAAGTACTGAAACGTTTCTATCGGCTGCGTATTTTAATTATCTGCGCAGCGTGAGTCCTCCCGCAGACTCTACGACGTCCCCGTCTCCACTAATGTGTCACGCCATCCATTTTAGAGCAGCCATGCGTCTTCATCACGAGCCGCTGGATGTAGTCGTTTTAATGACCCTGTAATTACAGGGCACGGTCAATACTTGTGTTCAGCTCTGATTCCGCTCATTGATTTATGACGGTGCCGTGCAGATTTCAGGTGGTGCCGCTTGGGGGCGTGGCCAGGGCTCTGTTTGCTCTTACATTACCTCATCGCAAAGCTGCTCGCCCCTCGCCTGAGTCATAGGCATAGACAGGTGTAACACGATTATATCACATGTTATGACTGAACAGTGGTTTTCAGCTGCCTAACATAAAGACAACCGGTAGATCCAGACTGACTTCCGAGACACCAAGGCTGTACAGGCCGCTGTGTTCTTCTATATCTCATGAGACGGACTCTTCCATCTATGATCACGTCAATCACAAGTGATCGACTTTAGAGGACTGTGGCGTCCTATAGGATTTCCTCCGCTAATGATCCCCCCAAGGTGGTGTTTTCGGAGTCTCCCAATTTCTCACCGACCCACAACCTCATCTCTGTGGAAGACATGACCTTTAATTATACTTTTACCACCAAATGCTTTCTCAACATACCAACCCAACCTGTTAATTGGGGCTTATGAACCATGCTGAGGCAATTGTTGCGGAGATTTCGGGGGAACTTATGGAAATATGGTCACAGATTCAAGGTCGAATTCCATGGGGAACTGAACCGCTGTGTCGTTCGGCCCGTAAAAAGGGGGGGGGGGGAATACTGCTTCCCGATTCTATTTTCAGAAAAACCAGAAAAACCCCAAAGGTCACGAGAGCTTAAAACCGAGCTTCTTCAAAGTCATCTGCTCCATTTCTTTCTTCTCCTTCTTCTCCTTCTCCTCCTCTGGCCCGCTCGCCGCAGACACCCCCCCCCCACTCTCTGCAGACAATGGTTCTGCAGCTCCCAGCTCAGCACTGCACTGTAACAGAAACGCCCCGATGTGGAGCCACCTCTGCACCCCACAAGGCCATAGAGAAGTCACTTGTTCTCGGTTCCCAGTTTTGTCTGGTGTCTCTCACAGTGAATCCGTGGCCCAGCCCCCGGGGCGAGAAAGAGAGAGAGAGAGAGTGAGAGAGAGAGAAGCTACTATAAAAATATCCCCCATCAAAGCAATCCTCTCCATTCACCTCCCCTCCCCCAACATTCCTCCAACCCTTCCGCCCGTCATACCTGATTAGTAGCATAGTTATAACTATTACTGAAACCATATCTCTGTGAAAAGGTGTTATATGTCTTCCTCAAGTACATCGTACAGTTAACTATTTCTTACCAGGCCCATATGAAGCCGAGAAACATGGTCAGTTTGGTCTTAGCCACATGGTTAACTGAAGGGATCCCAGAGACCACAGATCCAGCGACGGTTATATAGCTAAGAATGAATAAAGATGGGACGTCCAAAAGGATCCCGGGATGGCTTCCGAGGATTTTCGTCACCCCTGGATACGGCTGGTATCCATGATCATACCGTCTTAGCTTGATGTAAGTTATACAGCATAATAATGCTGGGATATTCTGACAGACAGTGTCAAGCCCTTGGCTCATGAGATTAAAGAATTTAGTACATTTTGCATTTTGCATTAATGAATGCATATCATCTTCTTAATGCAGAATGCA
>JAODKM010000002.1:18384039-18396028 GCA_026780845.1 Petrocephalus sullivani | reverse complement strand
GCGCGGGGGGGGGGGGGGGGGGGGGGGGGGGGGGGGGGGGGGGGGGGGGGGGGGGGGGGGGGGGAGCGAGGGGGAGCGCTGCACCGGCCTGCGCTCAGTCGCGCAAAGCGCACGGAGGGAGACAGAGGGGGACAGAGAGCTCCGCGCCTTCGGCCAGCCTCCGCGTGTGCCCCTGCCGTCGACCACCGCAGTCAAACGGCGTTCCTTCTTCTCCGCTTCGGCTTCCTTCGCACCGCGGACGTCAGCGTGACTATGGGATTTGTGGGCATTCCCCCCGAAGCCGCCGCAGTGTCTCCGATGTGCCCGATCGCCCGCCCGTCCATCTCGGTGCGCAAGCCGGCGCGTCTCTATCTGTCGGGCTGCGCGTAAACGCACCCAGAGCCGGGATCTCGGAGGGGGGCGGCTGACTGCTCCCACGATCTATTACCGCTGCCCCTCGCATCGGAACCGGGCTGCTGCGATCCCGGATGGTTTGTTTTCGGATAAACACCTTCCACGGCCACTGCCAAGCCGGGATCCGGGCGCGCGGTGCGGGCTTCGCCTCCCCACGGACCTTCGCCTAGACTTGCTGCATTCACTTGGATGTCACCCATCCACGCGTTTCCCACCGCCTCTTTCCACTTCGGACTTGCCGTGCCTTAATACGTTTTGCGCCAGCGAACCCTCTTTTGGATTGATATAATAAAGTGATTTTTTCCCCGTTTTTCCCTTTATTGTCTGGACTCCGACGCTTCGGGATTATTCACCATAAGCAAATAGAAAGGAACCCACCAGGAAGCCAGAAGGGAACTATGTGTGTCTAGAATTGGTAAGTGGGGAGGTACTCTACCATGTCCTACCGCCGCGGCTCAAAATGCAAATAACGCTGTAGAAATGGCAGTTCCTAAGCCGCGGTCTTACCAGCCGCCGGCTAATATGCATTTAACTAAATCGCATGCAGATGAAGGTTTGGCCGGACTGCTTCGGGTTAATTAGCATGGTGTGCGCTGTCGTGCATGCATGCGCATATGTCCGTGCGTGCGTGTCTGTGTGCCCGCGCCGGCGTGCATGCCCGTGTCTGACCGTGGCGTCTCGAAGCCACAGGAGTTTCCCTTCATCTAGGCTGACCTGTCCACCTGCAGTGTCCGAGGAGCTGCTGCTGCGCACGGGGTGTGTTTACGGGATCGCTGGGAGAGGCTCCCGCTTGCGCCGCTGCCCTCCGCCCTGATCTCCCCTCCTTCTCTCGGCGTCTATAATATAACGCCCGGCTGTTTTATTAATGACGTCGGATCCGCAGCATCAGCTTGTTGTATTTTTTTTCCGCACACTTGGACTTCGTCGTTATTTGACGGCCGCGCACGTCATTAACGCCATAACAGAGCCGATTAAGCGATGCACCCTACTCGTTTGCTCGGCTCGCAATACCCCCATCCGCTACAGGCGATGACAGCTCGGAGCGAGTGGGCGGGCCGCTTCCTTTTTCGGGGAGAGGGGCTTGACAGCGCTCCTGTTTTTAGGGGACGCGAACCCCCGGTTTAACGTGCCGATCATGACGGGCAGCGATCACATGCGCGAATGCGCCGGGATTGCCGGCGATGGAAGCGGGAGCGGCAGCGTGGCTGGAGCCGCCGATCCTCCTTCCCGCTGTAAATACGATTTAACTGTTACACGAGTAGAAACTTGCTGGATCAAAGCTTCAGTCAAGGACGAATTAAACATTGCTGATCACTTAGGCTGTAGCGAAGGTGTAACGTTTGGAGAATGCGTATCAAATTTTTAAGCGTTTACATTGGGCGTCCCCCACGCACCCTCTAATATTAAAATGAGAAGTTATTTGGCGGTATTTCTTAATGCAAATGAAGTGGTTAAAAGCTGTGAAAATCCTCCCAGCTTTGGTCTTTCAGAGCTGTTACTGGAATTTCCTAAACTCCTCCAGACGCCTTCGGGACACTGTTTTTCCCGTTTAATTCCAGGCTTAGACAGACCCAGCCCTGAACTAACAAAAAATAAAAGGCCGATAACTTTCCTTATGAGTAACATGAGTAATCACTTCTGGCCCTCGGGGTGGGGGCGAGGTAAACGTAATATATGTTAGCACACCAGATATGCAACTGATGGCGGTAAATATTAGCACCAGTTTGACCTGCTGAAAACGCTGGTTCATTTTCAGACAGTAAGCACAAGACTTGGGTCCTAAGTGTGACCACATAACATATATATATAGACACATACTCATTGGGTTTGGTGCTAGAAGATGAAAGCCATTTTCAAATAGCAAAGCATTACCGCTTTAATTAATCGGTGGCATTAAATATCCTACGATCCTCATCCAGTACAGGGTGGCAGGTGACAGGGGGTCCCAGGCAAGGGGGAGCCCTGGGTGGGAGGCCAGACGCCAATTCATCATAAACCTGCGTGACACGCCAACCTCAGACATGCAGAACAGGGCATAGAATTCGAACCCCCAGCCCTGGAGGTATTCCGTTACGAGTCCTCTCTCAGATGCTGTGGCTTTTATAGTCCGTACTCGCTTCGGGCTCCGGGCCGAGGTCTCGGGGGTTATGTGCCCCCTCCCCATGGCACCACGGAGATGAGCTTTTCCCTAGCGAGAGGCCCCCTGTCAGGGCACGGTGACTTGAGCGCACACTCTCTCCTGCAGCCGTCTCTAACGAGCCTCGAGGCTTCCCGGGAAGACGGCGGGGAATCCCGTCTCGCTCGGCTTCACCCGGCTCCCGGGGGGATATGAGTAACCCTGAGAGTGAACTGTACGCTGAAATATTGAGTTACAGCTTCGGAAGCAATTAGGACAGAGAGCTGCGGGAAGCAGGGAAAGGAACCACCAGCTTCGGGGCTTTGGGTGTTCATCCGGCAGGGAAGACCGAGATGAAGTGGCACTTATTAGAGGTAAAAATGAGGGAGGTCCAGTGTCTTTACCCATGTCCAGAAGGTTGTGGGTTCAAACCCCCTGGTCAACAGGGTGATGGTACCGGTATTGGGGTCTATGCCCCCAACGCTGGCCGATCTGCCCTCTGCCCTGGGCTGTCCCCACTCGGACATTACATAGAGCAAAGCATCTGCCAAATAAATTAAAGTAAATGAAAAATTAGCTGGCGGAAGCTCAAGAATTAACTCTTGTGTTGTTGTACAGGAAAGAAAAAGCATAATTCCCGGAGAGTAGAGAAGCCACCCGTGAATCATGCCCCCCACTGATCCCATTGACAGACTCATTGTCCGCTCCTCCCCCACGGCCCACCCCCTCCTCAGCCCTGCCGGTGTTTCCCGCACACAGGTGGTCTCACCGTGGGCGTTACTGTGACCCAGTGAGCCGCAGCGGGGTGTCTGGGAATTCCAATGGCCCTCCATTAGCATGCGGGTGCTGCAGCCAGCCAGAGCGACTTGTGAAAAACTCCCACTGACCACATGCTACTTCCGATAAATAAACATGCTTCTGATTGTTCTGTTCATACTCCCCATTCATGTTTCTTTTTACTACTTTACTATCCTAAATTTTACCCTAAAATTTTGTAATTACAGAAACTGGCCAAAAGTGGGGTTATTTTGAGATGTAAGACTGCCTGATTGATCTATTTCCCCATCGACTGGCATCGTCAAAGAAATTCCATTGTCCTTTTAAGCAGTACGATTCGGAGGCACTGGACAGAAAACCTGCCTTGGGATTTTTCGTAGTTTTCTGTCTTGTCACGGCAAGCTTCCTTAGCAGTGGCATCACTCAGATAATTCCCCCGTGCTAGAGGGCAGATTAATTAAATGCACCTATGTCCCGTGTCCTGTTGCAAAACCTGTTCAGGTTTGTTGTCACGTGATGTGTGTACAGTTTTAACACCTCGTGTACCTTCTGTGTGTGATTTAAACCCATACCAGCCTGGAACCCACCTCACAGATGGGGTAATGTTCACAGGCTACTTTTGTGGGGTCCTGTTGTAGGAATGGTTGACATTTTGACACAGTTCAGCTAGAGGGGGTGGCTAATGTTTTTTCTTCCCGAAATGCAACGCTGGAACAATGTTCCTCTGTGTTTCCGACACGCGTGACTGAATGAGTACAACTCCAGATGAGATCAAAACAGAGTCGCCGGTCACAGATGCACAGTCGGCGTAACGCATTTGTTTACCGGGTGCTTTCTGATCCGGTTAATCTGGTCTTGCTTTTTGTGGCATTGACACATTCTGCGGAGTACTGGGTGGGTCACTGTTTCAGTGAACTGGAGAGTTTGGGGTGATGGTGGAGAAGAACTGTATCCTGAAGGTTATCAGTGCCTATCAACTATAAGTCAAGAACCTGCTCTTGTACCAGAAACATCACCTAAAATATTTATCTTTATTTTGTTTGTTATTTTGTTTCTAACTTTAAATTCATCCATTTGTCTAATAAAATGTGGAGCATAATTCTTAATTACTGGTGTGGAATAAGTAAAAGTCCGTGTTAAGAAAACCAGGAGGTATGTCCTGTCAGAGCTGTTGCAGTGATGGGTCTGCGGGGAATCTGTAGAGGGCGTCACTCTCTTCCAGGGGACATTGTCCCAGCAATCATGGGCCACCATTGTACCCCTTTATGGCTCTGATCAAAGGGACATGCAGGCCTGTCCCTTGGGGGAGACGGGTCAGAGGTCATGCTCCCCGGGTCGGCAAGTGGGGGGAGGGGTCATTCTTTTTGTGTTCAGGGCAGAGGGAGCCATCTGTTTGATCAGCACTAGGGTGGCAAGCAGCTTATCAGTTAGGACACGAGCCCTCCATATTCTCCCTGACATATGTCAGTCACAGCGGACAGCTGGAGCACAAGCCCCGCCCATCTGCTTCCTGAGAGGAGCATGACAGAGGTGTCTGCTCTTATTTGAGGGTCAAGGCCTTATCTGCCATCTGGTCACATGTCCTGGGGGGGGTTGCCCCTGCCTGCATTCCACACTTTATCCCAAGCAAGGACCTGGCGCTGTAGGCGTCCGGCAGAATGCCCGTTGACCAAGCTAGTGCAATTACTGCCACGCGGAGTGGAGGACACAGCAGCGGGACAGGCAGATCAGTGCGGGCCATTGTTCCCGAGGTCACCCGGGGAGCAGGGAGTTTGTGGAGCGTAAGGGGGAGGGGCGCTCTTACACATTCCAGCTGTCATCAAAGAGGAGGAATGCAGCAACGCGCACCAGAAATTGCGATGATTTCACTGCATATTAATACGAGAAGCATGGCAGAATCTCTCTGTCTCCATTCCTTCTCATCCCCCTGCCGGGAATTCATCTGCAGGATCCTCTTTACAACCCCCTGACCCCTACAGCCCCTAATTGCAGTCACAACTCTGTGGGAGATTGGGGGGGAGGGGCATTAAAAATACATCTTAATTTTTGACGAGGTTTCCTGTGGATTCTTTGCCCGTAAATGATACACTGCCTTCAAATGGGCTCTAAAGTCTTAAGAGCACTGGTTCAATGGTTGTTTTAAATCACAGGGATATGTGGTTATGTAATCCCGAAAGTGGAGGCTGCCATGATGAGCCATGGGAGGGGGGTGGCGGGCAGCTACAGGCACCAGCATGAGGCTGTCAGGAATTCGCCCACCAGGCTGAATTAATTAATCCCCCACATAGACCTGGGGTATAGTGCAAAGTCAACCCACTCGCACTCACAGATACATACCAGGCGGGAGAGACGGTCACGTGAGCTTGGTACAGTCCACGTGTGCCCGACCAAGGCTGGCCCGCTGGCCCCTCATTGGGCACTCGGGTCACATGATCAGTGTTTTGTCTCCCGCCTGCCGGTTGCCATGGGTGATTCATGGGCAAAGCGCTACATTTTGTGTTAACGCTCACAGTTATAAGACTTGGCGTGTTTGGCACTCTGGCAGCACGCGACGCACACAGGCGAGAGCTCTGCCGTGAGCGTCTCGTACCTCAGTCCCAAGCGGGTTCCACACGAGGTCACCGTGAGAGTGCAAAGGATGTGCCTGGCTTTCAGGGGCATGCTGCTCTCCGAGAGGTGAGATGATGTGGTCATCGCTACTGATCTGCAGCCTCTACCCGCTCCCCCCACCCCTACCCCCCCAGGCAGGGCCCATAAGTGCGCCAGTGACCTCATTACACCCCTTTGTGTGGACGGCCAGTGAAAACGGGCTAGCAGGAGTCACTAAGCCATCAGCAAGCTCCCGTTGTTAGGGTGCATGTGTCAGGGGTGGGAGCCCGTAACCGCGGCGACGCCGTAGAAACAGGCAGCTTCCGCATGAGCAGCCGGCCCGACCGGCGGAGGAATTTGTGGAGCTTGGTGACACTGCTCAGAGCGAGAAGAGAGTGGCGTGACTGGCGGCTACGCGGGCCACTGCGCGGGGCGTCTGCGGGCTTGCTGACAGCCGCGCTTTGTGTCACCGCGCTCCACCCAATCACAAAGGGATTTTGCTGCATTTCCTCTGCGAAATATTAATGTGTTTTTTTATGCTAACAGTCATGCAACTTAATCCGATTCTGAATTTTTCAGGAGGGCTTTTAGCTTTCCTGTTACTTGACATGAAAATAATGAGTTTGATGGTGTAAATATATCAGATTCCCATAGACTGGTGCTAGCTCTGGGCAGAGGGCTGCTGGAGGCCGGCGGGAGATGGCGGCGAGCTCTGCTGCAGAGTAATACTCCAATAGTCATTGCAAGGGGGCCCCTGCACCACAACAGTCGGGGCCAAGGGCCATCTACCCCCTGGCCCCTACATCTCAGAGATCACAGCTAGTGCAGCAAGCTCAGGGGGACAAAACAGGTTCTACCACTTTGTGCCCCCCCCAGGCCCCTGTGTAACAGAGTAGCAGAGGAATGTCTCCCCTCCTGTCACAGCAGCCTGATTTACGAAGTGGCAGCAGCCATGCTTCGCATTTGGGCTGCCCACCCCCTAGCTTCCCCCAGATCGTCCCAGCTTTGGGTGCCAGAGATTTCCGGGGATTCACGGTGGGTGTCGAGGGCGGGCCTCGGGATCCATGCCACCTCAGCCACCACAGCGCCCCCTGCTGTAGCACTAGCTTAGCGCCCCGATACAATACTGCCAGTGAGTATTGCTAACGGGGGACTTGGTGACACCATTCCAAGGCACGGGCTGACGAATGTGAGACACGCGTCACGTCCTGGGCTCCGTGGGACTCTCCCCTCGCCGTCTCATGGAAGCCCATCCCACACTACCACCAGGCCCAGTGGGTCTCGTCAGTAGAAGTCTCTGGTCTAGCTATCCGCTCTGGCGTTTTCTCGTTGTGCAATTTGTCAGCTTCGCGTACAGGCTTCTTGTTCCGCTTTCTCACCATCTGCTCCTTCTGCACATTGCCGGACATCACAGATACGCAGCTCCATCTGATAGCGTCCCCATGTACTTTGAACACCCCCCACATCTGCCACACCGGTCGTCAAAATATCCGCCACGAAATCACACAAGAAAGGGGGATTTTCACAAAAAGCCACACTTGTAGGTGTGAAATGCCCTCAACCTGCTGACATTCACTCTTTCGCTGCTCTTATTTCCCATTCAGCACCCTGCCCCTGCTGGCCAGTATTATTTTATTCCACCTCTGGACTATATTTGGCACTATATATGCCTGGCATCTCAGTGTGACTCCCACCTGCTGGGACGGCCCCAGCACACCAGCACCCCCTCCAGGACAGCAGAGGTGGCTCAGTCTTAGATGCTGTCGAACAGCAGGCCGCTTGCCATCTCCGGTTTCCTCCCCCTGCCGCATTCTCATTTGCTACTGGCGAATGTTTATTTTGGATGGGGTTTCCCCAGCGTTGCGCAAGGCCCGGCTGCCGTCACGCCCATTTGGCACTCCTGCACGGCGTACGCAACGCGCCATAGCGAGAAGAGCGTTGGCGCCTTGGACATCGGCGACTGTCTGAAACGGAGGAAGAGTTTACCTGATGGCCAATCAGTGCTCTGGCATAGGGGCCGCCCTATACTTTGATGTTGACTGACATGCATAACATTCCTTGAAAGATTAGATATTCAATTGACGCCGATGGCTGTTTTTTTTTAAAGGTTATTAACATGTTTCCAGTCATCTATCCATTAGTTCTCAGATTCAGTACAGCAATCCAGGCATCTCCCTTGTCCTTTCAGTGAAAGGCCTGAACACTTTTACCCCAAAAAATCTGTTTCTTATTGAGTTTTTGCAAGTGAAAAATGGTATCAACTCTGTTTTAAAGATCAAAGGCACACCTTTCAGTAACTATATTGGAATCTGAGCCCAGAATGTGAACTATGCCCATAAGACGGCGTTTCCGTCATCGGGTGCCTTTGTTTTGCTGAACACCGGTGTGTTCTTAGCCTGTGCCTGTCTTCCATCTTAATTCCAGTCTTCAGTGCAGTTAAAAAAACAAAGTTCAGTAACTCAATATAACTTAATAATGGTAAGAAGACGAAGACAAAGAAGGTGATGAGGTAGGCGGAGATCCCAAGGCAAAGGCCGGCCTTCGCGCGCTATTGGTCGCTCGGGGAGTCGGGGAGGGCTGTTTGCTTGCTGCCGGCCCTGCACAGCCTGCTGGGAAAAGCGCAGGGGACATGCGGAGAGGGCGGTATAATCTCCCCGTCGGCAGCCTGAGCTGCTTCCCTGTCTGCGGTGATGCCGCAGCTGTTTGGGGGGGGGTGGGCTCTCTTCTCCCGGTCGGTGCCTCGATCCCACCAACAAAGCATGAAGAACAGGTCAAATCACGAGGACCCGGCACACGGCCCTCCGTCTCAGAGCACTGGGGAGGTGTCCCAGGATTAACCTCACTTGCGGCGAAACCTTGCGATCCCCGTCATTCGGGGGTCAGCAGAGTCTCCACTTTCCCAGAAATGGCAGAACAAACGCCGGGTTTCTAGAAGGACGCGGCCACGGAGACCCCCAGAGAGAGCTCATCTCCCATACGTGTCACTTCCTGCTGTGCTTTCCCCCAACACATATGTGTGTGTATATATATATATATATATATATAAAACACATATACGCCTTGACAGTGAGTCACTGTTAGAGCACAACTTCCTCATTTTGCCGGTCATGTGACCAGGCCACAGGCTGTTTATGGCAACAGTGTACATTTTATCTGCCACCCAATGAGAGTAGTGCTGCTGCAGATACTGACACACTAACCGCTAACTGTCCAAGATCAGCCACTCATGAGGGACTGCAGGCTTAACTTAGAAACCTCTTATCACAATGCGAAAAAGGATGAGTTTGCTGCTGTCTTTCGGTAACAGTCTCTCCCTGGGCTGCTGCTGAAATGAGGAAATCCTCAGCCGTTGTTACATGACGTCATTCCTCCCAGCCACCGGCTCAGACACGGGCGGCTGGCATTTCCCAACTCAACCTGTTTTTTTTTTTCCCAGTGAGGGAATTCAACTGTGTCCCTTTAAATCCCCGTTACCATGGACACATGTCTGGGCTCTCCAGACCAGTCAAATGTCTTCCTACACTTTATGTGTATAGTTGTGTGTGGCAGGTGTATGTGCATATTAGGCCATAGAGTGGTCGCCGATCACTGATTTAACAGTCCAAAGTCCCCGTGTCGGTCTTATCTACAGTCTGTCACAATGTGTCGAGACAGAATAGCACTCCGAGCCTGACCGAGAGCTTGCAGCTTCTGGGGGGAGTGACTCCTCCCTTGGGGATCGATCCAGCTATCCTCACATTGCAGAACAGGTCCAGCCATGGCAATCGCTGGAAGTGTTTCTGAGAAGTAGGCAGTCCCACATTAGCTGCTGGCGAAGGGGGGGGGCTATGTCGCAGATAGCAGCATCCAGTAGGACCCGACTGACACTGCTGTGCAGTAAGGGGTCTCTCCCAGGACAGACGATGAGGATGGGGGGGCGATTACCGAGGATGACCTAAGTAAGTGTTGGGATTCCAGAAAGCAGTTGCCAGTTCTGGTGCTGTACACAGAAAGCATGGTTTTTAAGAGCTGTCAATGGTGAAATCCCAAGCCAACGGATCACAAAGTGCCTAGCCGTGGATCTGACCTCATTACTTGTTGGTAACGGTGTCACAGTACAGAAGGGAAGTTAATGAATATCCCTCCCCCCGCAGGCTGGGGTTATGCTGCTCTCTTGTGTGCTTGCGTGTGTGTGTGTACTGTACTCTGACACCCCGATGTCTCTCTCCCCCCCCCAAGGCAGGAATGCCCCAGACTCTGTGCTCCAGCAGTATGTTCACTCCCAGTGGATTCAA
Organism: Petrocephalus sullivani; assembly: GCA_026780845.1. Classification (NCBI taxonomy): domain Eukaryota; kingdom Metazoa; phylum Chordata; class Actinopteri; order Osteoglossiformes; family Mormyridae; genus Petrocephalus; species Petrocephalus sullivani. The sequence continues at coordinate 18,385,879 of JAODKM010000002.1, read as the reverse complement.
CCCTCACCTGGTCGCCGGCGAGGAGCCCCCCCAAGATGGCCCCGGGCCGGGCCCCGGAATCCCCGAGGGGCCGCAGCTCACCTCCGCCTCCCTGGACACCCTAATTCAACACCTGGTGCCCACCGCCGACTATTACCCAGAGGTATGTCACTCGGGCAAAGAGCTGGTAACTGAGTCACCAAGCCATGGGGTGGCGGGACGGATCTATAGGGAATGTCATGTGGCTTTAGCTGTCATAGCAGAAATGGCTCTCTAGTGCCGTTAGTGGCTGACTGTGTCCCCCTCTCTCTCTCTCTCTCTCTCTCTCTCTCACAGAAGGCGTACGTGTTTACCTTCCTCCTGAGCTCACGCCTCTTCATCCCTCCCCACGACCTGCTGTCGCGCGTCTGTCAGATCTGCATTAAACAGCAGCAATTGGATCAGATTCCTCTGGATATGGTTGGTACCATCTGTCTGCAGCTGTTGATGCGTGTGCACGCGCATGTGTGTTTGCATGTGTGTGTGCATGCACTCTGCCCCACGGACTTGCTGATGAGCGTCACTCTGATGTTCCAGGCCAAGGTACGCAAATTCGGCCCCAAGATCCTACAGCTGCTGACGGAGTGGACCGAGACCTTCCCCTCCGACTTTCAGGAAGAGGAGATGGTGGCTCACCTGAAGGACATCATCCACAGGATAGCACCGTGTGATGAGGTTAGGTCCCACCCATTCCAGCAAAATACGGACAGAGACGAGTCTCTGTTCCTCTTGTAACTCAGTTGCTGTTGCTACAGCCTGGCCACGGTCTACAACCTCAAAACATCTAAGGGCTTAGAGTAGAATACAAGAATGTGGGAGGTGTTGCTTAGGGCATTACGTGTATAAGAGCAGAGGCGGAGGAGAGCCGCCAAGCTTTCATTAGAGGATGAGTAAGGAGGTGGAACAGGAAGCTGGGGACGTAGGTGGAGGAAGTGGAGGGTGTAAACGGCGCGGAGGATGCAGAGCGGCCGAGGAGAACAGCAGACACTGAGGAATCTGTCAATATTTGTGGCTGGGGGATGAGCTCGACCAAAACGCCCTCGGGAATTTATGGCAGGCTCTGAGTGATTTGTGGAGAATCCTTCTGTCTCACCGAAGGGGATCAGTCTGGCTAGACATGAAGACCTGGCCTGGCTGAGTGCGGTGCAGTTTGCAGATGGCGTGATTATAATTTTCAGCTGGCAGGGTTCTGCATGGAGGCATCCCAGATGTGCTGCTGTGTTTGACTTAGTACCACTGGGTTGTAGGTTCAGTTCTCGCTCCTGGCTGTGTGTGTAGAGTTCACATGTTTTTCTTTTGCCCTGTCGGTGTTAGATGGATTTGTATCTCTAATACGCTTACTATGTAACTCTGGCCCTGCCCAGATAAGAGGATGTATGTCTCTCTGTTTTCAGGGACAAGCTCCAGGTAGCCTGGAGAAGCAGACGGGAGATACTGGGTGCGATCTGCTATTGCTTGTTGATGTTGACCATGTTTGTCACTTTCAGGCCTACTGGAAGACCATGAACCAGATCCTTCAAAACGTCAACCAGAAGCTGGCGACCATGAAGCAAAGGGACGATAACATCGTCAAGGTCAATGCCTCCGTCTCCGACAAGCTGGTGGCCTTCAAGACCAAGCCTCCACCCATCCAAAAGGATATGCTGAGCATCTGCAGCGACCCCTATGCCCTGGCCCAGCAGCTCACGCACGTGGAACTGGTGAGGGAGGGGGGACGTGGGAGAGGGGATGCAAATACATGGGGGAAGATCAAGACCAGTGAGTCAGAACAGAGGACAGCAAAAGCGAGGAGTGGAGCAACGGGGGGGGGGGGGGGGGGAGA
>JAODKM010000002.1:18364091-18383882 GCA_026780845.1 Petrocephalus sullivani | reverse complement strand
GGGGGGGAGGGGGAGGGGGGGGAGGGGGGGGGGGGGGGGGGGGGGGGGGGGGAGGGAAGGGTGGTGGGAGGGGGGGGGGGGGGAAGCGGAGGCGCTCTTCAGGTCTTAACCAAATATGGAATTTCAGGGTCGGAAGTTCTCATGAAAAAAATACCTCCTGCCAGCATGGGGGACTGTCAGCACACAGATCTGTCTCATTAGCTGTGTTGCAAGGTGTGACCAGCTTGGTGAATCCTGCTGTCGGCCATGCCCGAAAACGCGGAGAGGATCAGTAATGGTACCCCCTCCATGCCAGCATAGATCCCCCCCCCCATCTCACCTTCTCACGGCGGATAATTCTGCTGCCGCTCTCTGCAGCCAGGGAAGGAGGCATGGGCTTGATTGAGCATGCTCTGTACTGCCCACTCTCTGCTGCGGGGGGGCCCCAGCTAACAGATGGGATGGACCCCCATCTGAATACATGTGCCCTGATAGTTTGACACAGCTGCAAAGAGAAATCGTGCCCTGCAATGCATTCTGGGGTAGATACAGGCCAACAGATGCCTTCTGTTTGTTAATATATGCTCCCTGTTTTTGTGCTGTCCCTGTATCCCACCTTTTCGTCTGGCTGAGGCTTTCCGCTCACCCATCCCACATTTTGCTTTGTGCTTTCCCAGGAGCGCCTGAGTCACATTGGACCAGAGGAGTTTGTCCAGGCCTTTGCACAGAAAGACCCGCTGGACACCTCCCAGGTAGAACCCAGGCCTACAGCCTGAGTCACCCAATCAAAACAGAAGCAGGAAATTCAAAAGCAGGCCTTTCATTCACTGACGGGAAAGACCGTATTCATAGGTAGCACACAATACACGGCAGGGGACACCCTAAAAGGGACACCAACCAGACAGAGACATACATGCAGACTGTCATACACAGCAAAGCACCCAGTCGCCGTTGCATGCGCCGATACTGTACTTGACGTGTGCCTGTGTGTGTGCTGTTCATAGCCCTGCTTCAGCGAACAGAAGAAGAAGACGAGTAATCTGGAGGCCTATGTCAAATGGTTCAACAGACTCTGCTACCTGGTCGCCACGGAGATCTGCATGGTGGGTGGCCATGGGTTGAACAGGGAATGTCATAGATCATTTCACTTTTTATTATCTGCATAAATTTCCCATCTAAGTAAAAGATGGCGATAAATCACGAGAAGCTTTCTGAAGCCAGCCCGAGGCGGCCAGATGTCTGCCAGCCGTAACCGTTTGGCTGACTTCCTCAGGGGCATGTCTCAGTCCTCTCATGATGGTGACACTCTTCGTTATAACAGAGCAGCATCTTGATGCATGCTGAAAAATCTGTATTTGGTGTGAATCCCGGGACTGAAACGTAATTAAATTTCCACACTTGAGGTGTTACGCTCTTATCAAGGTGAATTAAGTGAGAATTAGCAGCAAGCCTGGTCAGTGTCTGTAATGAGCTACCTTCGGAATCCATTCGAATTGATGCTGACCTCTCTTTGAATGGCTGTTGTGGTAATATGTAGAATTGTCCTTTGGCGCCCTCTAGTGGAGGCTTACATTCTCTTCCCCCCCTCCCCCCCAATGCCACAGTTTCCCATGACTGCACTGTTTAAACATAATACGTAAATGTGTGAAAGACTTTAGCCAAGCCAACATTTGCTGTCTCCCTGTCTGGTTATATTGAGGTTTTATTACAGAAACCAGGGTGTGTGATCTCTGTTACTCCGCTCGGTGAGAAAGCTCTCATTACAGTTTGCTCCAGGTCCATCGAAAGATGGCATCAAGTAACGCTACGGCTTCTAATTCCATTGAGCTCAGGTTTCCAGCCATCTTCGCCTGGGTTTGTGCGTGGTGGACTTCTTTGTCTGATGATGAGAATAAATTTAGCACGGCTTTGTCCAGGCAGGAGGAGGCAGGTCAAATGCGACTAGACCTGAGCTTCTCGATTCTCACCCTTAGCCGGCCAAGAAGAAGCAGCGGGCGCTGGTCATCGAGTTCTTCATCGATGTGGCCCGCGAGTGCTTCAATATCGGCAACTTCAACTCCCTCATGGCCATCATCTGTGAGTCCCCCATCCCTCGCTCCCTTTGCACAGTCCAGGCACACAATTCCTGCCGTTTGCTCGCAGCGCATGCCCAGTGATGGCCAGCCTGCCTGAATAGTTTTCCGATAGTGAAAGTTTGCATCAACAGTTAATCAGTCATTTGATCAGATTTTATGCTTGTTTGATTACCAATTCTCCACTCTCTAACAAAGTACGGCACTTATAGACAGTCAGAAACTCCTGATTGCCCTTCCACTTTCCACAGCCACTTGTGCAGTACAGGGTCGCGCTCAGCCTGGAGCCAGTCCCAGGAAACACAGGGCATGTGGCAGGGGGCACCCTGGATGAGACGCCAATGCATTAAAGTGCACACACTTACACTGACAATATGGACTATTTAGAGAAACCAGTTAACTTAACCTGGAGACCCTTAGAAAACCTGCCCAAACACAGGGCAAACATGCACACTCCAGAAACACGGGGACTGAAATCAAACCACATTCCTAGAGACATGAGGCTTTATGAACCCAAACTGGCTCTATCTAAAGCCTGACTTCCACCCCTAATGCAGTGTCTGTTCCCAAATGAGCCACTGCTTCCTGGGTAAAGCTCTAGTTATAGAGTCAGCATCTGAGCAGGAGCCCCTATGGAATCTGCTCCCCTGAGCGGGAATCTTGCTTTCTCCCCTCTGCAGCTGGCATGAACATGAGTCCCGTATCTCGGCTGAAGAAGACCTGGGGAAAGGTCAAGACCGCCAAGTTCTTCATCCTGGAGGTATAGCATCACCGTGAATATCATGTGGCTCAATAAGAATAAGGCTTAATGGCAGTGTGTGAGGAAGGACGGTTAAAGAATAATGAAGCTGGAAATGAGGGGTACCTTCAGAGATTCGGCTAGTAGAAAGACACCCACCAGGCATGCACACCTTTTTGAAGGGTTTCGACACCCTGGGGACATGATGATCCACATTTAGACAACGACGGGTAACCGGGCTTCTCTTGTACGCAGCACCAAATGGATCCGACCGGTAACTTCTACAACTACAGGACGGCTTTGAAGGGTGCGGCTCATCGATCACAGACAGCTCACAGCAACAGGGAGAAGGTAGGCGGTGGCATCCCTCCTGGCTCAGCCAATCACATGTGGCCATCCAGGGCCAGGAAGACATCATGAGCAATTTTTAAGATATTCCTGATATACCAATGCAAGATCCTCCTTTCCTTCCTTTTGCCTTCCAGATAGTCATTCCATTCTTCAGTCTGCTCATCAAAGACATCTACTTCCTCAATGAGGGGTGTGCCAACCGCCTTCCCAATGGGCACGTCAACTTTGAGGTGAGGGTGCCGCTCCCAGCTCCTTTGGTTCCTGGGGCTGTGTCCATTAGCGCATGATCATCAGTCGGGCACTTCTGACGTGTCGCCTTTGCCCTCAGAAATTCGTGGAGCTGGCGAGGCAGGTGGGGGAGTTCATGACCTGGAAGCAGGTGGAGTGCCCGTTCGAGCCGGACCGCAACATTCTGCACTACCTTCACACCGCGCCTATCTTCAACGAGGATGGTGAGTCTCCACTCTGGGAAATGGCCGATCAACACCGACGTACTGCCGGACCACGAGAAACGAGAACACGGGCTGCATCTTACTTCCCGTGGGCGTCGGTCAGCTCGGTCTCCCATCTTTTCTCCGCAGGGCTGTACCTGGCGTCCTATGAGAGCGAGAGCCCAGAAAACCAGGTAGAGAAGGACAGGTGGAAATCTCTCAGGTGAGCTGATGAAGAATTATGAGAGTTTTGTCACTTTATACACATTTTCTCCCATTTTAGCCAAGTGAGCCGTCGTGCCCGAAAGCTTGACTGAAGAGCTGCCTTCATCTCGTTGCAGGTCCACCATCCTGGGGAAGACATGAGGAGAGGCGGGCAGGTCCGCACAACACGGGAACGCATTCATTGCACTAAAAAAGAGACTCTGAAGGAACCAAGCTGGAACTTAGGTGTTTTTACTACAACCGAAGAAGCTAAATCAAGAATGATGACAGGACTCATCAGAAAAAAAAAAACTAGCAAGAAAACATAAACATTGTACAGAATTGCGAACACAGAGAGGACTTAAGCAAACTGCCCTTGCAAAGTATTAGAATATATTTTTTCTTTATTTTGCCCTGAGCATCAGGAGCTGACTTGTGTATATATTTATACATACAGAGTGAGGGTGTATGAGATAATGTAACGGAATGAGTGCGTATCGATATCTGAGCGACTGACAGATGTGTACGTAGTTTTATTTCCCGCCAGTGCAGTTTTACGTTAACGAGATTCAGATATGAAGTACACCCAGAAGGACGTATGCTCCTTCTGTTTTATATAAATTATTGATATTTTTCTCTGCCCTACAGCCTAGTGTGACTGCAGTGTTGTAACATAGCCCTGTCATGAGCAGAAGATCACATCTATCCCAGTAGGCTGATGGTCCCGTTTCGTTTACTGAGTTCAGAGACATGTGCCAACCTCGGAAATGGCGGCTGTTTGCGGTATAGCGGGAAAGGTGTTCACCGTTGCTGTGTTTAACTCCGGTAAACACTGCGTACATTGGGGCAGGCAGACAAGCCAAGCGACTCCATCTCTGAAACGCGCCCCACAATCTCCACCAGTGGTTCCAGCAAACTGTAGACGCTGATGACCGAACAGCTATGGAGCACTCGCCTACAATAAACACAGCGTGTAAACACCCCCCCTTGGTCAGCCTGTGCCAGCTTTCGCTTTGCAGTCCCGTGGAGTTTTGTGTCCCGAATCGGCAGAATGGAGTACCCATTCAGGTGGAGGGGCCCTGGCTGACTTTCGGGCAGCGTGCAGGAGGCTGCCCCCTTCCACTTTGCAGGACACCCGTCCCTGACTGATATTCAGTTGTTACACGTTCCTTTGAGAAGTCTGTAATGACAGATTTGTGTTGTTGTTTTTTTTTTCCCTAAAAGGTCAATCCTCATGGCATGTTTAAATGGCGTTTTTTAAAAAATGGGCATTATGCTTTTCATGTTATGACACTGAAGGCATTATTTCCTCAAACACAAAACTGTGTTATACCATGGCAGTGTACTTATTATTTTATCAATTGTTTTTTTGTTCATTTTAATGTAAACGTGAGTAACTTGGTACGTTTGGGACACTTTCTGGTGTGAGGTTTATAACGGGAACGAACGGAAACCTAGACCCTTATAGGTCATTACTTAAAACATGGATTTTTTTACACACAGAATCTGTTGTTTCATGCTGGAAACAAAATAACATTCGTTATGCCCAACTCTGTCCTTCTAGCTTAATCTCTTGTTGTTAATGACAATGATGTTGTATAAGGTGGTCGCAGAATCTTCATTTGCTGTCTCATGGCAACGGGGGTGGGAGTCTGGGGGAGGGATGTCATGTGATGCGGGTACTTTCTATGATAATTTAATTTCTGAAGTCTTATTCTGCTTAAAAATGCTTGTGAGTGGTGTGCTTGTGGGACACCTGCTTTACTGTGCAAAGTTCCGCTCCAGTCCGTTTGGTCGATATCACTTTTGCTTTTCGATGAATATGAGGTTATTTTCCGTACATCTGACTTTTACTTGCTTATGTCATTGTGTGGACTGATCTTCCTGTTATCTGGTTGGCTAGCTCAAAATCTTCCCCCTTCTCATTGGCTGTCATCTCTTTGGACAGATATGTCTCCAGAGGGCATTCTGTCTTACTGATACCTTGCTTCAGGACCTAACAGGAAGCCACCCCCTTTGATAGTTTTAGTTTCCACTTGTGTCCAGTTCTCAGATCTCGGTCTCTGCTTCCACTATAATGATATAGTTGTCTCGTTAATACAGCAAGAGCCCCATTATCGGGTGTTTACACACGCATTATGAGCCATCAAAAAAGGTATATTGGGTTTGTACTCTGAGACTAAGAAGACAGCATGGTAGATTTTCTCACACATCGTACTTGGGTGAGATTTCATAGGAGACTCCCTCCTGCTAGCAAGCAAGGGTCATGGTGGGTTTATATGTCTTTATTTGGGTACCGTACAGTGTATTTAAAAAATAAAAATAAATAAAAACAATGGTGTCTGTGACCTATTTGGGTTTCTCCTCTGTATTGTGTCCATGTTTTTTGGCCATAATGCGCAGAATTCTATGGTATTATTTCTGAACTTATATCATGAATCTTTATTACATTCTCTCCATTCCTACCAGATCTTCACACATTTATTTATACTGTTATCCGTATATTTGTTGCATTATAGAGGATGCACCTCCTTCTCTGGCTTTGATAACAGTTATGCAATATTCACTCTACTCCCCGATTGGTATAAACTAACAAAAAGATTAGATGTTGCTATTCTTGTAAAATATTTTAAGGAGTGCTTTTTCTGGTCCACGGTATATCGTGTCAAATAGTTCCATCGACTAATGTGTGATTGAGTTGATTAAGATCACAATCCACTTCACCCACACATCCCCAAACCTGTTTGTAGGCTCCGTGTCACACCAGTACGTAACTCACCACTGTGTTTTAACAGTTTGCCTGAAATTATTTCGAAATATCCATTTATTCGTAATCTTCTTTTGGTAAAATGCTTGATGTTGAAATCGTCCTTGAATAAACATTGAATCGAGCCATGATTGGTGTTTGATTTCCCATATTGCGGATGAGTTTCTTGCACACCACTAAAATGATTATATTCCATTGTTAAGTCTGCTGATGGTGCATAATACTTCATCCAAGTACCTAGTTTTCCTTCTGCAGTCCGAAGACATGCAGTTAAGACAATCAGAATTTATGAATTTTGCAAAAAGTTGGTGGTATGGAGGTCAACAGGGCTGCTTCAGCCTCATATTGCCTCCCGGCCAGTGCAGTAGCCTTTTGGGATCTGATAGATGGTTTGTTATGTGCTTATGACTGGAAGAACACTGTTTCATGGCCTAGAGGTAGAAGAATGGGGGTGGGCTGTGCCTGGGTAACTTTTAGAGCAACATTAAGAGGGCAGTGATGAACAAGCACAAAAAAACACCTATGAGTAATCCGATGCAGACCAATAAAACTTATATCCATGTTTTTTTTTTAAACAAGAATATTATTTTTAGACAAAACAAATGATACTGGCTACTCACTGGGAGCTGTGATTCAAAATATACCAATCAACCCCCTCCCCACACCAGCCCTGGTCAGCAGGCCGCTTTTTGGTGCTAATCAACCCCCAACCTTATATTTAATGCTATGTCATTGGTAGCCAAATCTCAGCATGCATCACTGGGCAAGAAAAAAAAACCAAGAGGCCAGAGAAGTGGGTGTGGCTTGATGCCCCCCCCCCCATGCCACCCCCCCTTGTTCATATGCACTTAGTGGTAAGTGCTGGGGGCCCCTAACCCCCAGTTGCCTTAAACACCGTCTGACCTCACTTTCCAAAAAATGGGTCTCACTTTGGATAAAAGTGTCTGCCACATAATTGCAAATTTCCCAGGGTGTATGCCATTTCGTTTGTGTGTGCGTGTGTGGTTTTATACAAATAATATGTCATGAAAGAAACCTGTTACTTTGACATTGTGGGGACATTTTTGGTGCCCACAAGGGGAAACTCAATTCTATAAAAATCTGTGATTGCAATAAAAAAAAAACAAAAAATGCCAAAAGTCTTGTATTTTCTCTGGTTATTTATTGTTAAGGTTATGGCTGGATAGGGGTTAAGGGTGTCATAGATTGGATTAGGGTTATGCCCATACGATGAATAGGCTTTTCCCACTAAGATATAAATACCTAATCTGTGGCGGGGTGAAATGATAATGGCGACGACGCCCACGGTACACATAATAGTTGGGGGCCATTTTTTTAGGTTTCCGCAGGGGGAAACTCGATTTTTATAAAAATCGGTGACAGCAATCAAAACACATAAATAAAGTCTGGTGCTTTGTTTGGTTACTTGCGGTTAAGGTTAGGGCTGGATGCGATTAGAATAGAACAAATGGACGGTCCCCACCGGGCCCAGCTTCACGGGCCAATCACAAGGCTGGCCCACCCAGCCGAGAGGGGGAAGTGTATTTTTTATATATATAATTGCCCCCCACTAAAAAATCTTCCTGGCCCACCCTGTTACTGAGAGCTGGACCGAGCCTGGTCCCCACAAAGACATGTGTGTGTCCTATGGTGGACTGCATCCAATACACGCGTGTAGCTCGGCAGATTGGGGAACGGAGCCAACCTGGTCATAGGTAGAAATCGAATTATTCTCGTACTGAACTACATTTCCCATGCGACGACGCGGGCTCGCCGGCGATCACGTGACCGGGCGCAGAGACATGCGCAGCGAGGCCGTCCGGCCCCCCGGTGTGTTTTTCTCCGAAACGTCGAGAAGACGGTCGCCATTTTGAGGCGGTGTGACGACGAGGGCGAGCTGTCGTCGTTCCGTGTCGTCAGGAAAATAAGGACTGTTCGCGCTTTGGCATGCTTCATCCCTTACTAGAGGTATGGACGTCAGACTTGATTACAATGTGACCGAAATGTAAATATTATTTTATATTTAATATTAAAATACAGTCGTTTTTCCGTAGCCTAACGAGCACCATTGCGGTGCGCCGTATCACCGGGAAATACGAGAAAAAAATGTCCCAACGGCTAAATATGTAGGTAGCTCGTGACCATCGCGCATCTGTGTTTTATTTGGCTCTAGAAGCCAAACGTAGGCGATCCTTATTTAAAGGGGGATTTATAGCGCATGTATAAATGCATTGTTTGTGCCATCGGGCCTAGCGCCCTGGTGTATCTATGGTGGGTATTTATCGTGATTACCTACATTGGGGTGTTACGTGAGGGGGTCCGATCGGCGCATTTGCTATAACAAAGAAATGGTGGGCGCTTGGTCCGGCTTATTTGCTGTATTTCCGCGGGCCTCGTTTGCCAGATGCGTCAGTCGAGGCGGATGGCCTCCCCGGGGCGCTGGATGCCGGAGCGGAGCCGGGAGGGGAGGCTGGAGAGCCGCAAGCGCCGCCGGCGGGACTCGCACAGCAGCGAGAGGGAGAATAAGTGCCGGAGGCACCATCGGCACGACCGGGGCTGCGATGGGTACGAGAGCCGGCGGCCTCCCAGTGCGGCCGAGCATTAGGGCCGCCCTAGTGTGTGTGTGTGTGTGTGTGTGTGTGTGCGCGTGCGTGCGTGCGTGCGCGCGCAAGTACGGGAGGTGTGCGGGCCTCCCGTGGGGGGGTCGGCGTGCTCAGTCACATGCCCCCCCCCTCCCCCGTTCCGCAGGCATTACCTGGAGGCGAAGCCTCTAAGCGACAACTTGGAAGTCAAGGAGCGCAGGCACCGGGAAATCGTTGGGGATTCGCCCTGCAAACGGCGTGAGAGGGACAGGGACTGGCACCACTACAGCAAGTCCTCCGGCCGCAGTGGGCGCAGTGGGCGCAGCGGGCGCAGCAGCCACAGGCCGCACCGGGGGCGCCAGCGCAGCTCCCCCCAGCAGCGCTCCTACTCGGTATGTGGTGCTCTGTCTCAGCCGGTGTCCGCTGTGTCTGCGTGTTAGTCATGCTAAGGCACCCCCTACAATCTGTATATATATATTTTTTCACTTGTTTTAAACTGATCCCACCCCCTTCCCCAGTGCCCTTGTAGAATTAAAGCAAGCTTAAATGCTTAGTGACATTTAACAGTAGCTGTGCATGTGCTCTTTGCTAAATATCCATTTTAATGTTAGAATTTTATATATATATATCTGTCGATTTAAAATCTGTTAGTAAGACATGCATTGTATACGTAGAGAGACTGAACTAATTACTATATTTAAGATGAGATACTGTGGACTTATTTGTGGGACTGTCTTAAAAGAACGTCCTTAAACTTAGCAATGCAATGAAGAAGTCCACTTAAGAGGCTTAACTTGTAAGAGGGAAAGAAGTGGGGACAGATAGTATGTTTATGCATATGATTATATTGTGACATTGTTATATTTTCTTTGAGAAAGTCACATGTCTGAAAATCTGTTGCCCTGTTTTTTTTCTGTAACACAAACTATGTGGGGCCCTGTGCATTTCTCGGGGATGAATTTGAAATTGCTGCTGTGGCCTGGCGCGGTATCTGAATGCCCGAATATCCCCCCTGCTGAATGAATGAATGGCGCGTTCTGGTCTGGCCTGGTTCTCGCGGGTTTATGGTGCTGATGCTGGTGACCGATCCCAGAGGAGTCATCGCAGGAAAAGATCCAGCAGTTTTCAGGATGATGAGGAGGGTCATCTGATCTATCACAGTGGACACGTGCTAAGAGCAAGATGTATAGAACATATACCTTTTTTGTGATATCTTTCATTTTGCCAGAAAAGTATTAGCTATTTTAATAGGCTAGCTGGGGGGCTTTTTATTAACTATATTATAAAAGCTTTAAGTAATTTTTAATTGTTTAATTAATATCAGTAAATCTAGCTTACCATATTATACATTTGATTTGTAAGACTATTTTATGTTCTGGACCTCTTCCAGTGTAATGTTAAGTTTATTTGTATAGCTAATTTAAACTATATACTACTAAACTGTTTGTATTTGATCTTTATTTTGTGTTGCATGAGCCCATTTTGTGGTATTAACTGCCTTTCTTTACTCCTGTAGATGAGATTGTGTGCACTTTAGGAGAGGGGGCCTTTGGAAAAGTGGTGGAATGCATCGACCATTCAAAGTAAGTTTTAGGGGCTTCTGTTTCAGCTGGCAGTGTCTCCCTGCTTTCCTGACTGCCGGCTCACCCATTGTGTCTCTTGGTGCAGGGGTGGTGCTCGAGTGGCCCTGAAGATAATTAAAAATATTGATCGTTATCGTGATGCTGCTCTGTCTGAGGTTGAGGTGTTGGAGCAAATGAACTCCCTCGACTTTGACAGGAAATTGTGAGTACCTCGTGTTGTTGTTGACCTTGTCGATATTGATCGCGTGCTAATTGGAGTCCCACCTTTTAAAAAAAATACTCTCTTCCCCGCAGTGCATGTGTGCGGATGTTGGATTGGTTTGACCACCATGGGCACATCTGCATTGTGTTCGAGCTGCTTGGTCTGAGCACCTATGACTTCCTTAAGGAAAATAGCTTTCTTCCATTTCCTGTGGATCAAATCAGGAAGATGGCTTACCAGATTATCAGAGCTGTGCGCTGTGAGTAGTGACCCGAATAACTACCTTTTTGAAGCATTATAGTACTTATCTGATTAGTGTTTGCTTTGACTGGTACCAAATTTTTTTTCTGTGGCTAGTTTTTATTTAAAGAGATCGTTATAGAGTTTTGAAATCCAAACATTTTCGATTCCACCTTCTTAAACAATATTTTTTCTCACTCAAGTAATATGTCTGCGTTTTCTCCCCTTTCAGTTCTCCATAGGAACAAATTGATTCACACTGACCTGAAGCCGGAGAATATTCTCTTTGTGAATTCTGAGTACTCAATGGAGTACAATGCTAAAATGGTGAGAAGCTGGACAGTCGCCTGTGTTTGTGCCTTGCCAAGTCCCTTCCCTCATCGGGGCGCTGTCTTGCTAAGGCAACTGCTGCATCAATATCCTCCTTTCGAATGCAGAGACAAGACGAGCGGACGTTAAAAAACCCAGACTTGAAGGTGGTGGACTTTGGAAATGCCACATATGAGCATGAGCACCACACTTCTGTGGTGTCAACCAGACACTACAGAGCGCCTGAGGTCATTCTCGGTGAGTGTGTTCAGTGTTACAGCGCTGGCCTGTTTGCGTGTTTTTTGGGGGGGTGTTTCCTTGGTAAACAAAAGGAACCTGTCTTTCCAGACTTGGGGTGGAACCACGCGTGTGACGTCTGGAGTCTGGGCTGCATTTTCCTTGAATACTACCTTGGAGTCACGCTGTTCCAGGTGAGCACCCTTGTGTAGCGAGCAGCTGTTAGTCCGTATTCCTGTCTGCTGCTGTGCTCATCGCGTTAACTTCCGTTTGTAACTCAGACTCACGACAGTAAGGAACACCTGGCCATGATGGAGAGAGTTCTGGGCCCGATACCCACACATCTGCTTCAGAGAACCAGGTGCGTTCCTTGCCGTTAAATATTCAGTGGGAGCTTTTAGGAAGGCGTCTTATGACGGAGCGCCGCTGATCTCTGGTCTTATGGCCTTGCAGGAAACAGCGCTATGTGCATGAAGGGAGGCTGGACTGGGACGAGCACAGCTCCTCAGCCCGATATGTTAGGAAGCACTGTAAGCCGCTCCGGGTGAGTGTGCCACAATCTGCAGGGCCCACGGCATCCCTGGGGGCCTGGAATTACAAGGAGGGATTGGTAGGGGTAAAGCCAATTCTGGAAAATAATCTGTATCTCTTGTTCCTCATAGCAATACATGGCCTCAAAGAGCTCTGAACACGAGCAGCTGTTTGACCTCATTCAGAAGATGCTGGAGTATGACATGTCAGAGAGAATCACCCTGGAGGAGGCCATAAAGCACCCGTTTTTTGAGCCCCTAATGAAAAGGAAAAGAAAATGACCAGCCACCAGTTGCTCATGGCCCTTGATTGACTCTCGGGGAGATTTTCGCTGACTGCATCAGTCCATCTTTTATTCATCCTAATGTTTAAGGTGTTTATGTAGCATTTTGTGCAGGGAAATTACTTATTCTTGTCTCTTTTTTACAGTGTAATTTATAGCTCTTAGATGTGGGTGTATACATTTTCAATTTGATGTCTTTTTTGTACTCTTCAAAATGCTGTATGGTTGATAAAATAAACGTGTGAAGGGAATGGTGGCGGTCCGCGTCGTTACACACACATGCACCAGGGGGCGGTAGAGTGCTTTGCTCCGAAGTGAGAGCGGCGTCTAGCATGACGAGATCGAAGATTTAACGTCAGATGAAATTGCTGGCGGACAGTTTGCAGCGATGCTGTAAATAACTTGGCGGCCGACAAAAAAGCTGGGAAGACCTTTATTCGTGGCGTAGTGTCTGCGGCGAAGCGCGTAATGTTGCCGTATTAAGTTGCTCTGCTGGTAATGGAAAAGGGCGCCGAAGCCGAGGTGTACAGCGGGCCAGAAGATGCCGAACGCTTTATGAGCCGCCGTCCGTCTTTATGCGGGCGTGGGGCTGGGTTTCAGGCCCCGGAGGATGGCTGACATCACACCTTGGACTGGTTTAGCTCCTCCGACGGGCAGATGTCATGCTGCTATTTTATCGCTCCGCTCTGGGGGGGTCTGCAGACGCGCCGGCCTCATGCCCCCACTTGTTCCACAGGAAAGGACAGCAAAGGATACGTGTTCCTGTGCCCGAAGCCCTTTAATTTTCCCACCAAACTCATCGTTATAATAATGATCTGCCTATGAAATCTGTTCCGCTGGGCGTCTTACGGGCACCGGGCACTTGTTGGTTTGCCAAATGCAGAACCACGCTGCCGGTGGCGCTGGAGCTTTAGTCGCTTTCCGACGATGATGCTAAGATACCATGAACTGCTTCCCCTGCACACGCCAAATAATCAATAGATGTATATCGAGAAATGTGCAAATCTGGCGCTATGCATTGCATGCGATTTAACCGTTTAAGTATAAGATTATTGGTATTAAAAAGCTTAGGGTAGTTTAATCATGTCCAGCTTTAGCAGAAGTTGGTGCCGCACTATCATTAAACCGTAATAAAATTGCAAAAGGAGGTTGATTAGTTTTAAAAATTAAACAGGCCTGCATGTGTTCAGCACCAAGGACAGAAAATAATGGTTCGACATGAGACTGTTCGGTTTTGTCCGGCAGTTAAGACAGGATCAAGAATTCACTAGATAAATTCAGCTTTGTGTTTGAAAATGATTTCATCTGCCATTGTTCCACTTAATAGTGATTCCGTCACATCCACTCAGTAATCAATAACTCTGCTGGTCTGTTTATCCTCCCTTTCTGTGCTCCCCTTACTTAGTGTGTGACGCCATCGATTTACATTTATGTTTTCGTTTACGGTCCTTTGTTGACATTAAGTGGCATAATAATGGTCAATTTGCGAGAAAAGCCCGCAGGGGCAGGATTTCTGATAAACAGCCATTTGCTGTGCCGCTATCTTTCGGCGGACGCGGGGATCACGCAGTGGGGGTTAATCTACAAAAGTTAGATAGCAAGGCGTGATTTTTTTTGGCGAAAACCGTGCTTAGCTAACAGTACTTTTATTGGGTTATTGCTTTTTTAATTAATTTATTTATTTCTACAAAAAGTTAAAAATATGTTTTATTTATATCCACCAATATGTTATTTGTAAAAAAAAACCACTTAAAATAGCTTAAATCGTGGTTACTGGGTTGTTAGAAATAATTATCTGTACTTCTGGCAAAGCAGCCTTTTACTTTAGGTATTAATCACGGATTGTAACGTAACCGCACGCCTGAGGAGCGGATACAGAATAGAATGTGTGTGTTTTTATAACCCGCTGTCACCGTCTCCGGGGACGGCGGTAAATCGGCCCACGTGGTTGCCGGGGCGGGCGCGTCGCCCCTGACTTGGGATGCAGTGACTCTGGGCTCAGGTCCGTCAGCCGAGCGCAGAATAACCTGCGTGTTCTGCGTGCATACGGCCGCTGCATACAGGCGCTGCCTCGCACTGCGCTCGCTGACACCAACCTGCTGCAAACTTTATACGTTCCTTTCGAGTCTTTTCTTTTTTTTGCTTCGCAGTCTTATTGAGGATAAATCTGTCCGCGGATTGTTTTGTAGCCGTTGGCAAAAAATAGTAAAGTGACACACTCTTTATATGTGAGGAAGCTCTTTTTTCCCCCTCAGTAGCTTCAACAAGTGATTTTGTACCAGAAGCTGCCCGAACCCCAGAGCGCTCCAGAATGGCTTCTGCGGAAAATACTGCAGAGGACAAGCCGTTATTCGGCCGAAGTGCTCCCCGATCTCTGCTTTTCCGCCTCTTGCTGACCATGCCGACAATGGTGTGCTTCATGCTGTCTCTGACTTCGATCGTAGTTTGCGTTCTGATGACCTCCAAAACATCCCAGCTGGAACTTCGGCTGCACGCCTTGGAGATGGAGAGAACGCGCTCCCCAGAAGCCTCTTTTCTGGGCAAAGGTGGGAATGTAGTACCTGGACTTCGGGACACGATCGAGAAACTCGTTGAAGAGGTAAGTGAATTAATTGTGCATGTTAAAGATGACGAGCACCTACTATTAAATTCAGATTTGGCGCCACATATACATGCTTATTAAAACGACACTGCGCAAATAGCTTGCTGCATCCAATATAAACTAACAAACTCAGATTAAAAACAAAGAACATCTCTTGAATAGCCTTGTCTTTTGTAAAGATTGCGCAAGCTATGCTGTATATTAGCAGGACTTATTTATCGGTATTTGACATTGCAGAACACTCGTCCTGTCATTGTGTCGGAAGTCATGCATTCGGAGGTTTCCATGTCACTGAGTGACACTCTCATGCAATTACACAGCTGCTATAAAGTTTAGCACAGTTATTTGCACAAGTTAAGAAATTCTGAAATATTAAAATTATATATGAAGCAAGCGTTGCTGAACTTGAAGCTCAGTTCAGTGAATCGTAATAAATGGATGTTTTTCATGCATCAGTGCAATTTAGTTTGTTGCAGAATTAATGAATATGTTGCGTGCTTTTATGGGTTGCTTGGGTTTGGTAAATGTTCATATCTGGCGAAATCCGGGGCCACTTGAGCGTACATTCATTTTGGATTGAATGAGGTTCGCTTTAATGGTTGTTTTTTGTTGTTGTTGTTGTTTTTAAGTAGCACAGGGACCTGTTTTTTTTTTTGCATGTAAAATAACAAAAAACACATGTTATCCAAAGCAAAGTGCGATTCAGCGCTTTGAAATTAACATATGGGTCATCTTTAAAAAGCGCTGTAATTTTAGTATATAGCCATAAAGTGGAATATTTAGCCAAGTCGCATCTTATTTTACTAAAATGACTACTACTGTCTCTTTAATATATATATATATATAAACTTTAATAATATATATGACACTAAGAATAGGTTTCCGTGCCCGTGGCACACATAATTAAATCAATGCACTCGCTATATATGGCTCACTAGCCTATAGCCTATAGATTGCCGGCATTTTATTTAACCGTTTTTGACATGCTCCCCATTTCACAGCATTGGCCGCAATATTGCCTGCAGCAGGGCGCCACTTCGCAGTCTGCTCCGCCGTGCCGTACGCGTATGCTTCGCCCGCCCGCTGACATTACTGTACATGCGCTCCCTAACCCCCCCTCTCTCTCTGCCTTTCGCTCCAGCGGCTCAGCGAAGCGCTGCCGAAGCGGCGCGCGGCGAGGGAAGCGGAGCAGCCCTGCTCCTGCCCGCCAGGTGCGTTGCGGCGCCTCCCCACCCGTCCCGACCCGTCCCGAACCGTCCCATGCCCTCCCGAACCGACCCGTCCCGAACCGTCCCCTGCCCTCCGGAACCGAACCGTCCCCTGCCCTCCCGAACCGACCCGTCCCGAACCGTCCCCTGCCCTCCCGAACCGAACCGTCCCGTTAGCACTAGCCTCTCACCTCAGTATCTATCAGGATCAATTAAGGCGCCATTAATTTCTCAGCCACACCGATGATATTGGGTACAAAACTGACCTTTATGAACGCATTTCATTGAGTATTTTAAGATCATAAGGCAATAATGGGGTTTTGGTCCTTCCGTGGCTGCTGGAATTAATCCCTATAATGAAGATTGCGGAGCTGCGTCTGTGTCCGCGGCGCCTTCGCGTTACTTTGCCGCAGCAAAAAGCCTGTTTGGCGAAGGGTGGCGTCCAGCGAGATCGGGAGCGGAAGGCAAGCCGGGGGGGCTCTGCATCTGACATCCCCGCCTTTGTGTCTCTCCCAGGCAGAGGCTACACTGCTGTCCCCCCCCCCCCCCCCCCCCCCCCCCCCCCCAGGCCGGCGCCCCCCTCTGCCCCCCCCCCCCCCCCCCCATGCCAGTAGACCACTGACAATAGCATCACAATTAGGCTTTTGTTTCTGAGGCTTGCTTTTCATAAGCCAAGAAAACGAACAGCAAAAATATTCCCTTTACAGTGACTATTTGAAGTCTGTTTAGGCGTTTGCAGAAGGCACTTATCCAAAGTGGTGCTTTGGGGGAGCCTGGGTCTCCCCCACACTGCAGCCTTGACCGGAGGCTGTTGAATCCCTGGACAGGAGACAGGGGCTGCTCGGGACGGAATGGGTTTGTTTTTCGGTTTCTCTCTCTCCTTTTTTGGTCGTCTCCTGTCGACGGCGGACCATGCAGCGTGGCCCCCGCAATCTGGAAACCCAAACTCCCTGAACTAGCTGGCCGGACAGCGGGAGCTCTGAAGCATGAGCCTGGCCCAGCCTGACCTCTAGCTCACTACCCTTGTTAGCATTACACTCAGCGTGAGCAATGGTGTTTTCGTTTGCCCCCTGTCTGCTGGGTGGATTTTGAACCCTCTCAGTGCATCAGGACAGCCTCACTCTTTGGTGGGATTAGTGTGTGTTTTGGACGTGTGGGGGTGGCATACCACCTGTGCTTCCGTAGCAGTAATGAGGTTCTCCTTATAATGAGGGTTCTAACGGGTCCTGTAGAAGGGAGATTTAGGGCTTGCCAATCTCTTCTCCACTGAACATGTCACCCTTTATTCTAGGTGGGCTTGACAGCACTGGATAGAGCCTGTCTGATTCTGTTCATTGGATTGGCTCCCTGTTCTTGGCTGGATTTCTGGGCTTGTGAGACATAACAGCTGTGTGTCTTTGCACCCATCTGTGTTGTTTGTTTTTCCATTCGCGGTGATGGGTAAAACACCCATAATCCCCAGCTTCATCTGCTGGCAGCAATTTCCGAAATTTGGCTCTTTTTTTTTGGGAAATTAGCTGGGCTCTGGGACACTCCGGAATCTCGCAGACGTGATGCGCTTGTATTTTGTTCATGCTGAACTGGACCTTTCGGCCGAGGACCAGTAATTAGAGGTCAGAAAGGCTCCCGGAGTGACCGGTGTTTATCCGGAATGCACGTTCGTTTTGGGTGCATGCCCCGCCGGGGCAGTTTCGAGGGCCCTTCATTACGTCACAACAGGGAAACTGATCGCTGTGGCGTACACACTAGAGCTGTCAGGACGTTCGTTTGAGATGTGCTTCTTTGAAATGCCGAGAGGGGCACCTACGCACACATCTTTGTAAAGCGAGACGCTTTCCATTTATGAGCGGCAGGCGCTACCCGACACCCGAGGCGTGCAGTACTGGCTGAGGGCAGGATCAGAAGGGAATGGTATTTTTGTCATGGGAGCAAATGGCCTGAGGTCCTTACCTCAGTGATCCTCAATGTCGCCCCCTAGAGGTCAAAGTTAAAATGGCATGGTGGTGTCTGGAGCCTCCATGAGGTTTTCCAAGGGGAGCAGGGATGCTTAAAAATGCAAGTAAAAGACAAAACAACTTATTTTTGGTCATAAAGTAAGTTCACAAAGACAGATTTACTTGAACATTTTTTAAATGGCTCCATGTGATTATTAGCTCATCTTGATTATATTAAGAACAGATGGCAGGGATTTAAATCTGAGCGAACAGAAATGATGCTAGTGAGTGTCATGCGCTTCAAGAATCCGAGAAAGCCGACTTGTGGCCCCGGAATCACGTTTAGCGTTACTCTTGTGTGAAGCTCAGGGGTGACTCAATAACTCCGGAGCATAAGTAGGCCTTGCACTTGGATTGAGACATCCCAGGGTGTGCCATGTGATGGGGTGGGGGGTGTCCACTGGTGAGTGAGGGGAACTCCCAGCAGGCTCCCTTTGATTTCTGGGATCCTTTCCCCCGTGGATTTTGTGGTCACCCCCCCCCATATGGGACAGTATGGCTTTAAAGTGCTAGCAGTCACCGTGACCCTTCACAATTACTCACATAGTGCCTTGATTTGACTTTTGACATTATTTCGCCCCTTGTATTTACATCATCAAAGGCCCCCCCTTGCCCCCTTCATCAGCAGCCATTAATTAAACGTCTGCACCATCACCTGTTCCCTGTCATGTCCTTTATAACCTTCCTTTGGGAGGGGCGGGGCTTTACTGCACATGTGTGTAACCCCCCCGGGGTGCAGGTGGTCTCTTCCTTTCAGGTGAGGATGTTTCAGCACGAGGCGACGGGCCCCCTCGGGTCACAGTGGGCGCTATTAATCACCAAAGCCAGAGAGTGGGCTTCTGCGGCTCCTTATTAAAGGTGCCTCTCCACCAGTGGGGAGGGCACCGGCAGAGCTGGAAAGTTCAGCTCCAGAAAGTAGAAATCCAGACCAAGATTTTGTTTCAACCAACCAGCTTAGTGTGAAGAGTCACCGTCACAGAGTACTGAACTGGTTTTTATTTTCTGGACCTGAACTATCCACTTCTGGTCAGCGGGCACTGGTCAGCATCCCCGAACCAGTGATTGGACTGCCTCTCCCAGTGGTCTCGTCCTGGTGCCAGGCTTTGGCACAGCTGCCCCTGCTGGTCTGTCAGGGAGCTCGCATCGCGTCCCCCACGGCAAGGGGGCCTGCTCTGTGTACTGAGCAACTTGGAAGAAATAATGTAACAAATCCCCCCCCCCCCCCCCATAGGGGAAATAGCTGGACATACTGCCCCCCAAAGTGGCAGGAAATGCACGCTTGAGCATGCTGACCGTCCCTTCAACTGGAAGTAACAGGCAGTAAAACTCCACCAGAGTAAATTTCCAGGCCTCTTTATGGGGGGGGGGGGGGGGCACCATCCGCCTCATCGTGGATCTTCTCAGAAAGACTAGCAGCCACTGATGATATGGAGAGAGGGGATATGGCGAGCTGTCTTCTGTCAGCGTCCTTGCTCGA
>JAODKM010000002.1:18311135-18326762 GCA_026780845.1 Petrocephalus sullivani | reverse complement strand
GCGGAGTGGGGGGTGGGGGCTCGGCAAGGCCGGGGGTGGGGGGGGGGGGGGGGGGGGGGGGGGGGGGGGGGGGGGGGGGGGGGGGGGGTTGGTGGCAAAGGCAGCGTTGCTCTGGCTTGTTCCTCTGGCCGCCATCTACATCTGCAATAGCGGACTGGCGGCGGGACAAAGGGCTTCCCAGCGTGAGAGACGTGTGAGCCTCAGCAACCTCAGGTGGAGGAACTGAAATGCCACATTGTCTCCAGGGTCTTCAGGCTCACTTCGGCCTCAAGGTCTTTGTTCTCACCGTGGCTCCGGGGTCTAGAGTCTCACTTTGGCTTTGAGGTTTTTGTTCTCACTTTGGCTCAAGGGTTTTTGGTCTCGTTTGGGCTCTAAGATCTTCGTTCTCTCTGTGGCTCTGGGGTCTGGAGTCTCGCTTTGACACCGAGGTCTTTGTTCTCACTGTGCCTCGAGGTCTTTGGTTTTTGTGTAGCTCCAGGCTCTTTGATTCATCTGCGGCTCCAGGCTCTTGCCTGTTGCTCAACATGACCAATGCATGAAAAAAGAAGAATTTGATATGTAGTTGTTTTTTAGATCCAGTGGTTTTGTTTACTGCAGTATTGAAATAGTAAAGTATTCTTGGCCTGGTGTCTGTATAAGGGAATTACGTCTGGCTTGTGGGACAAGTTTGTATAGAGCTTTGCAAAAGTACTCAGAGCCCTGCACTCTTTTAATGCTTTTTTTTTAGTTAGGAACTAATGAATACAACATTCTCCTCAGAAATCCAAACAGAGACAATGGGAAAGATTATTCAGATTATTATCATGAAATAAGAAGATTCGTGGCGATTGCTAAGTGTTAAACCCCTTTGCTCTGGTGACATAAATTTGAAAAAGTATGAAAGAATGTTTGCTTAATAATGAGATAAAATGACTGGCCACATTTACTTGATAAAGGTATCACAGTGGGCCCAGATAGGTAGGCATTGGGATCGAAAATGATTGGTGTCCCTCAGAATGTATGAATTAAGGAAAGGTCACAAACAGCTTTAGATATCCTGGTGAGCACTGCTGAACCAGAACGAGGTGACGGTACTTCAACCAGCCAGATTCTGCTAACGTCCCTCCAGAATCAAAGCTGGACTGTGAGTTTGTGAGGGAAACCCAGGATAGGCCAGCAATCACCCTGGGAGAGCTCCAGAGATCAGTGGCTACGAATGGATGGAATATACAGCAGCATAAGCCTGGGGTATGCAGGAGGGCAGTAAAGAAGCCAGTACATCTCAAAGCAGAGCTGAAGTCTGCGAAACGTGCGAGAGGGAGCCGTTAATGGTGCGGTTTCGCGGTCAGATGAAGCAAGAAGGGTGATTTTTGGCCATGATTGGGCAAGAGGGAAAGCAGGGAAAGAGTGAGGGCAGAGAAAAGATGAGAAGTATCCCTACAGTACACAGGAAAGGAGGCGGAGCAAAGAAATGGGCGGGGCAAATATAACCAGTACCCCCACAGTATGAAGGAAAGGAGGCGGGCCAAAGAAATGGGCGGGGCAAATATAACCAGTACCCCCACAGTATGAAGGAAAGGAGGCGGGCCAAAGAAATGGGCGGGGCAAATATAGGCAGTATCCCCACAATACGAAGGAAAGGAGGCGGGGCAAAGAAATGGGCGGGGCAAATATAAGCAGCATCTTCACAGTATGAAGGAAAGGAGGCTGGGCAAAGAAATGGGCGGGGCATATATAAGCAGTATAATGTATATATAATGGACTGAAGCAAGGAATCGGAAAACGTGTTGTGGGTGAAAAGGTTCTGCTCAGTTCTGACCAGGACGTGTTGTGTTTGCAGCCAGCTGCCATGTTGGATGTAACGAGAGGAGACTCTTGCATGAACTGCGGGGCCTTTGCTCACCTCACTGTGCATGTCTGCCTGTTTCTGTCTTTGTTCTTTCTACTCACCGAAACATTCTGAAGTTTCTGAGTTACGCTGCTGCCCTTTTCCCTCTTCGGGCCTCTTTTGTCACAGTTAGTGAGCAATTAACGTGCCACCACCCGCCACATGGCCAGCTCGGCCGGGTCCAGGAGCATGGTGTGCAGTGCCCCCTGCTGGTGCTAGGCCGCTGTGCCCATGAGGGCGAAATGGGGGGGTGGGGGTGTCTGCTAATGGCTCCCTTATAAACAAGCATAGCGGGCTTTCATAAACAAGCGTGCCTGCTCTACAGGTCGGGGTACGTTTGGGGTACGTACTGTGAGATCGTCAGAGCGCATTTACGTCACGGAGCCGGCGGGCCTCAGATGCACACAAACACACACAAACACGGCCGGCACAAATAAACCAGCACACACACGTTTGTTTACCTGTGGCCACGGAGATCTGCTGACTTTCACTTTAAAGTGGCACGTGATTCCGGATCCCACCCGGCTGGATAACAAAGGGGGGGTTTGGCACCTTTTAATTCTTATTTAAAAAAACAGCGACTTTGGGATGGGGGGGGGGAGCGGGCCTCACCACGAGTTCGTGAAAACAACAGCGCGTCCGCCAGTCGCAAGCCACCAGCAGCGGCTCCTGCGCGACACCCCGGCCGCCCCCATTGTTCTTATTGAGATACAAGCAGACTTTCATCTCTGCTGCCGAGTCTGATATATTACCGTGCAGATTATAACTGTTTACAGATACACGGATTCCGCTGTCACGCAGATTTATGTGAGCTGCATCGGAGGCCGTTAGCTGGCTCCCCCTCATTAGCCCTGGGCGTTCTCAGATGGACTCCGTCTGGCCCGTGAAGTTGCCTCCATCGGCTCATCAAAGCACCGCGGTTAGAAAGACGCGGGGGAAATCCCTCTTTTGGCAGAGGAAAGGCAGGAACAAAGCGGAACATGGGATAGGATGGGTGACCTGATCCAGGTATCGAGGGCGTAATGACGTAATGACGAGGGCGTATCGAGGGCGCTCCCCATTCCCCTGGAGAGCGATGTAGCAATGGCAGGACCGGCAAGCCAACGTCCCGGTAGGTGGGATCCTGTATCCGCAGAAATTGTGGTACCCGTAAGCCAGGCTCCTCCCCCTCATTAGATAAACAGCAGGGCCCTCCACAGCTGCACAGACACATTTACCTCACTTTAGTGACTGATAGCAATTAGCTCTGAGTAAGAGCACTGTCCATGTAACGCGACCGAGGCCTCGCCGGGCTGCGGACCACGTGCTTAGCTGAGTTCTGCGGTCGCTGCTGCTAAAGCTGTTACTCTAAGTGTTCCAGTGGCTTCCTGGCTCTGCCACTCCCTGCAGACCGAAGCTGCATGGCTCCTCAGAGAAACTCCGATCCTGGCAACCTTAGGAATGGATGCCGTGATGTTCCGAATTACACCGAGGAGCGCACACGCACCACGCGTTACTGCACAGGCGTGCTGCGAGACCTGCTCCTCAGCACGGCCATCAAGTGGA
Source organism: Petrocephalus sullivani (assembly GCA_026780845.1). Taxonomy (NCBI): domain Eukaryota; kingdom Metazoa; phylum Chordata; class Actinopteri; order Osteoglossiformes; family Mormyridae; genus Petrocephalus; species Petrocephalus sullivani. The sequence goes on along the minus strand of JAODKM010000002.1, from coordinate 18,323,350 downwards.
CCCGCTGAAGCCAGGATGCTGATGTGGCCATTGGCTGCCTTCTTTGGAGTTCTTTGGAGAGCGGTTGAGGAACGGCGTTGAGAGAGGACGCATGTCTGCAAAAGCTGATGCCGTGGAAATCTCACCATAAACGCACAGCCAGCGGATGTTAATGATGGAGGGACGACAGCGAGCGGACCGGGAAAAAGAATGTTGCGTCCTTCCCTAAATGGAACCGGTTATTTTTATTTATTTGTTCTTTTCGGTGTTCTGTTAGTGCCCTATAAGCGAGAGGGCTGCATCACAAAGGAACTCACCAGAAAATGAAGCTTACGCGGTAAAACACTGCGGTCAGGTCGAAATCGCCAGCGACTGAAGCTTAGGCGGTAAAACACTGCGGTCAGCTTGTAATAGCCAGCAACTGAAGCTTAGGCGGTAAAACACTGCGGTCAGGTCAAAATCACCAGGGACTGAAGCTTAGGCAGTAAAACAGTGCGGTCAGGTCAAAATCACCAGGGACTGAAGCTTAGGCAGTAAAACAGTGCGGTCAGGTCGAAATCGCCAGCGACTGAAGCTTAGGCGGTAAAACAGTGCGGTCAGGTCGAAATCGCCAGCAACTGAAGCTTAGGAGGTAAAACAGTGCGGTCAGGTCGAAATCGCCAGCGACTGAAGCTTAGGCGGTAAAACAATGTGGTCAGGTCGAAATCGCCAGCGACTGAAGCTTAGGCGGTAAAACAGTGCAGTCAGCTTGTAATCGACAGCAACTGAAGCTTAGTCGGTAAAACAATGTGGTCAGGTCGAAATCGCCAGCGACTGAAGCTTACGCAGTAAAACAGTGCGGTCAGCTTGTAGTCGCCAGCAACTGAAGCTTAGTCGGTAAAACAGTTCGGTCACGATTAAATCACCAGCGATTAAAGCTTACTCAATAAAACATTGCAGTCAGCTTGTAAACGCCAGTGACTGAAGCTTACGCGGTAAAACAGTGCGGTCAGGTCAGAATTTATCTCACCGATTTCAAAGAAAATGAAACGAATCGAGCCCCCGCTGTGCCTCTTTCATAGCGGTAACCTGACCACTTGTTTATTGTTATATTCACCCTCCCCACCCCCACGACAAGCCCCCCACGGCCTTTTCGGCGGTGCAGCTGGGATGATCACGGAGCGCCCAAGTGGCTGCCATTTTCTGTGCGTGTCCGGCAGATGTGAACCGGACCCTGTCCATCTGGCGTGCAGGCGGCCGGGAGCCCGCATCGCGGCCCCGTGACGGTGCATCTCCGTATGTCCGTGGCACTTCGGAATGCCCCCGCGGTCTCCCGGGTAACCACCGCGCCCTCTCCTCTGCATCTCGGAGGCCTGCCTTTTCATTACCGTCTCTTATGTGACAAGGCGTGACAGAGCGTGACCGCTTCGGCACGGCGTCCCGTCCAGCACCGCCAGGGCCACAGGCAGGCCGGGCAGATCGGCACATCGCAGTCTCTGACTGGCCGTCAGCCGCTGTTTTTAAAATCACGTGAAGCTGGCATCACAGCTGATGCTAATTATTTAGCAGATTCAAAGCTCAGTAAATCAGTCAGTCCTTTTCTGTGTTCGAACCCGAACACAGTTAAATAATTAGCTAATTAAAAAACAGTGTGTTTTTTGAACGAGTGACAAAAAGGCCACTTGGGCTACTTTTAATTAGCTAATAATTATAAATGTAGTGGTTTTTGTTAAATAAATGTTTTTTGGCAGCATTTGAAATGAATTAGTGGTGCAGTAATGTCATAATCCTGACATTTTTCTTTTTATGTCACCACATTGCAGTTAAAGCTGTCGGGGAGAAATCAATGAGACAGGCCCCGGCCACGTCCGGCCGTACTCACGCCTGGCGCGACTCCGAAGGGGTGCTGTTCCTTCTGGATCTGTGGGAACGTGTCTCTCCGGCTGTGTGCTGGAATGAGTGCGCTGGCATGGCCAGTGTCCAGCATCAGCACCAGCTCCACATCTCCCGTTCCCCTTTGACCCCCACCCGCCCCCTAGTGGTGATGGCTCACATGACCCGTGTCTGCATGTGCTGAGTCTGGTTTTGCCCACATCCCCTCTGCCTCTCACGGGAAGCACTGTTAGCTCACAGAGTGGCCTTGCCAGAGACCCACCCATATCCATCTCCCACACCTCGCTTCATCCTCATTTTCAGCACTTCCTTTAATCTCCTTTTTCTGTCTCGTTTCTGTTGTTTACGCTCACGTGGACTCCCATGGACAGTCTCCATGTCCGACTTCCCCCAGAGCCAATCAGGTGGCAAATTGCAAGCCGCCACCCCCGGCCGCAGTGCACTTTCAAATCCATCCTTCTTGATGTGGCACTCTTTGGTACGATTCCAGTCCAGGGGGCTCCGTGTCTCTATGAGCAGTCTTCTCTGAAATGGTGCTGCTGTGATGTTCAGGCTGACTCCCTCCTGGTCTAGCTGGAAGGGAAGCAGACAGAGATTAAATCCAAGCTCTGGTGCTCTGATGAAACAGGAAGTGGCACTTGCAGCCCATTCCTCATGGGGGCATCGAAACGGCCTCTTCCCTCTTCCTCAGCTGGGCACTGGAGATTGCCTCGGGGTGGGGGGGGGGGTTAGCAGAGGAACAAGGACAGGGCTCTTTTATGCCGAACAGCGTGCTGGATCAAATCAGTGAATAAAGTAACTGGAATTCCACCAAAATGTGCAATAGCCAACTCCCACACGGCAACGTAACTCAATCAGGGTGCAGAATGACAGAATTAAAGCGGCCCCAGAGCCTAAAGGGGCGTATTCTTTAATCTTGATTTTCTTTTATTGAATTTGTGGAATGTTGTCCCATACCTCCAGGCGCCGGGCAGATGTTTTGATTGTGGAAATGTTTTGCACGGATAGGTATCCAGCCCGACGGGAGTCATACCTCCCAGGAGTCGCTGTTCATTCGTCGATTATGAAGTTGTTGCATTGTCTGAATGGGCGCCATAGTGAATTCTGGGAAGGAGGGGTTGTCCTGTGCAGTAGGGGAGCTGCTCCAGAATCAGCTGGCAGTTTGCGGTGCCACTTTATTTAGGGCAGAGTAACATTTGACCGAATTTTGGCTATGCTTCAGGGGGACACCAATAAACTACACATATTTAACTCACACTTAACTTACTGTGGCTTGGCTGTCTTCACACACTGTAGGATCTCCGCGTAACATTTCACCCATTTTGACCACCCGAACTCCGGCAGAAAGACCTCCTGTGTGATCAAGACCGCAAAGTGCGACACTGGATCCTAGAATCGCCATGATGACACTTAACAATAATAATAATAATAAAACATTTTATTTATATAGCGTTTTCACATGAATTCAAAAATGCTTACAGAGAAAGTACACACAACAAAAAATCTGTGATGCGGCACAACAGGGGATTCCTAAATGTCATCGGTCTTGGGTCTTTGCTTTGCTGTGCTCTTTAATGCAGCCTGGAAGGATTCTTAGGAGCTCACAGCCTGCCTCCCTGTGCTGCGAGTGCTTCAGTGACAGTAAGGGACTGGCAAATGCTTAGGCACATGGTCTTTAACGTGCCACACCCTCTTCAGACTGCTTGAAGTCCCCTTCAGACTGCTTGAAGTGCCCCATTCAGAATTGAAAATGAAGATATATTACAAAAGATGATTTGCTGCATTGCTTCTAAAATTCGTCTGTCCCAGAAGGTAATGGTGGGCAGGGAACGGGCACATACTGTACATACTGTCTTTCTGCCTGTCATGAGAGCATTGCGTAGCTGCTGGCAGGTGTGGAGCGGCTTGCTGGGTGGCTCTAATTCGCTTGTGACTCTCGCTAAATCTCACTCCTGGGGGGTGGGAGCGCCCTGTCCCTCAGCACACCGCTCCATGGTCCTGTCGTCAATGTCCGCGCCAGGCTGGCAGCTTGATCTCCACATCCGGGCCGTTTGCCCCATGACCGTGTGGCCTGCCCGGTATCCAAATCCTCTCAGAGCTCCTGACGGGTCCATCGCCCCCCCCACATGTACCCTGTCACTGTGCAGGACCAGTCTGCTCCTCATCATAGACCAGAATGTGGGGGAGGGGATAAAAACAGACACCCATTAGTTCCCCCGGGACCTTGCCGGCCTGCCCCATGCATCACCACATCTGACGGCGGCCGTCTTGCGAAACAAACGTTCCGGGCTGAATGAGCACCTTGGGGCCGACAGCACAAAGAGCACGGCACGGCTGGCCCTGCCACAAAGCATGTGGGTCTGCAGAACAGCCCGGCATCAAAGCAGGTGCTCACAACCAGGCTCCCTTCATTTTGTCTTGCTTTAGTTTTTTGTTATTTATTTGGTTTTCTCTTTGGTAAATAATAGCACTTTCATATTCCTTCAAATTGCAGCTATGTGTGTATATGCAGCATTTTCTTTCAACTGGAGTTTTTTATATTTAATTTGACACAGCATTTCTGAAAGCGATCTTACTCTTTTACCTCTTTATGCAAATTAGTTTGGTTCCTATTTGCTGTGCTGTTTCTTGTTGGGTTTAAAGTTCAAAAATCACACTTTTTAATTTAGTTTGTATATATATTTATATATATGTGTGTGTGTACCACCATACGTGCTGCAAGGTTCTGAACAAGAGCTCAGTGTTGCCTGTCTGAAGTGTCATACCAGGAATGTATGACATCACTTCCTGTCTGGCACATGATGCAGAACTGGTATTATCTGGCAGTTGATAAAGAGTCAAAACCTATCTAATAGTTGTCTAGCCATCTACATTTTTTTCTTTTTTGGTTGGAAAGTTTTTAAAACAGTTAGCTACTCTAGTGATATACTGGGATGTACTGGGGCCTCCTTCATAAAGGTGCTCGCAGACTTCCAGAATTTAGTTGCAGTTATGTCTTTGGGTTTGTTCACTATTCTGTGGTTCTCCCTCTCATTTTCTAAGTCAGAATAACAACTATCTCCAAATTGTTAACGATGCAAATCCGCAGTGCACCTGCCACCTTCTGTCATTCCCTCCCTCCGCATCTTGTTTTTCGTGGCAAATCCGCCCCCCCTTTCCCTCTTCCCAGTGACCCCAGTGCTCTCCCGGAAGCTGTGTCTGGGCTCGAGTTCTCCGGCCTTGAGTGGCTCGCTCGGCAACAGGGACGGAGAGCGGGGCCAGCACGGCTTTCTCCGGGCTCCGGCCCGAGTCCCCCGTCCCCATGGGGAACCCGAACATTCACGCCGGGAACTCAGACTCTTCTCAGGCGCTATTTATGAAGCCGTCACTCTCGCTAAACCATTTCAGCGAAAAATACTTTAATGGCGGGTAGGAAAAGAAAGACTTTGCTCATTATCTCTTATCTTTCAAATGCCCAGGAAAAATGGCACAATTACAGTAAAAGGGGTCTTAGCTGGAAAGGGCCCGACTGTTTTTGTATGTTCCCAAGATGATGAAAGAAGGCCCCTTTAGTGCTCTTATCTGACCGGTTTGTTTTGAGCTGTGAACTCCGAGGTAGGCAGGCGAGAGGGATTTCAGTTTTAAACAAACATCACCATCCTCCTCGAGATCAGTTACGGTTCTGTCTCTTGGAGCACGGACATTTACATCATACATTTATTTGATTATCAGACCCCTTTATCCACTGAGGCAAAAAGTACATCCCAGCCATTTGGCTATCGAGGACGCAGCCAGGCAGAAGTGCGGCTGGCCCGAGCTTCCAGTGAATGACCTGTGACAGGTGTAAGTTAGTGCTGGAGTAAGAGCTATACAATGTGTCACAGAAACAGAGCAAGGACTGAAAAAGACGGACCGCCACCCATTTCAGCTGGGAAGCTGCGAGTCACAGAAGAGGCAGCAAGAAGCAGAAATGGCCATGAAGATTCCTAATCATAGTACAGTGTAAAGACTTCAAACGACAAACCCTTTATACTGGTTCCGGCCTCTCCTGGAGCATCGAATTAGCGCAAGCGTCCCGTCAAGGGGGCTTCCTTGAGGCTAAACGAAATCCCTGCAGTGATCCATATCCCTCACATGCCCTGCTCCATCGCTAAATGCCTGAAGTCACACTCATTACTTTGGCTCTTCTGGTCTAGGGCCACAGGTGAAGAAGAGCCTTATTTGTTTAACGATGGCCCCCGTCAGATTTTCGGTCTTTCCTGGAACCAGACGCAGATTAAATCGCTGCACGGCATTTTCGTGTTTGCACAAATAACTGCGCAGCTCGACGAATGTGGAACTAATTTAAGCTTCATGCTTTCAGCTTGTAAATTGGACCCTTATCGTGCCATGTTCACGCAGAACCCCTCCCCCCAACCCCCACCCACCCGCAGCCACCGGCACTGATGTTACATTTCCCATTTAATAAAGTTCGGTGACATGTGGTTCGTTGTGACCTGTGACACATTCCAGTTTCCTTGCTGGTCATTTAGAGCGACTTGACCTGTCCTGCGTAACACCTTCCAGCTCCTACAACCTCGTATCCTTACGCTCAATGCCAGGTCAGTCTGGTTTTATGAATTCTGTTTCACCTCCTATCTAGTTAAACCCATAAAAATGGCATTTTTTCCATCAACACCTGCCTTTATCCACACTGCCAGCACAACAGCGGCTGACGTTGTCTCAGTGCCCCTGTTGACGGCTTTCTTGGTGGTCGGCCTTCTCAGTAGAATGCCTGTGGCTGGCAGGGGTCCTGTAAAGGTCGCCCCAGAGCAGGCAGCCAGCCGGGCGGTGAGGAGCCCCAGCTTTTGGGGTCCCAGCTCAGTAACACTACCCCTAAAGTCAGTAGCACCAGCTTGTGATGCATGGAACCCGTCCGGCATTCATTTTACCCTCGAAGTTGCAGTGGGACTCTCCTGTTACTTCTCGGCCCCCCTCCGCCCCCCTCCCAGAGCGACCAACGGGGTGGTTTTCAAGTAGCAGTGTTCTTACACCACTGGCTGCGTCTGCCCAGCTCTCATAACATCTGGTGGCCTGTGCAGACATGCAGTCTTGAGTGGTCATGGAGGGCAGCTGCTGGCCACAGAGGTGGTGCCCCTTGGCAGAAAAAGTTCTGCCAGATGTCAGTACTGGTGGATATCTGTGGGGTTAGTGGGTGGATCCTACAGGAAGCCCAAAAGGGTTATGTGGAATAAAATGCTTTCCTAATGAGCCGGCATTAAATTAAAGCAAACACTCACCCAGGCTGGTAGGTCTAGTGTTCAGGTTGTAATTGTAGAAACAAGATGTAGAACTGATCTCCTTCTGGGTAAATCGGGGAATTTATTTTTCATGAACTTCCATTGATATAAAATAGAAGATATTGACACTGATGCATTTAGGTGACAAACTGTAGTTGTTAACTGGGGAAAATTGGCTAAGGTAAATAAGTAAATTGGCTTCCTGCTGAGGAAGAGGACTGGCTTCATTCTGAAGGCTGGCAAAGGGACTGAAAAACTGGAAGGGTCTGCATCCCAGCTGGGGACGGAGGGTCTGGAGAGCAGCCCTCAGATGTGACTCAGATGATCAAGGCCGAATCTCGCACGATAGTTCCAGTGACGGCTCGCTTTGCCGATGACCTGGCGGGAATTTGATGTGCCAGTTTGATTCCTTCCTTCCATCTCAGTGTTTATTTATTTGACATTTCTGTACATTCGCATGAGGATGATATGGGAGCAGCCGGAGCAGTGATGAAAAGGTCCATTTAGCCATGAGGAGGGGAATGTGCCAGTTACAGCCAGGCCCTTGCAGCAGCTGCCCAGTAAACTCACTACAGTGTTGTAGTCAAAAGCCCAAATTGCTCCATCGGAAGCAGGAAAACATGGTAAGATTATATTCATAAAGCCTAATAACTGTTCTTATAATTCAATGTAACACATTCATAAAGTGTTATAAACATGGCTATAACTATTTATAAAGAGGCATGACATATTATAGCCATGTTTGCTCTGTGCACTCTAGATAAATTCATAATGCATTATAATGGTCAGTATGAGAAGGATGCTTTGTGCTGCATTATGAAGGTGTTTATAGTGCATTATAGGTGAGACCTTCATAGAAGTCTACAGCTACAGCTGCATTTTTATCGAAGTCCATAACACTGTTGCCTCGTGCCTTCAGAACTGGGGCTGGAATCCTGAACCCAGCTTTCCACTGGATACTCCAGTGTCTGCAAACAGCTGGAAGAGGCACCGTTCTGTCAGTCGGTGTGCATTTATCCTGTGATGGACAGGCATCCCATCCAGGGGGTCTGTCTTACGTCCAGTGCTTCCTGGAATAGGGTCCAGGCTTAACATAACCTTACACTGGATACACAGTTACGGAAGATAGATATACATACAGGCAGACAAGATGGACAGGCGTTATTTACCCCAGGGGGAAATTCATTATGGGCAGATGGATATTTATCCAAGTAATTCAGGTGCAACGGCAATGATTCACAAGCAGAGTCCCTACCGGGAATTCAGCCAATGCCTTTGGGTTACATTTCTTTAACCACTGAGAGATTCATTTTTCCCACTGTTTTAGGTGAGAAAACCATTCGAGACACGCCGGAGGTGGTTTTCCCGGCTCATTGGCGCAGATTCACAGTAATGCCATCAACCAACCTGACTGCACAGGGAAGCCCACCCAGATAGACATTTCCACAGATACCCAGCAAATCAGCCTATTTTATTAGTACTGAATGAATTGGTATAACCAGATACAGACCACTCTGTTTACCTGGAAATTACCTGCAGGTCGTAATTAACTTGAGCCAAAGCACTGACCTATGACAAATAAGGTTGGGCGGAGGTTCGGATTCGCCCCCCCACCGGGTTCATGGGTTCCTTGGAGCCCATGGCTTGGTTAGTCTTCATTCCTTGGACCTTCCAGGAGTCGGCGTGCTCATAGCAGGGACGGTCCGCGATGACCAACCCATCTAGCTCACATTACTTCATTCCTACACTCGGTGGCCTGAATTAATTCAACTGTGCGGAAAATCTCTCGCCGTGCCCCTTGCCTCCATAAGCAGCGGACACAAAGCGGTGTTCATAAGCCGGCCCGACCGCAGAAATGTTAACTGTGCTGCACCGCCAGGCCTTGGTTTGCTGTGTATTACTGTAAATTCCAGTGGTTTGGGCAGTACGAGTTGAATCGGGCCAGTTCTGGCTTCTTCTCATCTCCCGGAGGCTTCGATGGAACCGGGCCGTTGCCCCGGGGAGATGTTAGCATTCTTGGCACAAGGCTGGCCTCCAGAAGCCTCGGAATGATAATGCCCCCCCCATCCCTGGACTTTTCCCTTCCCAGCATTCCTTTGTGCCCGCTGTCATTTTGGATCCGAAATCTACCATCCGACGCGAGTCGGAGGCTCTTTCGATCACCCGCACCACGCTGGCCACCCCCCCGCTATCACCTCTACATCCTGCTCGTGGCTAGGAATGCAAATATATGAATCAGACGCAGTGCTCCTTTTTGGCCCCTTCGTGGGGGGGGCTTCGGCAAACATTCTTTATGTTGCAACTGGTGGGGGCAGGGGGGGGGAATTGGGTGCAGCTGGGCTGACGCTACAGAGACACTGGGGTGGTGTGGGCCCCATCGACCCCCCCGGGTTAGCGGGGTGACGGTCCACTTTGAACTGACGTCCAGAGTCCTGCATGAGTCCCACCAAATGCCAAGAAACACCAACAAACACCAGACATCTCTTCTTCCACTCGCCGTCAGGGCCGCCTCCCCAAATCGCGGGACTCCGGAGGACATAAAAGTTTAGCTGGGTGGGGGGGAGATTAATTACCCTTGTGAATTTCCATCCCCGGGCTACCCCTCGGCCCATCCCCGGGCTCCCCCTCGGCCCATTCCCGCTCTCCCCCTCGGCCCAACCCCGCGCTCCCCCTCGGCCCATCCTCGAGCTCCGCCTCGGCCCATCCCCGGGCTCCCCCCCGGCCCATTCCCGCGCTCCCCCTCGGCCCATCCCGGCACTCCCCCTCGGCCCGTCCCCGCCTTCCCCTTTGCCTTTCTCTTGTCTTCACCTCCTCCACGCTACTTATTCATGTTCTCCACACCTTTGAAAACAGCTCCCCAAAACCCCGCTAACCACATATGGCTCAGCAATCCCGTCGCCTTCCTGAGCTCTTATTTCCTGCTACCACCCTGTCTCGTCGGGCTAGACTCCGATCCCACCGGCATGGGAGTTCCTCCCATCACAATTACTTGCGATTGCACGGAATGTTCAAAACAAACTTTATTCTTTGAAGTGCAAGAACTTGCATTATCCGTGACTAGCAAGATTGGGGGGGGGGGGCATCTCTGACAACGGCTGCCTTGGCTTTTTCTGATTGGTCACATGTGGTTCGGGATGCTTCAGAGGATGCTTAGCAGATACTGTGTGTCAGTCTCACTTCCATGCAGAGCATCTTGATTGGTGCCATGCCTTGGTATATAATAAGACGTGCACCACAGCTATTAAGTTGGTGAAGTTTAAATGAGATGTGCGTGCATTCTTTGGCCTTCCATCCTGTTCACCTGCTGACAGCTGAGGATAGGCTGGGATCAAAGGAGCCCTCTGCCCCACCTTTGAACGCAGGTTCCTCCGTGCCACTAACCGGGGCACGTGAGCGACGGGAGAGCATGTCCCCGCAGCTCTCCACTGAAGGGCGTGCATGCCGCAGGTTTTCCGTATTAAAGAGACATGAGAGCCACTCCTTCTGGAGCTCGCAGATGTCAGCTGGGGCTCCTGAGATCAGCCAGGCTCGTTCTCAAACACAGAGACGCCATTAAAAAAAGGCTTGTTTGGAGCTCAGTATTCCAGATCGCATTAGTACATGTACCAGCCAAACATGTAAATACACTTGGATGTGCGCTCAGATATAAAGAGATTGTTAAAGCCCTAAGGAAAACTCTTCTGTTCATTTGCATATTATTTATTAGCAGATGCTTTTAGCCGACACAACATATTGTTTTTTTTTTTTTCTTTTGAGAAAACCGACAGTCCCTGGAGCAGTTGGGGGTTAAGGGCGTTGCTCAAGGGTTCCACAGTAAAACTAGTGGGCCAACCCGCTAAGCCACACTCCACTAAGCGGTCTCCTGTATTATGAGAAGACACATGTTCCGGCCTGACCGAGTTTGTAAACATCCTCGTGGCAGAATCCGCAGAATGAGGTGCATGGAGGTGTGTGTGCACGTACATCCGTGCCTGTCAGAGATGAAGTCAGGACCCGTCCATCACTGAAGCAGAGTGTATGTGAGCGGCACATGGCGGCTGAACGGGGCTGGCTTCCCGGCGACAGCTCCCAAGGCCGTTTAGCTAACATCCCCAATAACACTGTGTTCATACCCGGCTCCTTCGCTGAAATTTGGCCACGATCTATCTTCAGATGGTTCAGATTGGCACAGTTCCAGGTGCACAATATTATTCACTTCTTATTAAAATGGTTACTTAAGACTTCATACTGGAGCTGAGGTTTTTACTAATGATTTAGTTTTGCTTTTAGGAGAACAAAAGAAAAAAAATGAATGGCCGCCGCTGTTTGTCATATTTTGGTAATTTCCCAACAGCTGGGAGAGTTTATCCAAACTGCTAAAAGCAGCGTGATTTCTCAATATGAACCGCATAGCCTAATGTCACCTTCCTCTGCGGTCTCAGCTCGAGGGCCTGGGTTTTGTCTTCATATGAGAACGTGCTCTTCTCAATGCCCGGATTCACTGTTGATACACATGCTTTTTTTTTGGGTGGGCGTAACGAGCGATTGGTCTCCAGTCCTCACTTGGTCCAATGAATCCTAGAAAGCAGGCATCCCGAACGTTATGCCCCACCATAGCACACCTTTTCCCCCATAATAACCAAGGCCCATGGGATACTGAATGTCTCTTTGCTTCAGAACGCGTAACCGCAAATCTCAAAAGTATTCCGCTTAATGTGAGGAAGTCCGTAGCCAGAACACCGACATCTCTCACCATCTGTCACATTGCTGTGACTTGTGATGTTAACATGTAACATCTAGCAATTTTCACAGATTAAATGTCGGCATGTAGTGAGTGCATGAGGAACTTGCTTGGAATTGTTAGCGCTGTCTCAGAGCGAAGCTGTGATGCCCAGTTAGCCACTGAGATGTTAGCGCTATCTCATAGCGAGGCTGTGATGCCCAGTTACCCACTGAGATGTTAGCGCTGTCTCAGAGCGACTCTGTGATGCCCAGTTAGCCACTGAGATGTTAGCGCTGTCTCAGAGCGAAGCTGTGATGCCCAGTTAGCCACTGAGATGTTAGCGCTGTCTCAGAGCGAGGCTGTTATGCCCAGTTACCCACTGAGATGTTAGCGCTGTCTCAGAG
>JAODKM010000002.1:18266900-18280203 GCA_026780845.1 Petrocephalus sullivani | reverse complement strand
GGAGCGCTGCGGGCGGGGGGGGGAAGGGGTGGGGCGGTGTGGTCCGGGGGGGGGGCGGCCGGGTCGTGTGTGTGGGGGGGGGGGGGGGGGGGGGGGGGGGGGGGGGGGGGGGGGGGGGCACAGGGTGGGGGCCAGGCTGAGCTGAGGATCAGGACCAGAGAGAAAAACATGACAGGGGTTCGTCTCCCAAAAGCATAGGCGCTAACAACGTTACCAACTTACATAGCTGGGCCCGTGCGGCTGATAGATTCAAACTATGTAAGCTGCTAATGGGAGCATTTGGGACATGTGCCCCAGAACCTTCTTGTGCTCTTCCTGGGTTATGGGACTGGGGGCTTGTTTTCTTGGTCATGGTCTTTGACACGGTCTTAAACGAAATCACCCCGGGCCTGCGTGAGGGTGTTTTGCTCAGATGTTTGATGTTATTCTCACAGAAACTGTTTCCCATTCTAGACCCACCCTCCTTTTCCAGTCGGTCAGTTTTGATGTAGCGCCCTTTGTGATGCGGTTTCTGTTCCCCAAGCATGTACGGCCGACCCTTGAAACGAGTAATCATGTCACAGTACCGAGCGATCATCTTTATGCAATTTAAAACCATTTGGACGATTTACATGGAGAAGAAGAATCATCCTCAGGTATCAACGGGAAGAGGGAAACTGGATTACCGAAAAGCCGCCCAGCGGGCCACTTGGGCAAGGCTGGTGCTGTGTGTCAGACACGCTGTCATGTGTAAGTTGCCCCATATTAGCCGACCCCCATCTAACTGCAGGATCCCGATTTCCTTAGTTGGGACAGTTGATCCGTTGGGGCTGGCAGCTCCTGAGCAGCGGGGGGGCAGTGGAAAAAAAAGAAAAGATGGACCAGACAAGCTTGTTAGGATCATGGATACACAGATGCGAAGATACTAGACCCCGCTCGCGTTGATGAAAGACCCCAGGCCATGACCTCCCAGAGATTCATCTACCACTTGAGTGGATTCAGTGCCGCTCAGGGAGCCTAATCTATGCCAGATGCTTGCAAATAAGCCCCAGGCGATCCTTGGCTTCCCCACGGTAATGGTTTTACCATAGGAGTCGTCTCCGGCTTTGCCACTGTGGAAAAAAGGAATCCAGAGATTATAGTGACGGAGTAGTATTTATTTTATGTATTGGATTTTATAGAGCAATGATACTGAGCTTTGTGGTTGTGCTGGATAGTTCCTAAAATAACCTGAGTCGTTTGTTTAGTGGCTGTGTAATGTGTAGTAAGGTAAGACGAGAAGGGAAATAGGTCCCAGACTGACTTGGAAACAGGGGAAGCATTTCTAGGGGTGACTCCCAAACCTGGCCGCTCCCTGTTGTTCAGGGGTCTCAAACTCCAGTCCTGGAGTCCTGCACATTTTTGGGTTTACCCTCATTTAACACACCTGATTCAACTCACTGAGCTAATTACCACACAGCACTTGAGCACAATCATTTGTGATGGAACAGGGAAAGAATTAAGCTACACAGGGCTCCAGCCCTCCAGGACTGGAGTTTGAGACCCCTGCTGTTGTTGGTGCTGGGGTTTGTTATGGAGACGCTTTATGCAGTGAGCACCTGTGGTATCAGGAGATGTCAGCGATGGCAGCCGGGAGCATAGTGCTGCAGAAACACTTGTGAGGCTCAGGTGTGAGTCCTGCTGTGGGTCTGGAGAGCCAGTGAAACCCGTGTGGTCAGGTCAGCCTTCTGAATGGAGATGAATAAGCTGCAAACCTTTGGCTCACTTTTTCCAGAGGCTGCTTTAGTGACTCACAGCAAAACAAACACGTCAGCCCCGAGACGTTTATCCATGACTGCATTGTTGTTGTAGATGTAGGGGTATTTATCTTTCAGAAACCCGTCCCTCTGTAGCGTCGGCCAGCGAGTTCCAGATGAGATCTCCGGTCATTTCCGTTTCCACCTACATCGTGCAGAAATGCAGCATTTTATCAGAACGGCGCTTTGCCCAGAGGGTCAGGTCCTTGACAGTTGTTTGACTGCTTCGGAGATCCATGACATCAAGTTGGACAGCTTAAAGAACTGCAAACCATCAGACAGTCATCTTTGTGACATGTCTTCATATGGATGTCGTCATTGTGAAGAACACCGTGAGCCTCCTCATATGCTATAAAACATATACTATCCAGAGCAAGGTTTCAGGAAACTTCTGGATACTCAGAATTCTGCTTTTATTCCGCTGGTGTTTCAGCACCCGTGTCGTGGTGGACAGCGACTTTCCACTTCTTTGTTCATTTTCTCCTTTAATATGGTCGAGACATTACGCAAAATGAAAATGGCTTATTTTTCTGCAAGGTAGACCTCTCCTTCTGAACCCAGCACCTCGCCTGAGCTGATATATGGATCGACACGATAGGTCACCTCTTTTGTTCCTTCATGATGTAAACGTGGTTCTTCCCCATTTGTGTCCAGTAACTGGACTCGTCGTGGTACCGCCTATAGATTAGCTTGGATGAAGGTAACAGTACTCGAGGTGCATGTTGGGAGTGCTTTGCACGGGTCCACTGCTCTTTGCGTCCATGTGTCACACGTTGGTATCACTCTAGGAGCTTCGCTGCTCCATCCAGCACCAAAATAAAACGGGCCGAACGCTTCCATCTCAGACACGGCATCTTGGCAGCCGCTAATGTCCCAATGGGCAGCTCTGTCGACGTCAGGCAGGACATTCTCATATTCAGAAGACATGGCTCAGCCCATACATAAATATATATTGTAACAGAATTTTAGCTAATTCAAATGATAAAGTTAATGTATCTGTTTCGAGTTTGCAGTTTACATAATGGTAAGGTATATAGATATTACTGTAAATTACTGTCAATTTAGTTTACAGTTTCTGTAAAATTAATGAGATACAGGTGGACCGTGTCTCGGGTTTGACATCGATACCTGGGGGGGTTCATAACCCCTTAAATAACACTGTGCATGGCAGTCAGATTCATCTGTATTACTAGGCTCATCATATAGCTCTGTTGTCGTTGATGTTGCTAGTTTACGGAATTGCCTCTAGGTGAAACAGACCACGGTACCACATACAACAAACACAGACCACTCCATACATATGCACCTCTTTCTTTTCCATCTTTGCTGTGACATCATTTCCGGTTTTTCTGCGCTCTTGTACACTGGCATTATTGCCCCTTCCGTCATCTGACTTTCCTCTCACGTCTGTCATTATTTGCTAAGTAGGCAGAAGCTTTTCAAGTCGTTAAAAATAAAGCAGACCAAAGATGGATGGCTCTTCCAGATTGTATTACGAAGGAACCCATGCAGTACTTGATCTTTTTTTAGAAGATTACTGCAGCCATCCATGGTTCTTGCAGTCAGATAGATGGGGGGAGTGATTTAAATATAGGTTTTAATGCACATGGTCTGTATCCATCTTACAGGGCCCACTTGGTTTGGATGGCAAACCTGTGAGTACGAATGTCTATGGTCTAAAAACCGCAACACGCTGATGATCACAGTGCGAAAGCGCTGTTTACAGCACCGCCAAACCACACGGAATCTACACGTATCATGCAGTCACACACACGCAGACACACCCACAGATGTCCTGCCCATGTTTTACCTGTTCCTAAGTCCCGTGTACGTCACCATGCCACCGCACTCACATGCACCGACACGCACACATATATGCATGGTCACAGGCTAACTCGTGTAGCCCAGTGTGCATTGGAGCCGTTTGGGGGGTTTCCCTTGCAGGGGCACCCTCCTCACCTGTTAGCCATCAGGCCTGTTTACCTTTGCAGACTGAGAGCAGCGCAGAGCCATGACTCACTCTGTGGCGGTTAGGGCAGACCGCGGACTCCTATGGCACCACGTACTGCATATGAAAAATACCGCCTGTCGGTATCATTCTGCTCGTTAACCTGTCTTTTCCCTTCCATTCACAGGGTCCCCCAGGTCTTAAAGGGAGTCAGGTATGTCACTACATTACGGCATTTTTTTTTTTGTCCATTACATGCCGACATTACCTATATTTTACTTTGAGAATTTCAGCTATATTTTGGTTGACTTAGCCACAAACGTTTCTGAGTACATTATAAACGAGGAAGGGTTATTTGGGGTTATTTAGAATGGCATTATTTCTGCATTTCTGCTGTTGCCAGAAGAAGCCGGTTGTCTCAGACTATTCGAGCCGTTCGCAGAAACATGACTGCAGGAAAAGCCCGATCCTAACCCTAACCCGCATCCTAACCCTGTCTCTAACTGTCTACACATCAGGAATCATGGACTTTCTAGCTTTTTATTAGGCCTGAATAATTTAGCCCTGTGTTACTGCAGTCGTCATGAAAAGCCGGATTGCCCCGAGGGTTAGCCACTAAATAGGCGCTTTAAAATACATTTCTACAAAAATTGCTTGTAGTAAAAAGATGTAGTGAAGCTGGTTTAATCCAACTAGTCTCCCATCTGCACCAGGTGCACAGTGACTGTTTGGGCTTGTTCCAGTTCTATCATAATTTAGTGAGACCCTCCGGCGGCGATGTGTGACTGAATGCTTCATCGCGTTGTGCCATTTCTGCTGACATTAAAAAATGCTCTTTTAAAATGTAAAAATAGTTGTTTTTGTTTGTTAGGTTTCATCTCACTCAATTAGAGACAGGGTCAGCATGAGGGTTAAGGTTAGGATCAGGCCTGCCTAAATTAATTTAGCAGGCGATTTTGTCGAAAATGACTCATGGCTCAGTGCTTGCAGTGGTTCAAACAGCAGGTTTCAGCACAGGTACTTAAATGACGAGGACAATAAATCCTACTCAGTCCGAGGCCCTAAAACATTACAGTATAATGTGGACGGAGAAATCTGTATGAGCCCTTTGACACAGCCAGTCGAGAAAGATAAAGTGTCCTGTACGACAATTATGGAATTTGCTTGAAAATAATAATCTAAGAATAATCTAAGAATAACTAGAGAATACATGTTTTCTGTTATGCTTTAAGGATTACAGTCAGCAGGAGGCTTAGTTGCCCTGCCAGATGTCCAGAGCTGAACGTGCCAGTTTAGGCCTGAAGGGGGCACCTGTACCTAGGAATGGACACTCACCTCCCTGACGCCTTTATCGTCTTAGTGGTCTTAGATGCGGTATTAGCCTGTTACAGCGCGGGGATATTCTCCCCATAGCTCCTGCCCGTCGCCATGACACCTCACCTTGAGGGCCTGCATGTCCAAAAAGGCCAAGCCATCATCGCAGAATTTGCTGCAGCCTACGGGGGGGGAGGGGGGGTTCTACTGCCTGTTCCAATTTTGTGAGGAATTAAATCAAAATATCTCATATATATACCCTTCTTCTATCAGGTGTATAGAAACCGCTTTCACTCTGATGCCATCGCCCTGTCTCCCAAAAGTACAGAGTTACGCTCGATTAAATATGATGTCGTTGGCCTTGCAGCAGACGCTCACGTATCTCTGTTATCTCCTTCCTCCTAAATCAGAGCACCCCTGACCCGTTCTGCCCCTTTCACTGTGGGTCAGTAACCCCTGATCTGGGAAATCACCTCTGAATCAGCACCCCCCAGTGGCTCTGTCAGGCCATCTGATGGAGATGCAGCAGAACCAAGGAGAAGATTTCAAACTATATTGTGTGAGACTGTGACTCATTACCTGTTGTTTTCTTGTCTCCTCAGGGACTACCCGGCCCAAAAGGAGAAAAGGTATTTAGAAATATCACAAAAAACACATATACTTGGTATAAGATATACATTACACACATGAACATGTAAAACATTTATGAACTCGCATTTCTTTGTCAGCTTAAATTTCACAATTGCCAGATGTTCTTCAGGTCTTACGCACGCTTCCCTGTCCTCTCTTCTTGGTGTCTGGCTCTGTGTACATTCAGACATGAGCGTCGATTATAGTGGGCCATACATCTCTCGATTGGCTTCCCCCCAGGAAAAACAAAGTGTTCACCCGCAAAGCCTCCTTCAAATCAGCCCTGCTGATTACAAAATTTGAGAAAGTTGTGTGCTAAGGAGTCCCACTCCTTAATCCGCCTTGTCATGTTTACACAACTTACGAGGACCTCATTCCGGCTCCGGTTTCCTCATCTTAATCAGCGTGTTCTACCATAGCGCTTAAACTCTCTGTGGCGCGGCCCGCTTTGGCGCTTCCGGAAAGATCTTTGATCTTGTTGCGCCGTTGTGTCTACAGTCAGCAAAGCCTCCTGTTTGATACACGTCTGAGAATGATCTCTCCTTGATTCCCTGTCTCCCCAGGGTGACCAAGGAGATGTCGGGCCAAGGGTGAGTCATGGATTTGACTGAATGCATCCCCTGGGATTGATATCCAAATAACCGTGGTACCGATCCATCCAGCTAACTCTGAGCTGGCTGTCTATCTCTCAAAGCACAGATGAGTAATGGTTCTATGGAAATCATGCGAGAGTGGAACCAGAGACAAAGGATATCAGACTTTGCACGATATTTAACATCCGATCAGACCATCTGTCATCCTGTGTCCCCCAGCTCTCCCTCAGTACACACCCTCCGCACTGGCACCGGACAGACTCTAATTACATGTCTGGCGAAAATAACACCACCCCCCGGATTAGCCACGTGACGGACGGAGAGGGTCGCTAAGGGGCCAGGTGTAACCAAGGCGGGAAACTGTTCCTTTCCCACTATTGTCCGAAAGCTTGTGGCGAAAAGAGGAAAAAAAAATAAACGGACTCCCACGTCAGTAACATGAGACGCCATAGCGTTCCCACTCGGAGCCAGACAGACCAGAAATAAGTGCGTTTTGTAAGAGTGGCGCTTTGGCGTCTTTCGCAACGCGGGGGAAAGCCTTGGCTTGCGTGGCTGCTTCGCCTCCCCTCTGTAAGTAAAGGTGAAGCAGATTCGGCTCTCCGGGTCTTGCTGGATTCCGCAGACAGCCCTCTGATGCTGCAGAATCTGCTAAGTGGCCTGTGGCCATTTGATGGATGGCTAAAACAACAGAGAGGCAAGCAGGCGGAGAAAGCTGGTCTGTCTGCCATCCCTGTGGGCCCACACACCAGGAGCTCCTCCGCACGGGGCTCTGTCTCTCCTCACTATGGTTCACACTCTTTGCTGCCTTAAACCCATACATCACATCTTACATTTCAGCCCAGAAACGGAAGCCTTGCAATACTCATTTAGAGACCTTTATACTTTTTATGTGAATGATGAAGTACATGTGATAGACATTTTGGTAAAGCAGTTAAAAGATTTATGGGTCAGCTGACACAGTCCAAAAAGGCTGCTCGTCTGCAGTGGGGGTGCGTGTGGGTGTGTTGGGGGTGCGTTGGGGGTGCGTTGGGGGTGCGTGCGGGTGTGTCAGGAGTATGTGCAGATAGACAGAGCCACACCTGAGGGGGATCCCTCTCTCTCTCGATAGCCAGCACAGTAAAGTTTTTAAGACTTCCTTTTCAAGGCCACGGGCCTGCCAGGCTCAAGGCAGGGGTGATGTCCTTGCAGAAATGCATGATGGGACATTTTTTGTGGTATGGCTGGAAACATAGTGAAACTTCCCATTTTTAAAAAAAAAAATCTGACCATTACCCATTGGTTTCCCATGAGGCTGTAAATGATAGAGTACAAAACAAGTAATTCTTAGAATTAGATGTTAAGTGGAAAAGTAAATATTGGCGTTTGGAAGAAGGACATGCTGTTCTGATGTTACTGCTCACTGCTATTTGTGAGTGTCATCAACAAATGCAACAAATGAAGACAGCTGTCCTAAGTTTAGGGTGGGTCGCTCTGACCTGCCTATGAGAGGGACACAGGGACAGCACAGTGGGCAGGGGGATGTACCACAGTGTCACCAGCCCTGGCCCGCATGGTCTGCACCATCTGGCTGCATCAGGGCCTAAGAACAGATGGAGTTCTTTAAGGCCCGTTATTGCCATGTTTGTCTGCATCCGGTGGTGTCTGGATTTGAGGACAGATGGAGTGACCTATGGGCAGCACTCGACCTCTGCCCCCTGGTGGGGACCGAGGGGAAGGGCGGGGGTCGCGCACCACCACTGTGCGGCGGCATCAAATGTCATCCGTCACCCACGCCGAGCGTGTCGGCTCAGGGCCTGAAGCCAATCCCGGCAGGTCCAGAAGAAGGGGAAACGGCCACCAAAAAAGGCACCCTCATGCTCGGCAAAGACCCCCTAATCCCCCACTTCCTCATAGCCCCCCACCCGAATCGCTGTTTGTCTTTAAGTCAGGGCAGAAGGAGTCTAATTGCCCGCACACACTTCCTGTGGTGCGCACACACTTCCTGTGGTGAACACGTGTGCACTGGGAGGTGCTTTGCGGTTGGCTGGAAATCTGGCATCTCGCAACTTTACGCATACTGTCAACGGGAACCTGCTGGGTGGTGTGTGACCAGCAGGACTCATGTCCGCTTCCAGCACCCTCGGGAATCCACACCCGTTAAAGGTGTGGCGATCGTCGCAAAGACTTATGGACCTGCTGCAGACATAATTGACTTGTTAGGGTTGTCAGTGTTGGGATTCTGCGGTTGACATTCCTCCGGTGCAACTCCACCACACCCCGAGGCCCGCTGTACTCACTGCTGTCTCGTGTCACCCTCTCAGGGACTGCCTGCCTCAGGTGTGTCAGCAGGACTGCTCAGTAATCAGATTCTCACACTGAAGGTTTGTGGTTACCTCCCCCAGCCCTCTGAGCTCACAGATCATCCATCTGAGCCTAACCCAGCCTTCCTCCTCATGGGATCTCCTTATCACCTGTTCATGTTTCTCTGTCTGCTTTTCTCGCTCTCCGTCGAGCCGCGCAGGGTCCTTTTCTCTGGACGCCCTCTGCTCCATTAGGTCTCTCCAGCCCAGGTTTCCCTGATCTCTTGATGTCTCTTGCTCTGTCTCTCTTCCCTAAAACTCCTCTTCCTCTCAGATGATCTTTCCCCGCTATGATCATGGATTTCTGACAGATGAACATAACTTTAAAAGACTGATTCTGAAGGTAGACCCCCTCTATGGCTTGTCTTGCATGCCGTTTCCCCTGGCTCCGCCCCCTCCCACAGACTCTGTCCCTCACCCTGTCGCCTTTAACCCTCTGACTTCCACAAGCTGCCACTGTCTGGCTCCCCCCACCCTTGGCCTCCTGCTTGTCTGACTCACATCTCAAGCAGGCCTGCGTGTTTTTGGAATACATGCCTGTTTCAAACTAAAAGGAGCAAGGAGAAACAAGCACACTCCAGTGCTCCATTTTACAGTGTGTGTTTTTCATTAGACGTTGAATAAAAAGCCTTTTGTTGGTACAGTTTTATTTTGAAATTATATGCCTTCCAGAACTATGCTAATTAGTGCACAGAAATAGCTCTTTTACCCTGGTGGTATAAGTGCTTCATATCACTTTGTAGTAAAGGGCTCCTTTCTCATTTTTCCATAACAGCCTATAATGTCTGGGAAGATATTCCCAGTCCCATGAGATCATTTCTGTCTGATTTCTGGCATCGGTGGGAACTTGAAGCCAACAGACTGATACAGAACTTCAGAATATCTTCTTCGTGTGCCTCATGTATAGATGAAATCTTTCACTGAAGTCTAGAGAAGCACTTAGCCCACTTAGGAAAGGGCTATTCTAAGACCGCCACCATAAACCCTTGCCGTGTCAGGTCTAATGGTATCCATCACATTCATGTCCCTCACCTCACTCTTCTGTGGATTTGGTGGCAGGGTGATCAAGGACAGGCAGGTCCACCTGGTCCTCCAGGGCCACCTGGGACCCCTGGACCTAGAGGACCTCCTGGGAACACAGGAAGAGACGGCCCCCGCGGCCCCCCCGGAGAGCAGGTAAGGCTCCTTGTTGCTGCCACCAACCCTGGAGTGGAAACCATTAGTGTTTCCTGTATTACAGCTCCTGTGTAAGGTTTCAAAGCTGCAGTTCACTGCTCCTCTGCCGGGCCCCCTTCCCCCCCTTCTCGGCTGGAGTCCGCATCCGGAGCTCGCACTCCTGGGCCTTCTTTCGCCATTGTTTGGCTCGGGTTGCGAGTCCTGACCCGCTGGCTAACGAAGGGCGCGATTCGTCTCCAACGCACCCACTTCCCCCGGTGCTCCGGGGGGGGGGTGTAAAAGCGGCGCCAGCCGGCCCGAGCCCGTCTCGATAGACGGCGACTGGGCCCAGTGGCTCTCGAGGTGCCGGCTGCCGCGGCGCAGGATCCCGACTGCTCGAGCGGGCGAGGACGGAGACGTCACGCGTCAGCTTGCTTCGCACGCCGATCCACGGCAGCGCCGGAGATCAAAGCAGAAACGGCAGCCGCGATGCCATCTCATCTGGTTTGTGTAAGAGCCATCCGCGGTGCGCTCTGTAATGGATACGGCTCCGGCTCCAATTTAATAACCACTCGGCCCGCTCTAGAAACAATGGGCTCCTGCTGCAGGGCTCACGTGGGCTTTCCAAATTAAGTCTCTCACTTCAAAGGTCAATATATTTGCACAGACAACTGTGCATATGTGGTGGGAGCATGTCCGTACGGTAATTCATATTCTTCCAAGTCCAGGAATTCAATTAATCTCACATTGCTGCTGCAGCGGTGGGTTAAAAGAAATGTTGAGGTTCTTCTTGGTGGGATTCTAGCTGTCCCACAGGAAAAAAAAAAACACTTTCAAATCAAAGGACAGACATGGATGGAGTCCTGATTATTCTTATTTTGCTCCTCCAAAGGTCCCTTTTAAGATTATTTGTGAGCATTACGCAATCTTTATGTCCATTTAAGGTGAGACCATAGATAGAAACAGATCCCCCTCATCCTGTGAGCAGATGCAGCTGTATCGGAAGGGGATGCAGGCTCTCTATAGCTATTCCCTCTGATTGTGGCCTATAATTTCTTGCAGTTGTCATCTTTGCTTCCCAAAACATCTTCATTATCAAGTTAAGGGCCACAGGACATTGGAAGGGGACAAGAATTGATTATGCAATACAGATTATTCTCAGGTTATGATGGAGTTACGTTTCAAGGAATATGAATATGACTATGAATATGATATGATGATTTAATAACTACAGTCAAAAAATAAGTAAATATACAAATAATTCCTGAAACTAACTAAGTACAGGGAGTCCCCGGGTTACAAGGTTCTCGACATACGACGTTTTGAGTTTATGATGCTAACTCCCATAAAAGCTTCAACTTTCAAGTTTCAGCTTACGCCGATAGCGTCATACATACGGGCTATGTGACCTTTTTACACTGATTCAGTGTGATGTGGCACAATTTCCTCGTTTAATTGTGTATAATGCAAACCCTTCTAATTGTTTTTCTGGATGGTGGTTAAATAAGATGCAAAGCAATGGAATGATGGATTTGCTTTACATTATGTCATGTTCTCTTCGCAACAATGAAAAGCAATGCCTGTTATACACTGCATTTCCGCACGGCACGGTTTCTGCGTACTGCGCACTGTAAAACAATACGTCCCGTCGATTGTTTTTCCGTATATGCCGAAGTCGTTTTTGCATTTCAAGGTGGCACGAATTCCACTCCATAGTTTTTATGTTCTAAATTATGATTTTACAGCTGTGTTAGGATAGGTAAGCGACTTAGGCTATGGTGTTTCGACACCAAAATTCGGGTTACATTACTGTCGCAGGAACGGAACTGTGTGGTAAAACGAGGACTCCCTGTACCAGTAATTGAAAGTCAAGTAAATTAATAAAATTTTATTAGGTGAAAAACAGAATAAAACACCATACTATACATTGTTGAATGCTGTATGAGATGTTTACACGAACGGACACTACAGAGCCTGGAAGCGTGGTTGCGTGGCCCACAGTAGAACAGACACTAACTCATAATTCTGACATTGAATGTCCACTTGGAGATTGCGTATGTGTTACCCGAACATGTGAGAGAGGGAATATCATCATTTACAATATCTATTAGCTTATGTTTTCAGAAGTGAAGAGTAACAGAGAGTGAAATAGCTAACAATGAACTGCAGATATGGGACTGTGCCTTGGTCCTGGTTGGATTGTATTCTTTAGATATTTTTGGTCAGATCGCTCTCATTATTCAAGAAAAAGGTATTCAAACCACCATGTCCAATCATAACAGCCAGTGTTAGTCACACTGTACTGAGAGAACACTGACATCTAGTGGACACTTTGTAGACCAACAGTTTCTTCCACGGCATTTGTGGCAGAAACTTTAACAATCAGGGCGATTAACCTGACAGCAGTGGGGGGGGACACGTATGCTCGCCGGCAGCTCCGGACAGACAGCTCAGCAGTGTTGTAGGACTGGAGTAGCACGGCCACCATGCAAAGTCATGTGCAGGTTATCCGCTTAATACCAGTGATGCTAGCACGAATGCTAACCCTTCACTTCTCTCGTCGCGTTTGACAGGGAGCTCCTGGAAAAGATGGCCTTGAGGTAGGTATAGATCCTTATTGATTAGCCTGGCACACTTTTCTCAGAATCTTCCGCCACTTGGTTTGAATACTAAATTAGGATGACCAGATAATCCATGTCATCCATGTCATTCGAGCTACTTCAGGTTTTACAAACTACTTTAAACCTGAAAGGCTCCTTCGCTCAGCTGCATAGTTCAGTTCTTCTTGTGCGCTGACTGCTTTGTTTCCTTGATTGATAGAATCACCCAGCCGTTCCGCATTAAAATCCAGGTCCTTTTGATTGGAATGGTAGTTTGCAAATCCCGATCTAGCTCAAAGTGTCCGGGATGGTCTGGGATTATCTGGTCACCCTAGCTAAATGTTTGTAGTCTTAGTAGGTAGGTTACCAGTCCATCACAGAGGGCTTGATTCTGGAAAGCTTTTGGAATTTTGCACTTGTTTCCAGCCATTTAAAATCCAGGTTGCTTCTGCTACAGAGATAAAAGATTAACCCCCCACAATGCTTTTGCTTTTCTGTTTGTACAGGGACCAAGTGGCCTTCCTGGGAAATCGGTATGATCGCTTTCGTGTACACATCCGTTTCTATAAAGATACAGTGACAGCCAAAAGTTTGGACACGCCCATCCATAGAAATTAATTTGTGCTAATGTCTAATAATTATAAATACATCAAAACTATAAAATAACATATGCACCAACCGAAAAAGGCGGCTTGGTTTGTCCAAACCTTTGACTGGTACTGTATATTTCCAATTTTATAAGTTGCCTACAGTGGGCTGAGCATGGAACACCTGTGCAAACTGTCTCAGGGAGGTCAGCCTTCTGTCTGATGTATCAAACAGGCCTTGATCCCTCCATTACAACATCAAAAGCAGCAAAGAGAAATGGATATGGCAGTGTTTTTCAACCTTTTTTGGGCAAAGGCACACTTGTTTCATGAAAAAAATCACGAGGCACACCACCATTAGA
>JAODKM010000002.1:18185340-18196865 GCA_026780845.1 Petrocephalus sullivani | reverse complement strand
GGGGCCACGGGCGCCCTCCCGGGGGCCGGACCTCGTTGGGTGTGGGCGGAGAGGGGCGGGGTGGGTGGGGGGGACGGGCGGGGGGGGGGGGGGGGGGGGGCTGTAGCGTGTCAGTATTTTTGTTGCCTGGGGCTTATTTAGGAGCCAGGGGGTGAGATTTACAGCAGGGGAGGTCACACAGGGCTGGAGGTAAGCATTAGGCTCCGCCCTGCCGCCCCCCTCCCCTACCCCCAACCGCCAAATGCCTCTCTCTCCCACTGTGGGAATGTATTACTTGCTGCCATTGTCCAGCAGTGGCAGGGGGAGGGGGGGCATGGTCCATGTGTCGGGATGGTGGCGGCACAGCCGGATGAGCAGAGCGATGGAGACTGACGGCCCGGTGACCTCCTGCCGTTCGTTCACGCAGCAGAACAGCCTCCAAACACACAACACCCCAGAGCAGTTCAGCAGAAATGTCCTGGGAGATGCCCCCCGCCTGCGTCTTTCACGACATGCGCGTGACCTTCCGCTCTCTGCAGTAACGAGCGCAGAGCTTGGCAGGCCGGGGGGACGGAGGCCAGGGAGGAGGCAGTCAGCAGGGTGCTTGGCCCCGGGGTGGACTGTGCCGGCCCTCTCGGGGGCCCGCCTGCCTCGCTCGGCCCCCTGCTGGTGTAGCCATGCTGTTGTTCTGTTATTTTAATTCTCCCAGCCTTATAAACAGGGTGATAAATCCTAGAGGGGGCAGCCGGGCCGGGGACAGTCTGTGGTTTGGGAGCCGGTGATTTATGCTGAGTTCAGAATTTCAATTTATTTTTACTGGGTGTATCGTAAAAAGTGACCCGACCACTCCCTCCACGACTGGTTGAACTGGGAAAGGACCCCTGACTCATTGCTGGAGGCGGCAGTGCTGGGCACTTTCATACCGAGCTATGGGACGACGCTTTCTGGGCTGCACCCCTGCTGTGTCTGTTTTCCAGAGGAGCTCGGGGCACAGAGGAGTGTGATGTGGGTGCCGCCAAGCTGGTGGATCGCCTGCCTTTTTTACATCAGTCCGCTAACCAATATACATTTCATGCAGCTAAAGGAATACAAATGTGGCTTTTATATTAGACGTCATAAGACTGAAAACTCGTGGTTCTGTGTCCTGTTTCCATGATGTCACCTGTATGCCCTGCACATGTGAGGTGTGCCGTAATCATGATGGATGTTCAGTGAGTGACATCTTTACGGTCCCCCCTCCCTCGGTGGTGACCGCTGGGGGCCCGTGTCCCTCTGTCCCCCGCAGATGACCCCCTCCAAGCTCCTCCTCCCCGGCTGGCCTCGGCAGCTGCTGGTCCTACTCCTGAAGCTGTGGCTTTCGTGTGCGGGCGCCATGGGGACGGCCAATGGGACGCTGTGCACCGCCCGTGGACCCGCCTCCTACATCCTGGTATTCACAGGGCACTGGAGTCAGGAGACCTTCCCCAAGCAGTACCCGCTGTATCGCCCGCCGGCACAGTGGTCCAAGCTGATAGGTGAGAATAGAGGAGAGAGGGGGTGGGGCGCCCCCCCCCCCCACCAAAACCACAGCTGTTCTTGGTGAGCTAGTCCCTGACAGACTGTAAGACCTGTCCACACCTTGTCCTGTGTCAGGAGTTTGAAGGCTCACAGTTGGCCTGTTAACCCCTGGTGGCCTGCCAGGGTGCCCCCCCCCCCTCTCAGGCCTGGCTTGGGGGGGTGGCCTAATGGGGAGAGTAGATGATGGCGGGTGCTCTGTGGGGCTCGGTCGCATGTGGCACGTGGGGTGCGGGGGCCTCATTGCACGACCCACAGAGGACAGCACTGATGAATCACGGGTGTCCCGGGACGTCCCGTCTCTGGGGACCGGCGCATTCCCCCTCTGTCAAAGCGCACGGGGGATTAGCCGTTAGCCCCCCACCATGGTGGAATCTGAATTTTAATCCTCAATCCCCCGCCCCCATTTATGGTGAAAAAATATGACTGAAGCAAAGCCTTATATATTCATTGGTGGGGGGGGGTGGGTAGTTGGTCTAAATCTGTGACCATTACGGACTCCTGGGCAAAGGTTAGGTAGAACAATCATGCTTTGTGACCCGTTCTACAGCGGTGACGCACAATGCGCAGTTCCAGCTTTGGCAGCAGGGGGCGCCAGCGAGTGCGGGAGTGCGC
This sequence comes from Petrocephalus sullivani, assembly GCA_026780845.1. Taxonomy (NCBI): domain Eukaryota; kingdom Metazoa; phylum Chordata; class Actinopteri; order Osteoglossiformes; family Mormyridae; genus Petrocephalus; species Petrocephalus sullivani. The sequence continues at coordinate 18,194,717 of JAODKM010000002.1, read as the reverse complement.
AGCTTCGCGGAAGACGGCGTGACGGTGGACCTGGTGAAGGAGGCACGTGAAGCCCGCAAGAGGCGGGCGGTGGGGGCGATGTACCGCACTGCTGGCATTCCCACGGGCGTCGGGCACAGCTCCACCGAGCTCCTGCTGCAGCCCAGGAGCCCCCAGGTGAGCGCTGACCCCTGCTGGGTCTACTGAGATTCAACTTCATACAAATGCATACACAGCAGGGGGCGGGACTCGAACCCACAACCCTGTGGGGTAAGATGCAACGGCTACCCCGTTGCTGTTTATGGCTTGACTAATTACCTTTTTCTGCCAGAATATTTTCTCCAAGTGCATCTAAGGTGGCCTCCTTCATCTGAGAGGGGTTCTTGGGGACTCACGCATGTCTTTATTAGAAATTCCACACAAGCATCTCGCATTAAAAAAGACCTGGTAGTATAGGCACATGTTTCAGATTCCCTTTTCTCTGATTGTAGCAAGCCGATTGAGCTCCTGTTGGCTGTGAGCTGGGTCTGTTTTTAGAGCGTGCGCGGGCAGTGAGGCTGGGTGAAGGGTTTTTGGGATGTCCTGGGTGGGGAGGGGTATTTATAGAGGATTGTGTCAGTGTGAGAAACCTGAGCCTCATTTGTGATCATCACAAAAGCACACGCGCATTCCCCACATCTGCAATTCCCACTAATGCTGGTTCACGGGCCGTGCAAGGAGGTGAAAGTGAATGATTATCCCTTTTAACGTGACAGGAAGCGAGTCTGAGGTCCGGCTGACGCAGGACGCCAGTGACCTGTACGCTCAGTGCCGCAGGATGATGGGAGTTGGCATGCATGTATGCGCACTCCTCCATTTAAACAGTCATCACCTCCAGTTAAGCACTCATCAATTCCCTCCACTGAGAATCCCATTCAAACCCTCGTCTCCCCCCTGGCGTCAGTGAGCATGACGTCAGTGGAGTTACCGCCACCGGGCTGATGTTTGTCAAGCCTGGATAGAGCAAGATGCATCTACTTCTGCTTCCAGACGATGTGGAATTGATATCGCAGGAGAGATTCCTGGAAAAACCACAGCTCTGGACTTGGGGGAAAGGGGGCAGACGGCAGACGGCGCGGGGGGGGGGGGGGTGGGAGGGGAGGAGGAGGACTCCAAAAGCTGTGGATGGAAGGGAATTCATCTATCATTGTTCTTCAACAAATATGCTCTTCATATGTGTTAAACCCATCAGTGGCAGGTGACCGGTCTGGATGCTAAGCTGAGGGCAGGTCAAAGCCATCTTATTCCTGTGATGATGTCCACTCCGCCCCGGGCCGATAAAAATAGTAGCATCCTCTTAGGCTGTGGTCCCATACTTTTTGGTTTATTTAATCTTCTTTTGGGAACCTGGCGTCCCGGAAAGCATTAAGCCATAGACGGCCCTCGCATGAAGTCAGCGTGGCTCCGGAAACATCTGTCGCAGGGAGAGAGGCACCTACCTTCCCAGAAAAGTGAGGGCTGTTATTTTAGGGCCTGCTGGCTTTTTTGCTGCCTGCACAAGATCTGGAGACCGGTCTCCAGATATGACCCCCCCCCATTCCCAGCTAGCCTTGGGGTCGCTGACCTCCCTGTTCCCATGCCTCCTCCCACAGCTATCCCTCATGGTGAAGGTAATTCCCAGCCCGGACTGGTTCGTGGGCGTGGACAGTCTGGCCCTGTGCGAGCAGGGTGACTGGAGGAAAGAAGTGACCCTCGAACTACGGCCCTTTGACGCTGGGACAGACAGCGGCTTCACCTTCTCTTCACCAAACTTTCCCACGAACCCTCCGGAAAACATCACGCAGGTCAGGAGCTCCTACAGCAATACTTTCGCTCGCTGTACCCTAAATATTTAACGATTAGAGAGTGTGAAAACACACCTGCTCTCCCCTCCCGTCACTTTAATATCATTCTCCTGTCCAGATCACCTCTCAAAACCCAAACCACCCAGCAAATTCCTTCTTCTATCCCCGGCTGTCTGAGCTCCCCCCAGTGGCCACAGTGAAACTCACCCGTCAGAGTCGGTCCCCTACCCAGCACAATCCCCTGTCCAATCACATCCTGCCTCATGCCACCTCGCCCAAGCGATTCTCAGGTAGGCTGTGTGTGCGAGTCTGCACGTACGCGTCCCCCTAAGCGTGTGAGTCTGCGGCTGAGTACCTATGAGCAGGAAATCTTGAAGTCATCTACTTATATGCTTAGTTACTAATTAACTACGGCCTGATTGTTCTTCAGAGACGCCGCTGGATTGCGAAGTGTCCCTCTGGTCATCCTGGGGTCTGTGCGTCGGACCCTGCACCAAAGGCGGAATGAGGCACCGTACCCGCTACATCCTCCTCCGACCAGCCAATAGTGGGACGCCGTGCCCCGAGCTGGAGGAGCGGGCCGAGTGCACGCCCCCCAAGTGCGCAGCGACGCACTGAGCAGCCGGCACCCGGGCACGCCTTGTGGTATTTCTGCAGTGGCAAAGTGCATCCTGCCTCCTTCTAGCGTAAGATCACACCACAGCCTCTCCTGTTGCACACATACCTTCATGCTCACATCCAAAGAATTACTGGCGTCACTGAAATGCAGAGAAGGGCATGGAAGCGAGTGCGCGTACACACACACACACACACACACACACACACAATGCAGTGTCTCTACACTCTCAGTAAAAATGGATTAAATATACACCACCCTCCTTTCTTACAACACCTCCCCGCTGCGTACAGCAACGGGATATAAACACCAGAGTTACGTGCAGTAGAGATACGACTCGGGCCAGTCTGTGCATTACTGTGTATAAGGATATTGAAGTCTCTTATACATTTTCTATTTCTCTCTCTGAAACTTACTTTAATATGCATAAAGAAAACGAGTTTTACACTAACAAAGCCTAAAACTCTCCATTCCTTTAACTTTTAAAAATACAATGATTATGTTTTATTTGTATATATTCTGTATTTGGTCCTATGTAGTCAACAAATAAATATTTCAAAAAAAATGTCCTTTATATTAGGAAGAGTCTGTTTACTAACTCCAAAATCTGTTGTCCTTTCCTTCGGGTAAACACTGACTAATTGAAAGTATGGGGTATTCATTATCCACGAGGATTAGGATCTTAGAATGAGGGCTATCAACCGGACCAGTAGAATACTAGTGACTTGTATGAAAGCTGAGTCTGGCTTGTGCTGAACCGTAGGTTCTTGGAACCATTCGCTGAAATGTGCAAATACTTTTGCCATGAAATGTGGTAAGAGAGCGATACTGGCGCCCCCGTGTGGGGACAAACTGAATAGCTTCAGTAAGAATGGCGGCAGCAGGTAGGTATTACGATCACCTCCGCATCTCCCAGGTGAACGGGCTGCGTGAAGAAGCTGTTTCAGCGAAGGCAGGCTTCCAGCCACCAAAACAAAATGCAATCCGAGATAACGGGTTTACGACGCTTACCACCAGCAATCCATGTCAAGCCAGATGCTTCGCGGTTAATTATTCTTAGTTTTTTTATTCGCATTTATAATCCGACGTTTATTATCCAGTATTAATTACACATGTCACCCTTCAGGACCCATTCGATTTTGCCTGCCACGCACAAACACACACAGCATGGGTATGTGACCGGGATAATGCGGTTTCAGCAATAGACTACGAGGGACAATGCGCACCACCTAATATTCAGATTATGTATTTCTATACATTTCTATTGATAATTGGGTCCATTCAGTAGTTACTAGTGACTGTAAGAGCACGATAGATATTGAATGTAAAGTGCACGTGTGGACATCACAGGCGAATTGTAATTAATATTTTAATGTGGAAACCTAGGGGTGTGCAACAGTCGTTATTAACTCAAAATGCTGAGCCAATATCTCGTTACAGCAGAGATCGCCACTTTTCGTAGATGCTAATAAGATTTGGCACAGCGAAAAGATTCAAAATGCAAAAACGAGGGGTGTGCTTTTCTGCCTGCGGACATCAAGGGTCTGTGGTCAAAAACTGCCTGGCTAGCTTGTTGAAAGGTATTACAGCAGAAATACTGTATATCTAATGTACAGCTAGTTTAAAGGCAGTCACAGCATTCATATAGACAAGCCGTTTGGAGAGTTTTGGAAAGTTTACGGTTAGTTACGTCGGGCAATACACCGACTTTGATCAATCCAAGCACTGTTTGACATCTGCGATTCTGAAAACTAATCATCTCCGGAACGGGTTAATTTGCCCTGTAGCACGAGTTACCGTGGTGATGTGTCCCGCAAGAAGAGACACAGTGCCTCTAGTGTTTATATAAAAGATAGTTACTGCTACGTGTCCTCAAAGTTATCGGGCTACATAAGGAAGTGGATACGTGATACACGGCCCAGGGGTTAGAATCTAACCTCGCTTTGTGTGTTCATATATATCCCATATGTCCCCATAATGCAGTAAAAACCCGAAGGGAAAACTCAGTTTTACAAACACCGGTGAATGAAATCATAAAACTAAGATAGCCAAAGCCTTCTATTTTGTTTGGTTACTCATGGATAAGGGTATGGCTGGGTAGGGGTTAGGGTTATCATATAGTTGCGATTAGGGTTTTGCCCATAGAAATGGATTGAGATTCCCCACAAAGATAAGGTCCCTAATTTATGTGTGTCTAGTTTGCATTTTCTCACTGTATCATGCGGGTATCGTCTCAAAGTCTACAAAGAGTCATGTTCGCTGGCATATCTGTATTGCTGGTAGTGTGTACGTGCCCTCCGTTCAGGCTTGCACTGGTCATCGTTGTGGACCCCAAAGTCCAGGGCAGTTTTCAAATCCCGATCTGCCTATGATGGACTGGCATCACACCTCGGGTGTACTCCTAGTGAGCAGGATGGGCTGACGGCTCCGGTTTCTCAGATAGGGAGGAAAAGCACCTCCAAAAACTGTTACAGAAATTGAAATATGTAAATGTACTGATACTCATCCCTGCTGCATTTGCAAAACTCAAATGTCCAGTATGAGCACCATAGGATACTGAATTAAAACAGACAAGTAAATGGAATTCCTGAGCCAGGACTCAACTTTTGGGTGTAACAGTTACACAGGAACCCGTACAGAGATGTTTTTTTCCCCCCAAGACCTTTGCGTGATCTTTAAACATTAAATGGGTTCTCTTAACACGTTTAACTGGAGAATTTCACAGCAGACGAATTTGCTAATGCAATCCAATGGACTATCCATTCATCCATCCATCCATCCATCCATCCCCCTATACAGGGGTACCGGGGATACAAAATTGCGCTATGTTTAAATGAATTGCATTATAGCAATTACATATTTATATGATGTGCACACAATGACTGATCGCGTGTCATATAATAGATATGCTACAAATTTGGTGACTATGGCAAGCCATTTTAGCTTTAATTCATTTTTAGAGGATATCACATTCAGTTCTAACTAGTTAGAATGCACATTCCTGATATCAGAAATTAAATTGTAACTAGTTATAATTTCTATTTCTGATATCACAAATTCAGTTCCAACTAGTTAGAATGCTAATACTTGATATCAGAAATTCAATTTTAACTAGTTGAAATGCCAATTCCTGATATTGGAAATTACATTTTAGCTAGTAAAATTCAAAACGATCTTCTCATTTATTTCAGTGGGAGTTGGAATTTTAACTAGTTGAAATATCAATTTCTGATATCAGGAATTCAAATTCAACTAGTTATAATTACATTTTAACTAGTTATAATTCCAGCTTCTGATATCAGGAATTCAGTTCGAATTGAAATGTCAATTGTTGATATCAGGAATAAAATTATAACTAGTTGAATGTCCAATTTCTGATATCAGGAATTGAATTGTAACTAAATATAATTAAATTTCAATCATAACTAGTTACAACTGAATTCCTGATACCAGAAATTGCATATTCAGCTAGTTGAAATTTTATTCCTGATATCAACAATTGGCATTTCGACTAAAACTTGGTATCAGAAATTGGAATTCTAGCTAGTTATATTTTAATTATAACTAGTTAAAATTTAAATTCCTGATATCAGAAACTGGAATTTTAACTAGTTAAAATTTCAACTCCCACTGAAATAAATGAGAAAATTGTTCTGAATCTCAGTAGCCAAAATAGATTTCCCGATATCAGGAACTGGCATTTTAACTAGTGACAATTGAATTTTTGATATCAAGAATATGGATTCTAACTAGTTAGAACTGAATTTGTGATATCCTCTAAAAAAGGAATTAATGCTAAAACGACTTGCCATAGACGTCAGTAAGGCGAAGCGCCGCCGGGTCGGGGCTGCAGAGGCGCACTGCGGCCGGCAGGGGTCGCTGCCGCCGGGTCGGGGCTGCAGTGGCACGCTGCGGCCGGCAGGGGTCGCTGCCGTCGGGCCGGGGGTGCAGTGGCGCGCTGCGGCCGGCAGGAGGCGCTGTGCGCCCCGCGAGTACGCGCCCAGCATTTGAGCTCCGCAGTGAGGAGCGTTTGATTGTTGCAGGGCTAAATGGCGGACGGAGCGCCGCTGCACTGGGAACAATAAGAGCCGAGGGCCGCCCTCACGTAGCCGCCGGAGCGAGCTGCGAGTCCCCGGAGCGCCGCGCCCGCCGCCTTTATTAGCCTTATCCGCAGTATTTATCGCGGCCTTGGTGCGTCCGCCGGAGCTGCCCGCCGAGGAAGCCGTTCTTGCCGGCCAGGCGACATGGGGGACTCCCTGGGCTTGGTGGGCAGGCGCCTGCTGCTGCTGCTCGGGGACGCGGGCCCGGCCGCGGGGGCCGAGGCGGACTGGCTCCGAGGGACCGTGCGGGCCGTCAGCGTGGTCGGCCTGGCCAGCCCGGGGGTGGAGGTGAGCGGCGGCGCGGAGGCGACGGCGGCGAGGCTGACGGTCAGTGTTTACGGGCGTTCGGCGCCGGTGCGAGGCGGAAGGGGAGGACGCGGGGCTCGGGCTGCGCGCTCGGGGCGGCCCCGCACTGGAGACCGCGGCTTGGGGCCCGCGCTTTCGGCGTCCCGGGGCCGGCCGGGGGGAGCTGTAAACACTGCCTTTCCGCTCCGGCCGCCCGCCTTTCGAGCCCGACGTGCGCCTAGCGTCCCCCCGTCAGCCGAACGCGGCTCTCGGCTAGAAGTCGCGCAAAGTGCCGGGCGGAGCTGCGCCCCCATACAGTCACGCCAGATAGATATATATATATATATATAAAAAAAACTTTAAGAAAATGTTCGTGTTCCAGATGGTTATTAAATGCTCATTTGGTGGTATAATTTGTACTTTTTTGCATGCATTTAGAAATGGCTTTGCACCTTTAGTGGCCTTTGCATTAGTTTGTGTACATTTTCGCGTTTATTGGCCTGCGTGCGGGCATCCCCCCTCGCGCGGCCGCTCTTTCTGAAGTGGCTCGCGGGACGCGCGTGCGTGCAGGCGCGCGCCCGCCCTCCGCACGGGGCCATCTCCTACGTGCAGCCAGAGGCGTGTCCCCCCCCCGCCGTCCGCATGCACGTTCATGTTGGGGTTTCGGCGAGTATGCTCGGCGGATACCCCCAGAAGCACTCTCACTGCATACGCGCCTTGGGGGGGGGGATCGTGTGTCGAGCCGGGGTTGCGATCCAGGTGACCTCCGGGGGGGGTTCAGGACATAAGATACTGGTGGACGTGCCTTCGAGTCCAGGCTGCCTAGATCGACCTGTTAGTACGTCTGCAAGGTGCTGGATGGTTAGCTTAACTGCTGTGCTCCTGGGAGGGGTGGGAAGGGGGTTGTTTTGGGTGTCTTTGTGGTCCTGGTCTGTTGTGGTGTTTGTTGTCTCCTCTTTGTGTTGCACTGCTGCATCAGGGTGCCGTGCTCTGGCTCAGTGACAAGAGCGAGCAGGTTTGTGTGAGCTGGGATATCTCCCCTGCAGGTGTTCGTGGAGTTCGAGGACTGCCCTTGGCGACGGCGCTCCTGGGTGCAGCTGTACGGGGAGGAGGTGCGAGCCATATTGGTGGAGAGCTCCATCGTGTGGGCCGCCCGCAGCGACCCGGCCCTCCCGGGAGGCGGGGCGAGCCCCGTGTCTGCCTGGCCAGCACTGGTCAGTACCTGGAGTATTGTGTGTGTTATTTTGGGGGGGGGGTGAAGGAGGTGTTGCATATTGCAATCAGTCATATTGAAGCTGTTTTTCACAAGCCTGCTTACTGCTGTCTTGGCAGGATAAATTATTATAATACAAAGTAGAGTAGGTAAAGCATCCACTGTTCTGGATTTCAATATCTAATTATAACTTCTGACTAAAACTACGTGATCGTTTTATTGTGAAGTTTTATTTTGAATAATTAACTGTTCTGACGTGAGGGATTTGCAGCCGAATGTTATGTGTGACAGACACCTGACCTCTCGCGGCAGGCGTGTTGTTTGGCGGTCCACGTGTTCACAGTGAGTGTCATCTGCCATGGATGCTTATTCCCAGGTCTGCTGTGGTGGCTGGATCCTATCCTAGCAGTCTTAGTACTTTAAGTTGAAGCAAAATGTTTCTGGAAAATGAGCTTTAACCTGTTCCGGGATTCTTCCTCCAGGCTTTCCAGCCTCTGGTAGACAAAGTGGGATTGGGCTCCCTGATTCCCGTGGAGTTTTTTGGGAGCAGGTCCCTTGCGTTTCTCCCCGACGGCACCACACTGCAGGTGTTTGAGGTACGACACGGCTGACGGCGGCCTCTTGTGCTGTCACCGTTAACGTTAGTGCCCCCCCCCCCCATGTTTTGTTCCGTTGAACTGTGGCGTTTTTTTCTGCAAGCATCAAGCAGAATGTGACTGCTCTTTCAGGTGGAGAAGGACTTGAGGCACACCGTCCTTCAGGACCAGCCCGCTGTGCAGGGGGCCATCAGCACATGGCGCACTGACTTTGAGCTGCAGGAAATTCTGAGGAAGGGTGGGTACCCCTGATGTTATGTTTTAGGGAGCCTCTTGTCCTGAGAGATCTTTGTTTTATTATGCTTCTGCACAGCAGGACAGCTGGTGGACTGCCCTGATGAATTTGAGGGTTATGATCCTTGATGTCTTTTCCTACTCATGCTCTCTGTTCTTGAAAAGTTCCCGGGCCCTCGCCCCTTTCACGTTCCTAGGATGCACTCGGGTGGATGGTGGCAGAAGGCAGGTTGGCTTAGTTCTTCTGCTTGTCTTTCAGGCTCGTACACCATCCAGGGTCGCCAGGTTCGAGTGTACCAGCCAGAGTTTGAGGAGTCCTGGGCTCAGGGCCTGGTTTCCCATCACGACCCCCTGTCTCACATCATGGAGATAATCATGGACCAGGTGTGTCTGTCCTAACAAGCCTCCCCGTCGGTGTGTGCCTGTCCTAACAAGCCTCCCCGTCGGTGTGTGCCTGTCCTAACAAGCCTCCCCGTCGGTGTGTGCCTGTCCTAACAAGCCTCCCCGTCGGTGTGTGCCTGTCCTAACAAG
>JAODKM010000002.1:18167694-18181294 GCA_026780845.1 Petrocephalus sullivani | reverse complement strand
GCCTGGGTGCCGGCGCTGCTAAGTGGGGCTTCCGTGGGGTGGCGGTGAGCTTTCATATGATCATCTCTCTGTGTATGCGACTGGTGAGTGGCTGGACATGGGCCCCGAAGTCTGTAGACGGAACAGTGTGTAGCTTTAGCAGTTGGGGGATCTATGGTAATGTTTTTGTTGGGCCCTTGAGCAAGGCCCTTGACCTCTGACTCTTCCTCCCTCCAAGGCTGGCGTTCACACGCAAAGGAGTCCTGCGAGTAGAAGGCTTTCTGAGCCCCCAGCAGAGTGACCCTCATGCAATGGGGCTGTGGCTGCCGTCCTCATCAACAGAGGGTGGCCTTGATCTGGACACCTCCAAGTACATCCTGGCCAACGTGGGGGACCAGTTCTGTCAGCTGGTCATGTCGGAGAAGGAGGCCATGATGATGGTGGAGCCGCACCGTACGTGTCATGACTCTTAGCTATTTTCCGAAATATTGTTACCCTGGAATGTGCGTCTGGGTAGCAGAGCTGCTAGGCTGAGATTCTTGTCTCCCTGGGCCGTGCAGAGAAAGTGGCGTGGAAGCGAGCTGTGCGGGGGATCAGAGAGATGTGTGACGTGTGCGAGACCACGCTCTTCAACATCCACTGGGTGTGCCGAAAGTGTGGCTTTGGCGTCTGCCTTGACTGCTACCGCCTTCGCAAAAGCCGGCCCCAGGAAGGTGAGGATTCGCCCCGCACTCCGCACTACGCGGCTACCGTCTGCGTGATGTCAATAGCTCGTGAAAATCTGATGCATCCCTCCCCAGAGCCCGACGACGCATTGGATGATGAGGTCTTCTCCTGGCTGAAGTGTGCTAAGGGCCAACCCCACGAGCCTCAGAACCTCATGCCCACACAGATCATCCCCGGAACAGGTAGGCCCCCTCCCCATTCCATTTACCTTTGGTCGCCAATCCCGCGTCGGGTCTCATGACCCCTCCCTTGCTCTCACTCTCAGCACTCTACAACATCGGAGATATGGTGCACTCCGCTCGGGGCAAGTGGGGCATAAAAGCCAACTGCCCCTGTATAAGCCGGCACTCCAAACCACACGTGCGTCCCAGCGCCCCCAACGGCCTCTCGCAGGTAAGCCTCTTCCACGTTGTAGTTTGCCACCCACTCGGCTTGGTTGAACAGTAATGAAAATATTGTATCTCGTGCTCCCTGTGCAGTCTGGGGTGGGGTCCAGTGCCAGTGGTACCGGTGGGGGTCCTGCTGGCATGGCTACACCCAGGGCAGAGGGTGACTCCGCTGCTTCCAAGACAGAGTCGGGCGCCGAGGGGCCTGGCGACACGGACGTTAGTGCTGGTGTATCCACCTCCACTACAGTGGCGGCACCTTCGTCTAAGGAGCTACGGTCCTCTGTGCCTGATGGCTCCTCCCCCTCTGCCCTACATTGGCTAGCAGACCTCGCCACACAAAAGGCCAAAGAGGAGACAAAAGGTACCAGAAAAGTTCCCGGGAAAGAATAGTAATCAAGTGTGTATTAAGCATAATGCTGCCTGTGGAAAGGAGTGACTAGTCGTCACTAGATTTCGTTTTCTCTTCCTTCCGTCTGCCGTGGTCTCAGACTCCGGGTCGCTGCGGTCGGTGATCAGCCGTGATACTCGCTCCCCTTTCGGCCTGGACTCCTTCAGCTCGCTCTCCAAGCCACCGTCATCGGTTTCCAGCCCCAAGCTCTTCAACAGCCTGCTTCTTGGCTCCAGTACCACCCAGCCCAAGGCAGAGGGTTCCAGCCTTAGGGACTTGCTGAACTCCGGGCCCGGCCGGCTGCCTCCGGGATCTGCTGATTCCGGAGTTCCCTTCCCCTCCGTGTTCGCCACGTCGTCCTCGGTGCGTATCATGGGGGCAACTTGGGGTTGGAGATGTAACGCCATAACCTCTCATGTAGCTCCATACTCATTCCCTTACTCAATGTGGATCTGGCACAAGTGTCACCAGAGATTGACTTTCTCATCCCTCCATCGCTTGTGCAGGGCGACAAGGCGAAGGGCAGTCTTCCGAACTTCCTTGACCACATCATCGCGTCCGTAGTGGAGACGAAGAAGGCCGAAGCCCGCCGGGGGATGGCAGAGGGTGGGGAATCTGGGGCTGCTGGCCGGCGTGACAGCGTGATGGGCCTCAGCGTCCTGGACCCTCACACGTCTCACTCCTGGCTCTGTGACGGTCGGCTCCTCTGTCTTCAAGACCCCAGCAACAGCAACAATTGGAAGATCTTCCGGGAGTGCTGGAAACAGGGGCAGGTGAGGCATGGCTCTATTGCCAGGAGCAGCGGGCCGCCTTCCTGGTTTTGGGGCCACCTCGATGAGATCAATTTCATCTCTCTCTCTCTGTAGCCGGTACTGGTGTCTGGGGTCCACAAGAGACTCAATGGCGCCATATGGCGGCCAGAAGCCTTCAGCCAGGAGTTTGGTGACCAAGACGTTGACTTGGTGAACTGCAGGAACTGCGCCATCATCTCTGACGTTAAGGTCCGAGACTTCTGGGATGGCTTCCAGGTGATCTCCAGTGAGTATTGCTATAGGGAATCGGTGTGCTTTCTTCTAGAAGTTGCTGTGCCATAATTGTCTTGACCTGCATTATCACAGGGAGATTGCAAGGTGGAGACGGACAGCCAATGGTACTGAAGCTGAAGGACTGGCCTCCGGGAGAGGACTTCCGAGACATGATGCCTACACGGTGAGACGCACACAATTCTTACATGTGTAGGTCTCCCCAGTGAAGGAATGCTAGGAACAGGAATGAATGTGTTCAGAGATTGAAGCCATTACTTTGTGCCGGCAGGTTTGTGGATCTGATGGACAACCTGCCCCTGCCGGAATACACCAAAAGGGATGGCCGTCTTAACCTTGCTGCCCGCCTGCCCAACTTCTTTGTAAGGCCGGACCTGGGGCCCAAGATGTACAATGCATACGGTAAGGGCGTCCCAGATCATGTGATGCTGTGCATTTCGGGACACAGAGTGCCTGACTAACTGCCATTTGTCCTTGGTGACAAGGGCTGATCTCCACGGAGGACAGGAAGGTGGGAACGACCAACCTGCACCTGGATGTCTCCGACGCCGTGAATGTGATGGTGTATGTGGGCGTCCCACAGGGCGAGGACAACCAGGAGCAGGGTGAGTAGCTCGGCTCTTCTCAATTCCTATGGATGGCATTCGGTGCGTGAGTGTCCTTGAATACTTTTTTTTTTTTTCTTTGTTTGATTAGCCTTATTTGTATTTTATTTATGTTCACTTTTGCTTGACTAACATTGTCGGTCATATGGCTTATTGTGACAAGTTTTTACCCTGATGCTAAATCCCACCATCTTCCATAACCACATACAGTCATGACTGAATATGAACTATGGAGGAAAAGTGTCTCGTACAGTATATTGCGGCTGAGCATTGAATCCCAGTGGTCGTTAAGACTGTTCCCAGCTTCCCTGACACTGCAGCCCTTGCCTGTGGCCCGCCGTTAAGCCCGAGGCTCCTCCCATATGAGAACGAGGTCACCACTTATGACCGAATTCCCACTGAGATGAAGCCTGTCCCCAAGGCTCACACATCCATCGCCACCGTCCCTGCCTCCCGATTCACACAGCTGTCCCCCCAGCACCCTTGTGCCTCCTTAGTACTAGACCCCACCCCACACACATTTCTGCCCCTGCATGCTTCTCTAACCTTCATCTCCTGGTTTAGGGTGGAGACTTCTCTGCCGTACAAAGGTTTGTGTTGATTGTCGTAAAATTTCTCGTTTACAGAAGCAGACACCTCTGGATATAAAGGTGTGTGCATTTTACTGTTGTACTTCTTCTTTGGCATGTCCCTCTTGGCTTACTGTTCTCTCCACTTGCGAACCCCCCCCCCCCGCCACCCCGTCACCTGTGTTCCCTGTGCTGTGATTAGTCAGCCAGGGCTGCTTTCACCACATAGCCCCTCCTCCTCTGATGTCTTGTGTCCATCAACCCTGTGACATGCCCTGTCTATCCCTGCTGGGTTGCACACTTCCCTTTTCACAAGTGAAAGATTTCAGCATCCTTGTGAAAGTGCGTGGTAGCCGCCTCATGGTATTCTCCTGCCTGTGTGTTGTGGAGCTAACCTGGGTCTTCTCGTCTGAGGCTGAAGTTTGCTGGATGCCCAGGTGGTTACAGCCCTGGGGGGTACCTGGCGGCTCTGGATGAGTGCCCCCGTAGGTCCTGATTACCTCGGCCTACTTTCGCCTTTCCGTTTCCATTAACACCCCCTTAAGCCGTCGGACCAACTTTCAATCGCTGTTTTCCGCTAACAGATAGTGGAGCTCTGGGTTTCCATGCAAATACACGTTTCTGCGCATGCTTGTAACCCAAGAGTCACGGCTTAAATGCTGGAGTGTAGCCCCTGTTACTTTTGCTAAAGCAAAGCCAGTGTGAACAGACGTGCTCCCAAGGTGCCCTGAAATGTGACCTCACTGTTGTTCTGATCAGCACCCTGTCCCCAGCCGCCACCCTTCTCCTATAGTGTGCTTTCAGGCTGTGGATGATCCAGATGTGACACATGCTTCTAATTTATCAAGCTGGATTAAATGAATGTCTGTGGTTCTTTGTTGCTGTCAGTGCAGGCTGGGCGATATGGCCAAAATGTCATGTGGTGATTTTGGTTAGAATCATGATCATGGTACAAATCACCATTTTATTTTCATTTGCTTACAAATCAACTGAACTGGAATGGTATGTAGTAGTGTTGATTTAACCACTTAACCAGCAATTCTGTCATTATAAGAAACAGTGTTTCTAGCATTATAATCAGGCATTAACATAACTGGTACTTAAGGACACATTGCTTATGTGCATTTGCATTATGATAAGAAATAACTGCACAATTTCAACCTTTTATACTGTGAATGAAGTGTCCATTCGCCAAATATAGGTTAAAATGTGCAGTAGTGTGTCATGACAGCACAATTGCTGCTTATTTTATGTACATTTTTCCTGTCAGGACAAGTAATTGCAGGGCATATTGCTTTATTTGGCGAATACATACCAGTTCTGTCAATCTAGATTGACTCATTATAGCAGAATTGCCTTTTCAGAAGTTTGGAGTAGCAGTGAACATTTTTCACTTTGGTCAATAACTTCTAAACTGTTTACAGCAAATACAAATGACAAATGAATTTGAATGTGAGATTTTGAATTTTTAAATGTGTGAATGTGATCTTTTTTGCAATCTATTCATCAGGCGTGCTGCACACTGTTTGTTTGACAATGTAACTGATCCGTCTATGAACTGTTTACAGTGTGACAAGTGCCATATTTTTAGCAGCCCGATGACGTATATAAAGTTGGAAAGGTTGAATTGTTTGTAATTCAGGATCTTGTCACTAAGTTGAGATGCACTGAGACTGATAATTGACAAGTGAGCGATGCTGATAGTATGAAGATGTTATGCAAACTGAAATAACGGTTCCACGTCTGTTATACTGTTGCAGCCTTTGAGCACGCAGGTATCGCGTGATGGGCACTTGCTGGTTTGTTCAGTTGTCAAAATAGTATATTGCTGTATTACAGACTGAATTTATGATCCCACTACATTAGATCACTACTTTGAATGTAAAATTATTATGACAGTTGTAGATATGTTTGCGTACACTTTAATATAACGGACATGTATGCCATGGCAGTACTGATTTTAATGGGTTGATGGCAGGGTGAATGCATAACAGCAAACTCACTACGTTAAACTGTGCTTCTGTGCTTAATTTGTGTGTTGTCATAAAGATGTTGTGGAAATCAGGAAAAGCCCAATACTACCATGACATGCATGTCTGCTATATGTGTGTGTAATGTTTTGACCGCAACTATGAATTGAAGGAAATATGTTTTCATCCATACCTCAATGAGTTTAAGTGGTTGTAGGAACTTGTATTGATATTTTGACAGTCTTTCTCTTACTTTAAAGATGGTTGTGATGCAAATTTGAAGTTCTCAAGCTTTTTAGTATTTTAGTTTCCTAAGCTTCTGGAAATCAATGGTGATATTTAAGAAGTTTGGGGGAGTGCCGTCTCCTGGTGACAGCTTGTCAGGCACACCAGCATCATAACAGCTAAAGTATCTGCACTCTCTCTCCTTTCAGAGGTTATGACGACCATCGAGGAGGGCGACGTGGACGAGACGACCAAGCGGCGGGTCTACGAGGGCCAGGAGAAGCCGGGGGCACTCTGGCACATTTACGCCGCCAAGGACGCGGAGAAGATCCGGGAGCTGCTTCGTAGGGTGAGGAGGGAGGGGTCCGCAAGGAGACTGGGCCAGCCTCTGGATCACCGCAGCAGCACTGGGGCTATCTTCGCAGATGCTTGCTATTCAGCTCCCTGACAGATCGCCCTCCCTGTCTGCCCTACAGGTGGGCGAGGAACAGGGTCAGGAGAACCCACCCGACCACGACCCCATCCATGACCAGAGCTGGTACCTGGACCAGGTGCTGCGTCGCAGGCTGCTGGAGGAGTATGGCGTACAGGGCTGGGCCATCGTGCAGTTCTTGGGGGACTCGGTCTTCATCCCTGCTGGGGCACCACACCAGGTGAGGCTCAGGGGAGTTTGTGCCTCAACGGGAAGAAGATACCAGGTGTCACCAGCGCTTTGCTTCACAGCACTCTGCCCCCTGCTTCTTTCTTCAGGTTCACAACCTGTACAGCTGTATCAAAGTGGCCGAGGACTTCGTCTCACCCGAACATGTGAAACACTGCTTCAGACTGACCCAGGAGTTCAGACACCTGTCCACCACACACTCCAACCACGAAGACAAGCTACAGGTGTGTGCGTGCTGGAGCAGGCCTGCGCGTTTCCTTCTAGTCGGAAGTTACTCAATGTTGTTATATTTTTATATACATTGCACAGGGATTGTAATGCATTGAATTTCCATGTAAGGCACGGGTGTCCAATCTTATCTGCAAAGGCTTTCGGGATAACCTTTTTACATTGGCTGTTCAAACCCAGGTGTCAGGACTCTTCAGCCAATCGGTCCTCTAATTAGTAATCTAATTAGGGAGTTGCAGCGAAAACCTGCATACACAACGGCCCTTTGCAGATAAGACTGGACACCCCTGGTGTAAGGAGGTGTAATTCACCCCTAGCACTGTTTAGTACTGGGCTTGGGCTGTAGCGTTGATTTAAGACGGCGCAGTGATTTAAACCCTGAATTTCCACGAGCGGCCTGGATGTGACTAAGAGGGAGTGCGCCTTGGAAACGTCGGAGGCTGGCGTTCAGGATGTGTGATCTGTCGTCCGCAGGTGAAGAACATCATATACCACGCGGTGAAGGATGCCGTTGGAACACTGAAAGCCCACGAGGCCAAGCTGTCACGCTCTTAGGCCCCCCCACACTGAACTGCTTCATGGGCTGGCTGCCGTTTTGGGGGGAGGGTCGAGCTTGGCCGGATGGAGAGGATGGGGACTCTGTTACCTAGGACTTGGCGACTGAAATAGATGGACATGCTTCATCAGTGTTAACTTTTCCTTTGACTCAATTGAAAAGGTTCCCTTTGTATGTAAGGTCAATGTTTGCGTTTTCGTGGCAGACTGTGTTCAGGAGCGACTCATGGCAGTGGGTTTGGAGCTCGCTTCTGGATGCATGTAGTTTTTGACTGTATTAGAAAACTCAGTATGATGGTTTTTACTGCTGCCCCCCTCTCCCCCCAAAAAAAGTTGTCTATGGCTTTCGAGTTGGGAACATCAGCAGCTGCACATTTTAAATCCCTTCTCTCTCTCTCCATCCATTCCTTCCCGTAAACATCAACTTGAGCAGTTAAACTTATTAGACCAAAGTTTATTTTCTCTCCCCTCCACCCCCCCCACCCCCTGTTCGAAGGCCGATATATTGATACTAATTACTATTAGCAGTCTGTATGATTTTTTTTTTTTTTTTTCCAAAATAAATTTTTCAAAAGAGGAGTTGTCAGACTTTTCATTTTGCCATGAAACATTAATACCCAGTACGATGTTACTTTCGGGTCTCGTGTCCAGGACCATCTTGTAAAGACCTGGTGAGTTTTACCTTACATTACCAGCGTGTGCAGGGCTGCTGAGAGGGTCAGCTGGGCCCGGGCCCTGTGTTCGGTCTGTCCTGCCAGGGTAAAGTAAGACATGTAACGTGTAGGCAGCCTCTCCCCCTCCGGTCAGATGTCTAAATGGCAAGTCATCATAAGTCAGGTACTCAGAGGAGGAGGAGGAGGAGAGCTGAACCCACAGCAGAGGTGCCATGGACCTTCTGGCCAGGGGTTTCCCATGTCAATCTGATATAGAGCTCATTAAATATCCAGCTTGTTATAAACTTACCAGCAGTAAATTTGGGAATTACAGCCTGTCTCTAATATGTATATAATATACAATATAAGGTGGGGCTACCCTTTTACTAAGCTGTTATTTTGGTTAAATAGTGCATGCCATATTCGAGAAAGCTCTTTGCTGTGTGTAGATGGAACCTGCACTGTGTGTGTATTATAGCCAGCCAGCGGCCTGTGTGTGTGTATTATAGCCAGTCAGCGACCTGTGTGTGTGTACTATAGCCAGTCAGCGGTCTATGTGGCAGGAATTCAGTTGAAAGTAGTTATTAAAATTGAATTGCCACTACTGACAAATCAATTCCTGATGATATATCAGGAATTCAGTTTGAATTAGTTAGAATGGCAATTGTTGATATCAAGAATACAATTTCAACTAGTTAAATATGCAGTTTCTGATATCAGGAATTGAATTGTATATAATTAAATTTTAATCATAACTAGTTACAATTGAATTCCTGAGATCAGAAATTGGATATTCAACTAGTTTAAATTTTATTCCTGATATCAACAATTGGTATTTCGACTAGTTAAGACTGAATTCCTAGCCAAAATAGAATTTCCAATATCAGAAG
This sequence comes from Petrocephalus sullivani, assembly GCA_026780845.1. NCBI lineage: Eukaryota > Metazoa > Chordata > Actinopteri > Osteoglossiformes > Mormyridae > Petrocephalus > Petrocephalus sullivani. Next base: position 18,172,413 of record JAODKM010000002.1, on the reverse strand, counting down.
TTGGCATTTTAACTAGTTAAAATGGAATTTATATCAGGAATTACCATTCTAACTAGTTGGAACTTAATTTGTGATGCCAGAAATACACACTAAACTAGTGACAATTAAATTTCTGATTTCAAGACTAAAAAAAACCGAATTAAAGCTTAAAACGCATTAAAGATTAAAATGGACTGCCATACATAGCTCCCTTAGCTGAAACTGGACTGGATATCACGAATCGGATTTTAACTAGTTAAAATTGAATTTCTGATATCAAGGATTTGCATTCTAACTAGATCGAACTGAATTTGTGATATCCTCTAAAAACGAATTAAAGCTAAAACGGCTTGCGATAGAAATGTGAGGCAACAGTGCTACCATATTCACTTCTGTGTATCGTTGTCACATAAAATTTGTTTGCTATTGCATTAACCTTTACCGTGGCTCCTTACGTTTAGGCTATTGATAAACCCGAATCTCTCCAGCCAGTGTGGAGAGAACTTGTGGAATGTAACTTTTAATGAGAAATGAAAGAAAATTAAATATGATGTGTCTTGAAATACCTTAATTACATTTATATGTTGGGGTGGGGCCCAGTGCCCGTAATAAACCTTATTACCGAGCTTTCAACCAGATAACCTATTTAAACTACTCTTTAAACAGGGCACGAACAGTAGCCTTGATGAAAAGCGATAACCATTTTAAGTTTTGTATATATATATAAACATATATGTGTGTATCTGTATATTAATATTTGATATATGGTAGGGCATCGTGAGTGATATTTTATCATCCAAACGGGTTAACTGAATGAATTGACGGGTATTTTCCGTCGGCGAAACGCAGGGCGGCGTGCGCGGCCTTTAAGAGGAGCGCAGGTCCGGCGCCGGTGCAGTGCGAAGCCGCGGCGCGAGCGAGCGAGCAAAGCCGGATCCGCCTGGCTCCCATCAGCAAAACGCCGAGCTCGGCAGGAGGAATGGCGGGCTGACACGGCCTGCATTCACGGAGACGCTTACAGCCATCAACATGGTGTCGTGGATCATCTCCAGGATAGTGGTGTAAGTGTGACATCTGCATTGCACGGCCGCCCCGCTGCCTGCGCCCCGGCGCCCGTTCATCAGTCGCCAGCCGCTTCCAGGAGGCTCTCGCGCAGGAATGGCGTCCCTGTCTTTTCGTGTCATTGTTATTTCTCGCGGACGGCGCGTGCATTCGGACCCTTTTAAATGGCAGCGTTAAAACCCGGGGGGTGGGTGATGGATCCTGTATGTAGGTGGAGCGTCAGCTTTGCGGCCGGCCAGCGGCTGCTTGCGCATGCAGTGTGGCTTTATATCCAGGCATCTTTCCCGTCTTGGCGATGCGCAGCCCTGCCATCCATGGAGCGTCAGCCCGATCCGCACGAAAGGCTTGATTTCCGCGGCGTGTCGTGCATGCACCCCGGGCTGCCTCCCCCTAAACGTGCTCTGGTGGACGCTTGCGTTCTTTTAGGGCTTTAACCTGCGATCTGCACCCAGGTGTGCGGCGGCTCCGGGCCCTGTGAACAGCACTCGTGGGGCCGCTTATCTGGCCTAAATGCGTCGGAGCTCCCCTCCGGCTGGAAGAGGGAAGAGTGTGTCCTTTTTATTCGTGTCTGCACTCGAGACAAATTTAAACCAGTCCGCTGTTAATTGTTCAGGAATTGATTCTCAAACGAGAACTGATACTCGATGATCCGTTTGACATGTGCATTTAAAAATCCTAGGTTTCTAAAGGCATGGCTTCATATTTTCCCCCCACTGAAATGCAGTAGAGAGATTGAGGATTAAGTGTGACTTTTCTGTCTGCCACCCACAAAGACCCGGGTGAGGAATTGGCCCATTACCCTGGCCCCTCACCCCCGGCTGTCCTCCCCGCCACCACACGCGTGACGCACACGTCGAGTCGTCGTCCTCAGGGGCCGACGTGTTAAGGTCTCAGCCCATAGGACCTGAGTCAAAATGTTAACGGTGCATTTAACCAAGTCGATTTCCCCCAGTCCCAGCTATAATGGGATGTGCTTTCATGTGATGGTGGCACAGGTGCTCTGTCTCTGCATAATTGGTTGTCTTCATTGTGTTTCTGTATTTTAGCAGGGATTCCCTGCTGTCTGGGAGGTGGCCATCAATCGATACTGATCTAAAATTGGCCACTATCGCTTGGGAAAGGTGGTGATACTGGCTTTGGGAGATGAGTCACTGTTCAGGTAGAGCCGAGTCATTTTATCAGCTTTTCTGCACCCTGGCTGGGGTGGAGGGACACCTCGGCATTAGCGAATGAGATTTCAGGCTGGTTTGATGGCCAGGGGGCGCCGTGCCCCGTTACCACTTGGGTTTGGTGTTCGGTCACCATCGCCACTGAGTACACTGGTGATTGTTAGATGTGTGACAGTGTAGGTGAAGGTTGGGGAATCCATTTCGCCTGGCATGAGTGCGATGTTAGCGCTATCGTTTTGGCGGGGTCCGGGGATCGCCCCGAGGTTGGCCCAGACTCTCGGGGGACATGATGGATTACCGTAAACGGTTACCTACGCCCCCCTGGTACGTAGCCTTGTAGATGAGCTGCCCCTGCAGGTCCCTGGTAAGGAAGCTGTCCTTGAGAATGCCTTTGCCTTTGTCTGGCTCGGGTGCAGCTGAGACGGATGCTTGGGCTCTCATGTCTGCTTGCTATGAACACCATGGAGAGACGGCCTAGTAACTGAGCGCCTCTCTGATGGAGCCCTGCGCTCGGCCGAGGTCACCTCCCGCTCTGATGCCGCCGTCCTACCTCCTCTCCCTCTCTGCAGGCTCGCTTTTGGGACACTTTACCCCGCCTACTCCTCCTACAAGGCGGTGAAGACGAAGAATGTGAAGGAATATGTAAGTATCCCCGCGTGCCAGCAGCCCTCTTCCCATGATGCTCGGCGTGTAAATGAGCAGCAAATGTCATGCTCTTTGGGGCTTTTTCTTTTTAACAAAGGCGAGACTGATTACCGCGGTGAGCATTCTGACAATGGCCGCTGGAGGTTTCTGCTGACCGTGCCTGCAGCGCACTTCCTGGCTCGTCCAGTGTCCGTGTGTGCGTGCATGTATGTGTGTGTTTTCGTGCACGCACACACGCGCTTGCGCACCATCTGACTCATTGTGTGGCAGCATTCCCCCCCCCTCCCGTAGCTGGTTGCCATGGAAACCTCAGTCGGAACAGTTGCCCAGACAGACGGGGGGGGGGATGAGGATGGGGAGCCATGTTTAGAGCCGATGTTTGTGTCTCGGACATAAGCGGCCGTCCGCACCTTTAAGATGCAGCCCCTCGCCCGCTCTCTGCTGCTGCCCGTGTCCCGGCGACACCCCCCGGCTCCGTGCTGACGAGGATGTGGCTCTGAATGCCACACGGGACACGCTCTTTGATCGGCGCTGTGTTCCCGCTGCTAGGATGTCTGCTGCGCTCGTTTCCTGGATGTGGGGGCAGGGAGGCGGCCTGACTTGTCCGTGTCCCGCTGGTGCACGCTTTTGCACGCTGGCGTTGCTTTGCTCATTCGGGTGACGCTCTGTCGTATGGCACCTCCACAGGTGAAGTGGATGATGTACTGGATAGTCTTTGCGTTCTTCACCACAGCGGAGACGCTCACAGACATCGTCCTGTCTTGGTAAGTCTTCCCTGCCCAGCTTCCATGTGGAGGTCACATGACACTACTGTGGAGAAACCAGGTCATTCCAGTCCAGTTGTTAAGGGAGGCCGGTTACCTGAAGTTCCTGACTAGAGGATTGAGGCTCCTGAGCCCATGGTGGGCGGGACTATCACTTGCTCCCAGCTGCTGATTGGATAAAGCAACTTCTTGCTAGCTCCTTTGTGCTCCCATGCAGTGATCCTGCCCACCGTGGCTTTCTGAGACTCATTTCCCCCATTGTCAGCTGTGCGGTGTGGCTGTGGGCCAAGCTCCTGCACTGTCCATGTCGCTACATGATTCGCATATTTCATTTCCATATACGTGGGCCTGACCGGGGCGGATTCACTTATCTGGGCCCTAGGCTCTCATCGGTATGGACGCTCGGGTGCTGCACGTTTAAGTGACCGGGCCATTTTTTCTTGAGGAAGTCTGGGACCCTTCTGTTTGCTGGGGCCCTGGGCTGTAGCCTATAGACGAATCCCTGGGCCTGACATACTGTGTGTATCTGCTATCCTCTATCTCCTCTACCTTTACATGCTGCATGTTGGAAATGAAACCAGGCTGATTAGTGTGTTGGTCTGTATAGTAGTGGCGGTCACTGGTGCTGTGTTGGAAATGCCCGCTATATAGAGTCAGCCAGTTTGTAGTGCTCTCCGAATTCTTTATTGTAACTTTAAACCACCATATAGCTACAATATGCACTAGAAATCGGCACAGGCACACCAAACTTTGACCATCATGCACTGTAGCCTGTTACATGAGTGTTAGAACCATATTTGAGAAACTGTGCTCAGTCTGAACCAGGGCTAGTGATGCTTACAAACAAATGGGCGACTTTCTGTGAAGCCCATATTCATTAAGTGTTATAAACATGGCTATAACTATTTATAGAGAGGTATAACATTATATTATACTGTTATAGCCATGTTTAGAGAGGTATAACATTATGTTATACATGTTTCTCATGCAGACATCCCAGCTGAGGGATATTGATTTCAGGGAGGCAGATGGGGGGGGGGGGGGGGGGGGGGGGGGGAAAACAAAGGACCCGCGGGGGGGTGGGGGAGGGAGGCCGACCC
>JAODKM010000002.1:18107080-18117824 GCA_026780845.1 Petrocephalus sullivani | reverse complement strand
CCCTCCGGTCCCCCGGGTGGGGGACCGTGGAAGGGGGGGGGTTGCCGGCGGGGCGGCGGGACGGCAGGGTCCGGGGGGGGGGGGGGGGGGGGGGGGGGGGGGGGGGGGGGGTAGAGCAGGGAGAGGGCATGTTTAAATGCTGACAGGCTGGTGCTGCGAGTTTCATCTGCATGGGAGACAGAGAAAACAAGCAAAAATAATTATTCTCAGAACCAAACAGCCACCACCCCCCCTCCCACCACCATTAAATTAATTTGTCTTGACATCCACTTTAACAACGCAAATAAGGCAATTGCACTCTGGACCCTCAATTCATACCTAACGAGTGATCAGAGGCAGGTAAAGGAAATCGCTAAATTTGCTTCATATCCAAGTAATTAATGCAGGGATTATGGTACTCACATTGCGTGGGCATAGGAAATGAAAGGACGGCATGAACTCAATCCAACGGGCAAATCACAGGATGGCCTCATCAAGAGACAGAAGGGGGCCGAGTAGGGCGGTCCGGTTACACTGAGGCTGAGGGCTCGCTGGCGTTTGTGTGCAGCGTTCATGGGTCCGGGGAGCCCCGTTTGCTTTGGGGAGCATTATTAGTGAGGTGTCACCCAAGCGCCTAGGTGCAATTTTGCAGCGATGGGAATTTCTTGATTTAGACGGACTGGCCTGTAATCAAAACAGCCCCGAAATAAAAAGCTTACAGACCACGTTCAAAAACGTTTGACGTCTTCGCCTCTGCACAAACCCAAGGATGAAATTGTTAAATTTCCCCAGATTTATTTAGTCCCCTGTTACAAGCTGCCTTAATATTTTTTATTAGTTTCTGGAATGAGTTCTCCTACATCCTCTAGCAGCCTTGTGTTTTGAATAGTCACATTCTGGTTTCTATGGTGACCAGGAATTCAAGGTTGCGGATATTAGACAGACGTTAAATAGAGGTCAGCCCCCATCGACCCACCGAATTACGGTTAAACCGCAATCACTCGTTGCCCTGACACAACCTCACCCATAAAGTGTAGCCATGGGACCGGTAAGAACGGCAAGGGGGTACGATAATTACCGTGGTGACGGTCGAGTGGATGTAGACGGGCTGGATACAGGACATCCTCTCATCCCCGCAGACCCTCAGATCGATATTATTTGGACACGCCTGTCCCGTTGGTGATACAACTGGGTCGACTGTAAGCATATCGCTGTCGTGTGAAAATGCAAGGACCATGAGCTCTGATTGGCGAAGGCCTGCGGTGGGGGTTGGGGGCCATTTCCATCCCTGGTAAAGACAAAAAAGCTGCAGCTGTTATTTGCGATGTCTTTCAGCCCAGGCACAGTCTGAGCCTCTCCAAAGACATTTGCTAAGGCTAACGTGACTCCTCTAGGGTCCTATTAGGTCTCCCCTCTTGTCAAAGACGCAGCAGCATCTAAATTCTGTCATTTTCGGGGTCCTTTCATATTAACTTAAAGCCAGGAAGGGGGTGACAATGCATACCAATTATACCAATTAGCCCAGAACTAAAGGGGAACATCGCCATCAGCCCCCTCAATAATTGAATGTTTCATTAAGGAAACGGGCAATGGACTAATCAAGGACGGACTGTAAGGGTGAGCAGAGATTTTGAGAGGGACACGTGCCAGGTATTACACCCGGCGGCCTATAGAGGGCGCCAGCTATATGGTCCTGCAGCAGGAGACTGAAATCCTCAGGTCGAAGGGCCAACATAGACTGGGGAAGAATCCAGTCAGGGGGGTCCAATATGTTGAGCGTTTATCACACCGTAGATACCCATCCTGCAGCTTAGCATAAGATCTCTATGATTATTATTTTAATCTTATTTTTACTGGCGTTCCCGTGCGGGCTTTGCATTATATAAATGACACGTTATATAACCAGATAAGAGTCGTGATAGGGATAAATGACAGGATTTATTATTATTTTTTTAATGAGAACATTTTCTTTGTCAGTCCCAAAGTGACAGTTGCAAAGTGGGGCTTTTTTGAGGTAATGAGCGCTTAGCTGGCAGAAATGACTTATAAGCTCATGTCTGGAGCCGAATCTTTTCTGTGCGCCTGGCTTTCTCGATAGTCCCATCCGGCAGGGTGTTGACGGGGCCGAATCAATACGCATGGCCCGATGCATTATTTTTTTATTGTCATTGCTGTCCGACAAGTTCCTTGAGGTGACAACTGGATTTGCTGTCTCCATCCCAAGAGTCTCTATTCCACTTCTGCCTCACCCAGAAATCCTCTGCTGCTCCTTTGACGCGCAATCTGAAGATTCCCATTGTAGCCGTACTCCCACAGCAGATTGTATGGATCGGCGGACGCCGGCCCTTGGAGGGGTACTACAGCCTTCACATCTCTCCTCAGCCGCCCCGTTACAGCGGGAGAAGCAGTATTTTTAAAACGAAGGACAGACATTATTAAATGATAATTGAGGCCCATTTTTTTTTGTTATACGGGGGGGGGGGGTGCGAGGGGTGTCGCGTCGCCTGACGCCTGTTACGGCTCACTTCTCAATCCTGCGCTTTCCTTTCCTCTTTTCACGTGTGGAAAGAGCCCCCAGTGGCATTTCCCAAACACAGCTCACCCAAAGGCGGCGCTGATTACAGCTGGCCGATTCCGCAATCAGGACCCCTATGTCATGCTGGGAAGGGATTGGGCAGGAGATGGATAACCTGAGTGACAGCATTGCTCTGATAGCAGCCTGCTTACCTGAATCAGCCCTGTGGTTCATTTACAGACGGGCTTTGCACTGATAACAGGCGGCGTGGGGAACCCCACTCGGAGCAGGAATCCCCACTCGTGATGTCATTGTGCTGGTAATGTCATTGTACTGATCCTCCTGGAACATAATACATGCTCTAACAGTAGTTTTATCTGTGTATTCCAGCCTGCTATAGTTTATTACTGCCTGGCCAGCAAAGTCTTCCTCTCCCTGTTATACACAAAGTAATATGCTCAGTAAATTTCAAAATGATAAAGGATTTCCAGAAATGTTCTTTTCCCGCATCACAATATCCCCGGTCTTAAAAGCGTTTTTTTTTTTTTTTAACAAAATCTTTTTTTTCCCCATCTTTACGAGGCTTCATATGAGTCATCTTGGTAATCTTTAACATCTTTATTTTATTAAAGTGAATGACTCTAACAGCAGGAGCAAAAACAATAAGAATCAGGTAAAAAAAGATCTGCAATGAATTTACAGGATTGATTTTTGGTCTCCCGTCGGAAGGCGCTCCCTCTCACACACTCTTAGTCACCATCAGAGTGACACATGGTTACTAAATACCAAAATCCCTCTACTGACAGCTGCACGGCTGTGGAGGGCTTGGGAAAGTGGCTGGAACGTGGAATCAAGTCAAGGAACTTCCTGTGGAATAGACATCCGCTCCTCTCTGGCTGACGCGGAGGCGAAAGTCGCCCCGCTTACAGGGAACGCCGGCGGACGAGCGGATTTGGGCCCAGACTGGTGGGCGGGAAGAGGGTGGATAGGGGGGATCGTTTGGGGACACAAGCCCGATTGTATGAAAACTGTGTCAACAGGTAGTTTTAATGAACGAGAAAATATGGGGTTTAAATTGTCAGCGACAGCAAACAGATTTGTATTTGTTGGTTTAGACATCATGTCAGGCAGCATGTCAGCTGGGAAACCAGGCAGGGAATTTTTTTTTTAAAGAAACACTGCGGTAAGATCTTCACCTCTCCATCATTGCTGTCAGACAGCTTCAGCAGTGCAACACCCAGGCCGTGCTCCCTTGTGCTCAGTACACGAGGAGCTTCCACTGCCCCGGGTAACGTGGCGACACGTGTCGATTGTTCAAAGTAGCCTTTTGTCATCAGCTCTGTTTAGGGACACATCATCCCTGTCATATTTTACATCCGATTTATTTTTCTAGCCGTTCCCCCAGCATTGTTTAACCCCCAGCTGCCAAATACGGCTCTGTGGCGAGGTGGGGGCAGCGTTTCGGCGTTAAAGAGGATAACGACAGATGAAGGAGGAGAGGGAGGCGTAGGGAAAGCTTCCATGAGCATGAATAAATTTGAGTGACTCCGGGAGACAGGCAGCCCCGCTCTCCTTCTCTTCTTCAGAGGGTAATGAAAACATCTGCTTGTGACTCACAGTTATTCCGAGCCCCGTCCCTCCGCGCTGCTTTTATCTGCTGTAAAAACAGGCCCCGTGTCGTTGCCTTTTAACTTCCAGATGACTTTAAACAGCGGTGACCCGCCCTGCCGGTAAAATGCAGGCCCAATAGGCCTGCCGCGGCTCATTTACGCTTCACCGGGGACTCCCTCCTGGCCACGGAGGCCGCAGTGGAGGAAACCATAGGGCAGATGGCTGCCACGTCGAGGCCAAGCGTCCATGCGATGAGGAGAGAGCGACTCGTTCTGTTCACTGCGTGTGAGCATGGCAGGTCAGGGACGGAGCCCGGTGTGGCCTTTGTGCTGTTAGGAAGGGGGATGCGCCCGGCACAGGTCAGGGATGGGGGCTGCGAGCGCCAGGCGAGGCCGGCGAGGGGTCGCTAGTGTCCCTCAAACTATCTCCCTGGCTCTCGTCACTTCATCTCCTCTCCCTCGCGCTTCCACACATCTTGGCGATCTCTCCATTTTGCCCGAAATGCGGTTGTCATGGCAACACCAATCCTGTTGCCTATTTTAGCCTGCGGTTGAAAAAGACCTCGCCGTCGAACCCCGGCATCTTGCGAGCTGATGCTGTCCGGGGAGTGTGCCGAGCGAGCCGTTCTCTGGGAAGTTTTTAGGGAGCCCACCGAGGTGTCCCACCGGCAGCGGGCCACCGGACCGAAACGTGAGGATTCAAAGACCTTGCCCCTCGCCGGCCAATGAAATCAACAGGAGCCTCGCCGCTCATTTGCATAAGAACATCACATGATTCCTTATCAGTCCGTTTCCTAACACCCTCAAAGAGAAGACATTTAATTAGCTAGGAAACTAAGTACTCTATGTGAATCAGAACCATATTGAATTCCATCCATGATTATAATAAACATAAAATACATTGTTTGGCTAGAACAAATAATCAGTTACTTGCTTAAAAGAAAGTACACTCAGAAGTGATAATTGCGTTTGCGAGCCTTATCCCTCACGTGACGCTACATCTGCATTCTCTGGGATGTGTCCGTTCATTACCGCGGATCACTCCTGCTAATTAAACGGCCGTCAGCAAACACTCCCGGCACGGAGCAGGGTGCGTTAAGGTCAGCCGTACCTCAAAGGCCAAGTCAGGAGTATGGTAAGGCATATTCGACAAGAGAGACTGGCTGGTATTTTCATTTCTGAGTATTCCCCATGGTGCTTTGCCAAAAGTACACGGGGTGTCAGGACTCCTGACATGATATACCCAAGGTGCTGGATGGGCATCATTGAGGGGTGGTGGTGGGAGTGGGGGTGGGGGGCACCGTAGGACACTCAAGGGAAAGCTGCACCTAAGATACCCAGCATAGCAGAAGTTGGTAGAGAATAATTATCTTCATATGTATCCAGGGTGCTTTGAATTGTCTCGATTCTTTTCAGCTGAGAATTATGGTTAATAAAAGTGCTAGACTGTGATGGGCAGGAAACAAAAAGCCCTGCCTGTCTCCATGGGCACTGCTCGGCCCCTTCTGCCAGGTCATGTGCTGCAGAACTGATCTGCCACGCCCCCGCCAGGCCTCTGCGTCTGCCTCGGATGAAACTCTGGCCTGACTCTGCTGTCTGGTTATATGAGGAGCTTTGGTCAAGAGCATTCTGGGACGGCCAGCATGGGACGGGACGGCTGGCCCGAGTGAAGGGCCCTGCGGGGGACACTTTGGGAGTGACAAGCAGGAAGACGGAAGTGGCTCTTCCAGCCAGGGGAACCGGAGAGAGTGGGACAGCGGCACAGCCTCTGCCCAAAGGATGGCTTCTTTTCAGCCAAATCTCAATGGGGACCCGAAAGCAGCAAATTCAGCAGCTTATTGGACATGTGGACAGGCACCCTTATGCCACGGATAGCATTCCGCAAACATTATCGGAGCCAGGCGGACATTCACGCCAATAATAACCTGCAACTTTTTACGCTCGCTGTCACTTAACGGTTCGAGAGTAGGGCTTCTCCTGGTATTCAAGACGACACAATTCAATAAATGTGTGTGTGCTACCAACTACCAAACTCTTTATATGCAGATTGTGTTGAATCCATCCATCCATTCGTCATTATTACGTTTTTGAGAGCCTGGGTTCCGACTTGGTTGTGTGACAAGCAATGCACCATGAGACGGTGGCTTCCTCCTCCCCCAAGAACACAGCAGGCTGACACAGCTATGCCCGCCACCTCAGCTTTGACACAGTGTGCTGGCTGATCACGCTTAGCGATGTTCCTCTGACCCGGTCACGGATCCGGGGCATGAACTGTAGCATCCTGTGGTCGCGGCCTCACTGTACAGCTCTGCCTCATCTATCTTCCACCGTGGTGGTTTGCAGAGACCGCACCACCTGCCCTCCTGTGCTACTTTCAGGGGAAAGTCATCATCACATCGGGACAGGTAGAAGGACAGCCGATCTCGGTGGTGAGTGTGGTCTGCATCGCCGCTCACCCCGACCCTTAACGTCTGCCAGACCACCACTCCCACTCTACAGAAACCAAGAGAGGAATCTTCGTTGGCTTTTTGTCCGCTGCGGCTGCCTCTTTTTTTTTCGCTAATTGGTATGAATCAACTCTAAAAACATCACTACTTACTCATTTGTTCTCGAGCTATGAATAGCTGGGGGTATAAATAACTGCGTTTTTAGTTTGCGTGCTTGTATGCCCATGCATATGCGTTTAAAGTCATTGTGTGACGAATATCGAGTCGCCTTTTCCCCAGACGAGGTTAAACAGAGCACAACACGGGAAATAACAGAACCATGTATCTTGCTGAGTTTTGTTTCATCCAATTATAGCACGTTATATTTGCCCCTGCGGTAAACAAGGCTAAGCTCTAACCAGTTATATAATTTTGTCTCCCTCTGTGTTTTCCAGAGGTCATCTAATAAAATACCTCAAGAAAGAGAATAACAGCGATGCCCTGCAATGGACCGCCACCCTGCTCAAGATGCCACTCAGCTCACGTCTCATGTCAATATAGACAAATAGTAGATAAATCGACATACCCAAGGCAGGGCGTTTATATGGCTGGTGTGACGGTCTCGCTCGTATATTTGCTGTCATCAGTCAGCTAGACACCCCCAAGCATGTGTCCCAGCGTGTTGAAGCACACATGCCAGTCATTTCCCATTTTATCTTGGGCAACCTGGCCCCAGTTCCAACCGGAGAGCCTGCTGCTGTGACGGAGAGGTGGCGAGGCTGGTGCTGTCCTCCTTCGCTAATGACAACGTGGCCGTCAGTACAGCGATAATTGTAATTAATAGTTGTGTTCAATATGACGGCTCCAGGCCCACGCAGCCGGGAGTCAGCTGACGTCATGCACCTGGTGCACCATGAGGGGGCCTCGCGGTGTGGGGGGGGGGCGGCGGGAAGCTGACCCCGAAAGCTACCAAAGCACTCCAAAAAAGGACATTATCACAGACACTCCTTGCCATTTCTTTATACGGCTGTTTCGTTTAGCCTGTCTGCAGAAGGGGGTGGGGTGGGGGGGGGGGGTCCGGGAAGGCTCTATAAAGGCTTTCTCTTCTTCTTCTTCTTTCAGAAAAGCAGCCAACTTCCTCCCAGCCGCCTGTGTCATTTTCCACAACTGTACGTGTTTTTTCTTTCTTTTTTTTTTCCGAGTCACACGTCACTGGGGACGGCGGTCGAGGTGCGTCTCGCTGCATGCAGGAAGTTTCGCAGCAAAACAGACTGTGTCACACTTTCCACACTACTCAGAAAGCCACATGGGGCTAAATATATACCCCCCAGGAGACTATTAATAGGACGATGGTGCTCAGAATAGACGTTTAGGCAAAAAGGCAAACTTTATTTAACCATATGTGAGCTAAATTTAAGCACATCTGTTTATTACCCCGTTGCTACACCGCAGTGCCATTTCGTAACAGTGAAATAACTATGAATACATTGCACTAATCGTTTCCAACCAAATCCTGAAATGACGATAGGCCTATATATGTTTTTAAATCTATTTCCTCATTAATATACATCACAGATCTATAATTGGCGGCAGAATATCTCATAGCAGATTTGACTGGTATCCAGTGCAGCCAGGACAGACAGATGGATGAATAGATTAATGATTTTGCATTCTAGCTGTCTAGGGCTCACTCGCAGTCTTGGTAGTGTGATTTAATCTCAAAAGAAATGTGCAAAAAAAAAAAAAACGTTGGAAATACAGAATAGGTGTGACCAAGCGCAGGCATGAAGCGTAGTCCTGGCGGTGATAGAGGGGCTTGGCGTGGATGGAGCCGAGCGTGAACAAGCCCGCAGGCAGGAAGGCAGAGGTGGCTCGAGGAGTTGGGGGGAGAGCGCAGAACGAACCGGGAAAAGGTCACGTAATGGTCAGAGGGCTGCCTTAGCAAAGCAGCGCAGCAAAAAAGCAGAACCGCGTACGAAAATAAGCACTCGCAAAACCTACAGCTGCGTGAGGCTTAGAAATACGCAATACGACATTTCTGCTAATGTTTATTGCAACGCAGACTTCTTGCATTTTTGTATTTAAGAGTATGGAGAGAGTATTCATTACTTTTTACATGTATTTTATATAACAAATATCTTGATACATATATCAGAGATCATCGTGGGGGGGCGGGGGCACTTAGCTAATCTACACCCACTAGCGACGACAAAGAAGCTCCCGCGATCATTACAAAGTAAAATCGGAAGAGAGCGGAGAGCGGGATGGATAATTCCCCAGCTGATCTGCCGTGCAATGGGCTGGAGCGTATAGCGTAATGCTGCCAGCTCACAGGCTCAACAGAGTGCTCCAGGGGAAACCCAGGATGATGGTCCCAGGCTCAGCGTGGCCTTATGAATCCACATACCAGCAAACGCCATTCACCTGTACGGTCCATCTGCTTACAGCAAGCGACGAACACCAAGGTCAGGAGACGTCGGCTTTCTGAAGGAGACCTTCAGCTGCACCCGACATCCACCAGTGCTATTCACCACAGTTTGCTGCAGTTCCAGCACTACACGGCCTCACCATCCTGTTGTGGTGAGGGTGTTTTTCATCAGCACGCCTCTCCCTTCCTGTTATGACAGGGCACAACGTCATACACATGGAGCCTCTCATTTTATTTTAACCGTAGATGGGCCTTTGGCACTGGACTCGACCCCATTTCCGTCCAACGCTGAAAAGGGGATTCGATCCACGTCCTAATCACACTAAACTGTTCCTATCTAGACGCTTAAAGGGTTAAAGAGTCATGTAATGGATTCATGATCACCCAAAGTGCCTGATCAGCAGTTCCTGTATGATTCCAAGCTACATGGCTGCCTGAGTAAGACACACAGTTGTCCTCGTGACACTGTGTGAGGATATAGCAAAGCCCGAGTTGATCAAGAGGCAGGAAATAATGTTTTGGTTGTAGGGTCAGCGTCCGTGTTTATGGGGGCGCACTGTAGTAACAGCTGTTTTGATGAGAACATCGCCATCGTATGCGATTGTGATGGGGCTTGTGGGCTGCAATCGGCGGGTGTGCCCACGATGAATCAATCGCGTGGCAGCCGTCCCTCAACCTCATGATCTGAGCCCTTTCAGAAATGGAAAATGATGCCGCAGAAATAGAACCAGTCTGTCTTTTTCTGTGAGTGTTGTCATCGATACCGGGTTACACTAAAGTAGTGAAGTGTCCCTGTTCTGGGAAAGGGAAGTGAGGGACTGGAAAGAGGGCCTGTGGTAGAGTGAGAACTGGTACCAGAAGAGGGCTGCTGTAGGGGTCTCAGGCCAGCCAGGGTGATCCAGGGTAATTTGGGGAAATTCTGACTGACTTAGTTATTAATCTTGAAAATATTATAATACTTGGAGACTTCAATATACACGTGGACGTAGAGACAGATGCCTTTAGTAAAATGTTCCTGTCCCTCCTCGACTCGGTTGAATGTTATCAGCATGTAACGAGACCAACACATGTTCACAATTGTACATTAGATTTGGTTATAACTCACAGAGATTCTATTCATCATGTATCCGTCTGTCCATTGAACAAGTCTAACCATTTTCTAATCACCTTTGTGATTCAGCTACCATCTCTGACAATGGTGCATAAGATTATTATGACACATCACTAAATGATAGAAATTCCCTACGATTTATTAATGCAGTAAGTAATGTGAATTTCATGTCTAGTACAGATGTGAACGAAGTCACACTAACTTAGTGGTTAGTCAGATTTTAGACAAAACAGCACCTTTGAAAAATCGCTAAAAAGTCGCTTGAACTGAAATAAAGGTAGTTGATCACGAGGAAGACCTCGGTGTGTATGTTGATGCTTCCATGTCCCACTCTCGCCAGTGTAGGGAATCAATTAAAAAGGTCAATAGGATGTTGGGTTACATCTCTAGGTGTGTTGAGTTTAAGTCAAGGGAGGTAATGCTGAGATTATGCAACTCCTTGGTAAGACCACACCTAGAATATTGTGTGCAGGTTTGGTCTCCTTATCTTAAAAAGGACATTGTTGCCTTATAAAAGGTGCAGCGTAGGGCTACAAGAATGATTTCTGGTCTTAGGGGAATGTCATATGAGGAAAGGTTAGCTGAGCTAAATCTGTTCGGCCTTGAGCAAAGGAGGCTGAGGGGGGACATGATCCAGGTCTATAAGATTCTAACAGGACTGGATGCTGTTCAACC
>JAODKM010000002.1:18089722-18106980 GCA_026780845.1 Petrocephalus sullivani | reverse complement strand
AGCTTACAAGCCACATCGTACACTTAGGTCACAGAATGCAGGTCTCCTTGTTGTGCCACATATAAATAAAGTGACAGCTGGCGGTAGAGCATTCTGCTACAGGGTCCCCATATTGTGGAATAGTTTGCCAGCTTTTGTTCGGGATGCCGAATTGTTCTCAGTCTTTAAATCTCATCTGAAGATATATAACTTCAGTTTAGCTTACCCGCAACTGAATACATAACACAACGTAACTAAGGCTGCTGGTGCTGCTGTACATGCCATGTTTTACCTACTATGCCTGTCCATTAGTGTGTCAATGCATGTTCTGACCATCCATGCCATTTGCTTTCCCACATGGGCACCATCTGAGCTGGAGTCCTGGTCCAGTCCCACAAATGGGGTGACGCCATGGATATGGCCTATGACCTACAATGTCATGCCTTCAATCTGCCACCATAAGGGCCGGCATGGAGGACTGATTGTTTCATTGATGGACTTTGGCTTGCCCTTAACAACAGTTCTCACTCTGAGGAAGCATGCTCACTCTTTCTTTTTCTGTGATGTTAGCATGCCCAGGGGGGTTGGGCAGCCAGTTGACCTTGGACCCCCAGAGGTTTTTTTTCTACCTGCTTGCGAGTTTTTGGTTCCTCTCCTCCGTTGCCATTGTCTTTTTTTCTTTTCTTTCTTTCATTCTATGTATTTCATTTTCTCGGTTCCATTTTGTTTTGTTTTGCATATAGTAATGTATTCCAACACACCCATGTAAGGCGCCCTGGGATAACTCTCTTGTGAAGAGCACTATATAAAAATAAACTGAATTGAACTGAACTGAATCCTAGTGACCCCCCCAAAATGAGAACCAACCAGAAACAGGACACTCAGAGCTCGGGCCTCCTCTCCTGAGTGTGTGCGCACGCACACCATCTTAGTGACATGAATGACACCTGTCACAAAACTGCACACGCTTCATTTTAAAGTTCTCCCTTTGAGTTGAAAACTTTTCTTGTAAGTGGAGAGGGAGCTTGCCGAGAGTTACCGCTTTGCATGGTGCAGAACGCCCCTCGCCACACCTGCAAGTAATTTTACTCACACAAGATGCTAAGTTACACTCTCTGATTAAACACAAAGGTGCAGTTTCCATGGAAACTGCCTGAATTTAGCAATCATGCCTAGAAACACGAGCAGGTGAGTTCTGTAAGTTATTAAGCATGTGTGTCTTTAAATTATTTCTATGGCCATAATTGTCTTGGTCCGGATAAATCGCTTGAATTATACACATTCATATTTAATAGTAGGCTTCTTTACATTTCAGGCAGTTCAAAATGTGAGAAATAGTTATAGAAAAGGCTTTTGGCTCCTGCCATAACAATGAACCACATTTCACATGCTCTCCTAAGTCACTTTGTTTTCACTTCTGATCTTAATGTGGACGATATAGTTGGAAATTGGCTTAGAATATTAATAGATAGAAAAAAACAATGCAACTGTTAAACTTCTTTTTGTTTTTTTAACCGTGGAGACGAAGTGACGCGGCTCTTTTGTGGAGCCTGTAT
The DNA here is from genome assembly GCA_026780845.1 of Petrocephalus sullivani. NCBI lineage: Eukaryota > Metazoa > Chordata > Actinopteri > Osteoglossiformes > Mormyridae > Petrocephalus > Petrocephalus sullivani. The sequence goes on along the minus strand of JAODKM010000002.1, from coordinate 18,105,445 downwards.
GTGTTTGTACACGCAGCGCTTGCTAGCCTTTGATCTCGCTGCTCCTTTAAGGCGACGAGTGAGAGTGAGTGGGAGAGAGAGAGAGAGAGAAAAAAAACATACCGGAAAGTTTCTAAATTAGGAGGTGGCTTCCGCGAGGGGGGAGGAGCAAACGAGAGAGTAGGATGGAAAGAAGGAACGACAGAATGCCAAACAAGAAAGACGAGGTCAGAGGCTGGGCTATGTGCCGTCTGCATACCAGAAATAGCTGCACGAACAAAGCCCTCTCTCTCTCTCTCTCTCTCTCTCCCTTCTTTCTCACCTTTCACCATCCGTCAGCATGGTAAGATAAAAGAAAGACTGTTATTCATTGCTACACTCACCACTAAGGTGATCAGCCATGAAAGAAACCTTATTATTACCCTTGTTTGGGAAAGAAACTAAAAAAAATATATAAAAAGTAAAAGGGCGAGCTAAAAATAGAACGATGGTGGAGTGGGGGGGCGTAGCCAGCTTGTGGGAACCAGGATTACTTTAAGGGTGTCACAGAGTGCGCCTTCGTAACACGCCCCACAAAATACAATTGATTTTCATACACTTCAACTGGTGGCGTGTATTTGCTCGCCAGGCGAATTACGTATCGAAGTCGCACGTTATATTTGTCCTTCACACTGAACATGGAAGCGAGTATTTTTTTAATAGGAGAAAAGTAGGCGAGTTGGCATAATAAAATCTTCGAAGTTTGGATTAAGACTCTTTCCAAATTTTCACCAGTGAATTATACATTTGGAAGTGGATACTCTTTACTGGATACAAATCCAGTACAACTTATTTAATCGAATTGTAGTGTGGATACTTTTCCCGCCTGGGTGTGTCTGTGCCTTCCCTCTGTTGGGTCCTACTGTTGGGTCCTCCTGCTGGGTCCCTCTGCTGGGTCCCACTGTTGGGTCCCTCTGTTGGGTCCCACTGTTGGGTCCTCCTGCTGGGTCCCACTGTTGGGTGGCTCTGCGTTTATGATGTGATCTGTTGCTTTTATTTCTGTAACCTATTTATAACATGAATTTCTCCCCCGGAGCGGTTTTTCTTTTGGATCGAATTGGAATTCCCCTGGAAGCTTCCCAGGACTCTCTCACTGTCCCATTCCACACCTTCATCTCCTTCTCTCTCTCTTCTCTTTCCCCTCTTTCACTCGAGTATGTGTCTCAGAGAGCCCGCTCTGGCCTTTTACTCCTTTTGATTAATTTATCGTCCCCAAACTCAGCTGTTCCATTTGACTCTGACCTTCCCGTGTCCTGGCCGTGACTCATTCCTCTTTAATGAGAAATTCTTGGATTTTGTTCCCCTCTCCAAAATACTCGCTTGTCACAAGCTTGTTGCAGAATGCTGGAGGAATCTGAAACCACGACGCCTTCTCTGGGACCTGCTAGCGACCCTTGAGGACTGTATTCTGGACTGAGCTCCTCTGATATTTCCATTCTTGAGTGTTACATGGTGTTCATAATCTTGTTGCCCATAAAATTGCGACTTTCTCTATGCTCTGCCTCATGTTCTCAGAAGAGCATAGTACCTTCGTACCTTCTTACTGAAAAACAATGAACACCCACTTGCAGACAGAGAAGCTTGATGTAACCATCAACTAGGACACAACATGGATTGTTGATGCCTTAGTGGAAGTCCAGGATAATGAAAGAATGAAATGTCATATTTATGTAGCGCTTTGCAAGACACCTAGAGCAATTTAAAGAACCAATGGGGAGCCACTTCACCCACCACCGCTGTGTAGCACCCACCTGGATGATGCGACCGCAGCCATTCTGCACCAGTATGTTCAACACACAGTAGCTAAGGCAGTTAAGGGGCAGGAGAAAAGTCACCAATTTCAAAAGATGCCCAGGGATCTAGACATCTCAAGACCTAACAATGAAAATAATACAGGAATATAAAGAGCAAGATCTGGGCTGTATGACTGGGGAGATTAGAACTTAGAAGGCCATATGTATGTAGTGTTTCATTTATGTACTTTCTAGAGTCTTTCTGGCAATCAGAGCAGGCACTGGCACAGACACCTATCAGGGCCTGATGTCATTCGGAGAGAAGCTGGGTGGAAAAGATTAGTTTTTTTGCTCAGGTTCGCTAAAGGCAGGTGGATTATGTTAAGGAATCTGCAAAGAACATGCCTGTCAATTTAAAAGTACAGGAAAGCTTAACTCTCCTAGTCTCAGTTTGGAATTGGATCCAAGGTAAATAATGGCATGGACGTCCCACATGACGCGGTAAACCAAGGATGAGATATGATTACAGAATAGTACCTGTGCAGGGATATTGTAATTTATTAATTGAAATGTACTTTTGTTTGAGAATGAAGGAGGGAAGTTTATTGGGAGTTCAGCCGTGCGACTCGGTCCTCGTCGGCGGGAGGGGCGACAGCCAGTGCCAGCTTCTCCTCGGCCAGGGGCGGTCGGTTCCGCTGCGAGGCAGAAGGTGTGGAGCGGTAGGAACAGCCGCCAGTAGACATGACCACACATGCTGTACCCCCCCAACACCCCCCCAGCCGTTATGAAGAAAAGAATGCCGGGCCCTGCATCACTGTTTCCGCGCCGGGAGCGCCACCCGGCACGCAGCGATCGGCACGCGGGCCATCGCAGTCCTCTACCCATTTTGCTGATCGTCATGGGAACAGAGTCCTGTCACGCGACACAGCAGCTCGCAACACTGTCACCCCGCGGGGGGAGAAGCCGCACCATCACGACTCTCACTTTTGACACAAAAACGTTATATTCCGAAAGTGGATTTAGTTGCACAAACAAAAACAAGTAAATTGAGCATAAGTGAGTAGTTCACTTAAAATATACTAGAATTACATTTTGACAGAAAGATTATAATGCACAGAAGATGTTTCAGTAACACTTTCTATAAAGCCCATATTCATAAAGCCTAATGTCTGTTCTTATAATTCATTATAACACATTTATAAGGCATTATAAACATAGTTATTACAATTATATATAACTATTCATAAAAAGACATAACACATTACAGTTATGTGGATTATGCATTATGAATGCTCGATGAAGCTCTCATCTATAATGCATTATAGATACCTTTATAATGCAGTACAAAGCATAATAAGCATAATACACATGAATATGTTATGCCTTTGAAAAATAACCATGTTTATAATGCTTTATGAATGCATTATTATTTGTTATGAATGTTTTTCTAAATTATTAAAACACAGCCTAAAGTAAAGTGTTACCAATGTTTCTTTAAAAAGTTCAGAGGCAAGCAATAGCCTTGATAGGCAGATAGACTGGTAACGGACTAAAACACAAAAAAATGACTTTCAACAAGTTGATGTTAAAAAACACTCTCTAATGTAGTTTGCCAAGAAAAATGTTATCTGAGGATGTAGATCATCAACAAAGGCTCTGGAACAGATAAGTGTCACAGAGGCCAAGCCATTTGTTTGTTTCGGTGCCTGGTCTTAAACAAGAACACATGCTTGTCAGCATGCGAGGGGCGACTGCCGCCGCGTAAGAAAAAGAAAGGGAGCATTTCCTCTTTCCAGCCGTCAGCAGACTGCTCTCAGTCTGAGCGCCATGATATCACGGAGCACAGGAAACGCCATCACTTCCTGTTTTGCGAATCTGGTAAATGAAGCAAGACCGCAGGACAAGCAACATGCAGAAAGGTTTTGAAAAGCAAAACGGCGCTGTGTGAGTGGCTGAGCGGCGCCTGTGGTTATTCTCCTCCAAGCTCTGTTTGTTTCTTTACTTCCTTGATGTACAGTAAGTAAGCTCCTGGTGACATACAGTAGCAGAGAGGCAGATGTTTGTCTCCAAGCCATCTCGCCAGCGAATGGTCCCTCCCCCTCACAGAAACATTACAATGCGAGGCTTTTGCATAGTGGGCAGAAGTGGAACTTTGGAAGGGCTAATTTTGTCAGTCAAATGGGAGCTTTTACCCATAATCCCTCAGTCAAGTCTGGTGTACATAAACTACAGTGGAATGGAAACAAACCACAGACACATACACAGATATAAATGCACAAACTTCCTGGAGCCTGAAGGTGAGAGTGAGTGAGAGGTGAATCGAAATTAGCCACAAAGCGATAATCATTAAACAGAGATTCACCTGACCATTCGCTGGTGAAACCCGGCAGGAAATATCACCCACAACCCATCGTATATTACTCATGTATCTCCAATGACAAATGATTCTTTTTTTTCTAAATAAGGAAGCATTAGACAATAGACTTGGTACCTTGGAGACCAATAGACTTTCCTTGCCATGGCAACCACATGTTGTGAACCACAAGTCTGTCTGTGTAATGTAAGGACCCAACTGAATACTATCGAATTGTGCATCTGTAACGGGAATAACAAAATTGCAGGCTGTCCTTAAACTAACATGATAAGTTGCTGTTTTTCCTTACCAGGTTTCTGACGAGCGGGGGGATGTACTCCCGACTTCACATTTCAAACAACAGGGAAAACAATGGGTCAAAAGTCAACCTCATCTCATTTGTAGATCTCCCAGTTAAACTAGTATTAGTAGATATGTAATCCCTAACCCTACGAGCGGTTAGACGATGGTGAATGAATGGATGGATGGATTATAGCCAAAGTAATACTAAAATTATATTTAATCTTTATCTTGCGAAATGAACCGTCCCACACAGTAACACCTTGCCGAATGACACCGCGTCACATTAGTGCGATGCACACATTGTACGTGGGCGTGCAATCGCGTACTCGTCTTTTGTTTTGATGACAATGTGAATGCCATGTGCAAACACCGGTGGGCTATTCCGATACTAGCAGGTCTCTGTTTGTGTTCCCTTCGATCAGAAAGGGCCCCGGTCAGAGTCTTCACTGTCTCGTGTCATGTGACAGGGCACTGGCAGGATGGTACCCGGAACTGCCGCTTTCAGGTGATTGCCATGCAAACCCAGTGACCCCATAGAATTTGGCAAAAATAATTTTCGAAAGAGTGCTTAATATCTCCAGATGGTGGCAGTGCATTGTAATCCTTAACCCTTATGCTGCTCCGTCCGCCAGTGCAGGTGAGCCTAACCGGGTCCCGTCATGGGTTAATTCAGTATGGCCCATTTGGCTATTGCAGCTCCTCTGTTTGCGTGAGCCCCTCCCTCTGCTGGTGCCTGCTTGCTGAGGGGTGTGGAATGAGTAGGACAGATGGATCAGAGAGGATAAGACAACAGGGACAGCGGGGTCACGCAGAGAGAGAGGAGTGCTATGCATCAGGGGCCAGTGCTGTGCGGCCATCCGACGGTTATAAAACCTCACTGCCTGCTCACCTATCACCAAGAGGGGCTTCGTCAGCGTCACATGTAAACAGGAAGTATTTCAACAAAGGGCTCAAATTTGGATGCAAGACCAGACAAGATCAACAAATGATGCTCTCTTGCTCCCCCAGAGAGAACAAACTGAAGCCATTAATGGAAGTCGCGGTTTCCCTCTCGGCTCCTCCCTCGCCTGCTGGCCTGGTTCTGCTCACAGTTCCTCTCTCGCCATCTTCGTAGGGGGTGGGCGAGGCTCGCGCTTTGGGACGTACGAGTCTGCGGGGAATTACGTTCCCTGGTGAAAAAGCTCCCGGCTGCCCCTCAAGACGGCAACTGTCTGTTTGTCTACGTGCGTTTCCCTACTGACCTGTCTGGGTTTACCAGGTGCTTCAGCGATGACAAATAGATGCTGTTCAAATTGACTAAAACATTGCCATATTAATGAACAGCCACCACCGGTACCCATTGACCAAAGAGTTAGTCACTAATCTGTTCATTTGCTTGTATCATGGATGACATCGGCGTTATTAGAAAGTTTCTGAGACAGCCCTTAGGCTGACAGTCTGTTTTACGCACAAGATGGCTGCCACCACTGTCAAACACTTCCTTGGGGTCAGATTACAGAACCCCTCACCTGAACCTACCCCCCTGCAATTCAGGTTCTGAGTCAAGCCCCGTGTCTAGACTGGGCCACCAAAACTCATCAACTCCCTCTTCTAATCAGTGAGCAGTTTTAAACTGCCTTTGGCAATAAATCGAGTAAATTCAGTATCGGTTGAAGTTCTCTACACTCCAGGTCCTACCTTTGGAATCCAGTTTTCTAGTCAACATTTTTTTTCAGGCTCCACCCAACCAATCAGGGCTCACTGTGGACAAAAGGGGTGCCGCTATTAATTAACAGGGTTTGCTTCCAGGCACTTTCATGCAAAACAATACGTATCGCTTTCCTCCTTTGAACAGCTATATAATTCACCGGGGCAATTTAAGCAGTGCGTTAAGTGTCTCTTTTGAGGGAGCAGTAGCTCCTACCCAAGGACCTCCATCTTGCGAGAACTGGAGCACAGTTGCTCAATCGAACAAGAGGCCGCAGCTGAATTTCTGCATGCCACTGCAAGCCTCAGACTCCGGGAAAAACCTGCCTCGCTGTGAATAATTTCAGGGAAATGTATATAATAAAATAAACAATAAAAAATAAATAATAATAAACAAACTTTTAAAAGAGTTTAACTTGTGCAAAAGGCACCGTCGCAGCTCAGGGTCGTCTCAATGCGGGGAGGAAAGACAAAACGCAGACCGGTACGCCTCACCGCGCCCGTGCCCGACGCAGACGAAAGAAACCTTGCATGTGGCAGATCCTCAAAAAAAAAAGGTCTCTCTGTCGCAGCTGACGGGCCTTAAGTTTTGACAAAGCAGAGGAGCATCAGACGGGCGCCTTTGTACGCTCCCGACACGCTCGCGGGCGGCAAAGGCTGTGGTGCCATCCGCGTGGTGCCCTTGAAGTCTGAACGCAGCACATGAGGCAGAGGCACGGGCATTGCGTAAACACACACTTAACTACCGGCACCTGATAAGGAGGCTCGGGTGTTTTTTTTTCTGTCCCTCTTCCCGCATAGTCTGGAAATAAATAAATTAACAAGTGCCTGGAAAGGGACAACAGGCTGAGAGCAGATGGGCATGACGAAACACCGGCCCGCGGTTCCTGGCCCTCGGTCTGTCACTCTCTGAGATGTATGTCAGAAACCTGAGGTCCCACTAATTGAGGGTCATCCTGCAAGGGAGGGTAGCTGTGTCTGTTATGCTGGCAATTTAAAACCCGCTGGATGTCAAAGAACTCGTCTCACCTCCTGTTTAGAGGAGGTCCAATTAAGTGTTTGTGTTTTTTTCTCCTTTGCATTAATCAGCTCCAGCCCGCACAACAGCCAGGGATGAGGCGGAGCTTGTCAGATAGATGAGCATCTGGGCATGCGTTGGAGCATCAGACGGGAGCCTGATAACAAGAAGGACAAGCAATATGGCACTCGCCTGACCCCAGCAGGATGCAGTTTGGACACACGGGGTCAGGGTCACACTTTGGGCCCAGAAGACGAAAGGCAGGCCTCGTGTCGGTCTGTACGCTTCGTCCCGGCTCAGTCAAGCATGACTCGTGGATGTTTCTGCCCGAGTTTCTGGAAGGTACTCTCTAAGATGGTGCTCAAAGTTGGAATCCAAGTTCGACTAACGTCTGGTGAATGTCTACCCTGAGGATCGACTCAGGACGGATGTGGCCAGGGGTTGCATGGCAAACCTACTGGTACTTACATGGAGCCTCAGTTTTGCTGCTGATAATCAGAGCTATGGACACTATGTATTCAACCACAAAGTCAATTTAAAGTGGCAGCTGTGAACAGATGGCTTGATGGCTCCAAGGGTGAAAGTGATAATTCCAGGCCTCCAGAGTTGTGGTTTCAAATCCAGCCCCTTACTTTGTATATTCCCAATGGTACTTCTTACCACATTTCACCGAACTGATGTGTCTAAAAGGCCCATCTAGCATGAGCCCCCTAAGACCCATGCTTTCAAGGTTTCAAGACCATGTCCTACAAGCAGTTGGGTGGTGGATGGTGCTAATGGCAGACCATTGCCATAGCTGTCATCACTCACTACCCAGTAGCAAGCATTTATACACTTAAAGCAGGGCGACATCTGGAAGGAAGGTCTCACTGTAACACGGCAGGCCTCCGATGTCTTCAGGTCTCACTGTAACGCGGCAGGCCTCCGACGTCTTCAGTTTCATTTGAGCCGCACGGAGGCAGGAAGTCACTAATCTCACCAAAAACATCAAACAGCCACAACTGTTCACCAGGTCACAGAGGGCACGTGCTCTCGGCCGGAAAACGCAGTGGGACTGTCCAGTTTGCGGAAAAACATATCCCATTAGAATGCTACATCAGTCAAGTCAGACAAGCGACGTAGCTCCGTCTGAGACCCACGAGATAACACAGTTTATTTGCCTAGTGCTCCCCAGTGTCGAGCGTGACTAACATAGCTTACATATCTAAACTATTTATACAGCTGCTTGTAAAGTGAACCTGCCAAGTCTAAGTGACTCGCTATAGGGCAAAACAGCAGTTTCCTTCAGAACTTGCTTCTCCTCCTCTCAAATGTTTCTAAGCCACCAATGTGCTCCTCTAGTGCATCGTGAAGATAGACACGCCTCCTCCTCAGCGAACTCTCTCTGCAGCAGGTCTGCTGTGGGGCGGCCTGCCGCGTCAGGGACATTGATAATAACTCCCCTGGAGGTAACGCTGCTCTACAGCCACAGCGCTATCCGGGCTCTTCTGTAAATGACTGAACAGCGGATGCCACAATCTTCCAGGAGGTGCGGCCCCCGGAGAAGGAGGTCACGCAAACCGAAGCGAAGCTTAAATCAGGATATTCGTGCCGACGATCAATTTTTCTCATCATGTACCTACAAGATGTTATCTTTTCCTTTAACCAAGCAGGTGGAAATGTGATGCGCAGCTGAGATACCGCCTGACACCCTACTTTTCACTTAAATGACATAGATTAAGTCACAGCTACGCATAAGGTGGTTTTCCAGGGTGCTTTTCTCTTTTGTGATCGCACAGTGTGCATTTCCTTTTCTCTCATGATGGCCTTCGACTCCGGTATAAGGCCGATAAATCATATCAAATTGGGACGGCTTCCCCCAGGAGTCCATCGCGGGTTATTAGATTTAGAGGATCTGTGTTTATTGACTTTCTGAGTGATTGAATGCGATTGGCCGCCATGAGCTCCACGCACGTCAGCCAGGACTTTGCTGGACCACACACCCAGCAAGCACTGACACCCAGAGCCAAAAGCTGGACTCCGGCACCAAAGATATCATCCATTTCCTTAGTGCCCCCCGGCACCCTGCGGAGATGGCCGACATGCAGCCTGTGCGGTTTATTGTTCTCAGTGCTTCCCGTGTCTCGTATCGAAGCTCAGGCTCAGGGCAGCAATTCCTGCAGGGGGTTTTCAATCAGACGCTGATTAGATGCCCCAAAATGGCAGCCGTCAATGTGTCCGTGGGGAGCTGAGCGGGCCGTCCCGAGGGTACTGTTTACCGCCCCTTCCCCGTCCCACCTTCCGCACTGTGTGATGAGGTAACGGCTAGTGGAGGGTTAAAAAAAGTCCATCGGGAAAGGCTACAGTGGCTCACCTGTACAGTAACAAGGAAAACAACAGCAGAGGGGAAGCCAGGCACTCCAGAAGGAGGCGGGCGGCCGTGTTGACTAATTCGAGTAGAGCTCTGCGTTTCAGCGGGGGGGGGGGGGGGGGGGGGGCGGAGCGAGGAGGGGTGGGCGCTCACAGGTCGCTCTCTCCGTAAAGGGCGCTGGAGAATGAGATGTAGTCCAGGGCGCCTGCAGGGGCCTCGGCCCCGATGAACTTGGTCATGCGGCTGATGCAGTACTCGGCCTGCTCTGGGGGCAGCTCCCTGCGCAGCTCCTCCACTGTGATGTAATTCTGCCAGAAGAAGACGGTGGTGTTGCTATGCAGCGTTACATCATCACCTGGTGACTGCATCATCGTCATGGTGATATTACAACTTTACAAACAGTAAGAGATGCCCGAAAGAATTCTATATGAGAATTCTTCTCCAAGTTTCTATGCTCACCATGACAGGGAAGGCAGTGACTATACAGCGCTCGGGTGATTCATCACATTACCATGGCAATTGATCAGCCAATAGCAGCCTTGGTTAATTAAATCTTGCTGGCTCTGGTAGGGCTATACTAACTGCCTTGACAGGGACTTGGGAATGGTGTTCTGTCATTGCACTGTTCTTGTGAAAGCTCTGGTGTCCAGGGACTATGTAGCAGGTCCCCTCCTTCCATGTTGAGACGCAGAGCCTGGCCGCTCACCTTGTCCGATGCCAGGATCTTGAAGGAAGCCATGACTTGTTCAGCGGTGTCAGTCTCTGCGGTCTCACGGGTCATGAAGTCGATGAAGGCCTGGAAGGTGACCACGCCTGTGTTGTTGGGGTCAACCAGCGTCATGATCCGGGCAAACTCCACCTCACCCTGAGAGAGAGACCCAAAAGCTTGGAAACCAAGAGACAACATCCTGAACATAGCAAGTCTAGATTAAGCAGTCGGCTTAGCTAAAAATAGATCAAATGCTCTGCTCCACTAAGGCGTGTGACTGTCAATAATCACCTAGCCAGCACAGAGCCGCTCTGCAGGTTCCATGTAAGCCCGGACTAAGCAGCTATCAGTCACATTTACTTTTATTCATTCAGCTTTTGCTAAATAGTGAATTATAACTAAATCAGATAATAGCTAACAAGCACACAGCTGTCAAGGAGTCAGTTTGGTATCAGTATTACTAAGCTATGCTACCAGTGATAAACCAGACGCGAGTGTCGAATAGGGTTGGAAAATCCTCACATTGATCTAAGTGCAATACACAGGACACTTAAGCGGTAAATGTAAAGGACCTCGAAGGCCATTGGACAGAGCGTCTCGCTCTGCGGCCACCCCCCTGTGGAACTCCGCGGTAAATGTAAGGGAGCTCGAAGGCCATTGGAGAGAGTGTTTCATTCTATGGCCGCCCCCCTGTGGAACTCCGCAGTAAATGTAAAGGACCTCGAAGGCCAATGGACAGAGCGTTTCGCAGTATTGATGCTTGAGTTAGGGCTCCTGTGCCCGAAACTCAGCATCCCATGCTCCAGATCCCTTTGGCATGTCAGGTACTCACAAGATCATAGCCCATGGAGATCAGGCAGGCGCGGAAGTCATCTGGGTCCATCATGCCGTTCCTCTTCTGCAAGGAGGAGATGGTTTTATTGCCATTTGAAAATAATGCCTCTGGCTCCCTCCCTCGTGCCCTAGTCATGCTCTTTTTCCATGGCTCCATCACTCACCCTATCAAAGTGGTTGAAGGAGGCCCTGAATTCATTGAGCTGCTCTTGGCTGATGCCCTTGGCGTCTCTGGTCAGGATCTGGTTCTCCACTTCGTTGATGGTGCGGGCAATCGTAGTGAGCAGCTGCTCCCAGCCGACGCGGATATGCTGGTGGGAGAGAGACAAGGGGAGAGATTAAGCCAAAGACATCCTATAAGAAAAAGAAATGCACAACAACTTGAACTGGTATCCATGAAAACCAGCAGACTCTACAATGGCCAAGGATGTGGCTCGCTAGCAGCCTGCTGCAGGGATAGAGACATTGACATGTCCGTCATGCCAGCACCTCCATGGTGTAGTTGGTGTGCTTGTTGTCAAAAATAAGGGCCTCCTGGATGAGCTGGTGGTCTCCTTCTAGCTTGTCGATGTTGGACTTGTAGTTGATGATGTTCTGCTCATATTGTTTCAGGTTGTTCATCTGCTCCTCGAGGGAGCCGGCGATGTCGACCGAGACGCGGCCGATCTCCTGCAAATACAGTGACAGAACCAGTCAACACATACTGATCTCTGCAAATGTGATATAATCACATGGGCAAGATATTGATCCCTGATCACTTGCATTACCTCCATCTTTGTTTGAATCCAGGGTCCAATAATATTAGCTTGGACTGCGAACTGACGCCGGAGTCTCTCATTGGACTGCTGTCTTGCTACCTCCTCCTGCAACATTTGGTCTCTGAGAGGAACCAGATGCTTCACCTGCAAACGGCAGAGACCAGAACAGTGGGTAGCTTCCAGTTCGCCAGGCCGGGGCGAGAAGAATGCATGACTGTATCTGGGCCTACTTACGGTTTCCCACTTGGTGCTAATGTCCTGATGGGAGAGGTTAGTGTACGGGTTTATACCAGACAGCTTGATGCCGTATGTCTGGGCAATCTTCAGAATCTCGTTCTGGATCCCCATGATTGCCATTCGCTCCTTGTCGGCCTCGGGTAGAGTGGCCTTGAACTGATCATGGGCTGTGATCAAACTCTGAGAGAGGAAGACAATATTGACAGGGGAACGTGGGACAGAGATCTCAAACACCAGGGTTATCAGCTACCTGTCCACTTGCAAGTCCAACTATCTATTAACTGGCGTCTCCGCATACCTGGATCTCCTCGATGCTGTGCACGATAAACATGTCCTGAAGGTCCTCTGTCGCTCCATCCATCCAGTTGTTGAAAGGCGCTGCCCTCTTGGCAAACTCCAGGTACAGCTGGTCGATGGTCTCCCACAGCTTCTCAACACGCTGAAGCACAGATTCACCAGTCATCCAGAGTTGGCAATACGTGCCAGCTGAAATGTCTCCTTAAAACAACTAATTTGAAATGATTCCTAATCATTGACAATCTGGTCAAGGGAACTGGTCTTCTGGTTCTGAAGGTTCGTGGTGTGAAGACATCTCCTCATACCTCCAGGGAATCTCTCCTTTTCTGGGTCAGCGTGCCCAAGTTGTCCCACTGGTCACAAATTCCCTGGCACCGGGCATTGATGGTGGCAGCATCATGGTAATCCAGCTCACTAGCCCCCGGGGAAAAGGACGGCCAACTCAGACACCTGCTGCGGATACACCTTTCCAGTTGCATTTTGGTCTCAGCCCACTCCACCTTACTTGAGTTCCTGGGCGATGGCTGCAATCTGCTCCACTCTGTCCTGGTGGGCAGCCAGATCGCTTTCGAACGCTTCGTGTTTCCTCATCAAGGCACGGATCTCCATCAGGGAGGCCGACTCATAGTCCTTCTGTGTCAGCAGCTCCTCTTTCCCTGTGCATCGGAGCCAAAGAAATGCCTCAACACCTCTCTAGAGTAACGGCCGGAAAGCCAGTTTTATAGGACGTCTAACACCATGCTCATTTTTTGAGTGACACCACTCAGCTCATCTGGGCTGATGTTCCTACTGGCTTTGCTCTCCACCCAAAACTGCTGCTTGCCTACCTGCAGTCCATGATTCATGCAGGGAGCACTTCTGCTTGAACTTCTCAGCCAGGTGGTCCAGTCTCTCCAGGCGGCGGATCTCTGTCAACAGCCACTCCTCGTAGCCCTTCTCCACCTGCTCCAGACCTTTCCAAGCATTGGCGATGTCCTAAGGGAAACGGAGGCCAGTGTGTGACAATGTCAGGCTGCACCGAGCACCTTTGGCCATGGGGTACGGCAGACCAGCTCGGCCGTAGGCTTACCGAGACCATCTTGCCCTCGGAGGGCATGAAGGCGGGCCGGTTGCTCAGCCTCAGCTTGGTCTGCAGGGTGTTAAAGTTGATCTCCAGCTGGCACTTCTCCTGCACGCGCGGGGGCTTGTGGACGCGGCGGTAGTCGCGGAAATCCTCCAGCTTCTGCTGCATGGCCCGCATGGTCTGCTCCGCCATGCGGTTCTCCAGCCAGGGGATGGTGCGGCGAATCCACTCCAGCAGCTGGGGGGCCGGGGCGGGCTCGGTAAGCACGGCATAGGAGGAGCACACGGGCGATTCTGGTGTGGAGGGAAGGTTCTTACCTCACTGGCCAGTTTCTCGTACTCCTCCATCAGCCTCTCATTCTCCTGGTTCACAGCCAGAACCTTGCAGATCCTGTTAGCAGCTGTCTCGGCCTGGGAGAAGGAACAAGGATTCAGATAATAGCAATATGAACTAGATGAAAAGAACTGCAACTGAGCAGGCATCATATGAGGGAGAGCAGATGTTTCTTCTCACCTGCTCGGCTCCAGCGAAGGCGTGGTAGAAGCAGGACACGTAGGTCATGATAGCTTTCTCATCAGGCTTAGGGGTGTTAACAATATCTAAATATGGAATATAGAGTGTGCATATTCTATTTATTATTGTTCATTTGCACCAAAACTAACAAGAATGATTTTCCAACTCAGTATTTGTCCTGTACAATAAAAAATACTGACTATGGCTTGATTTTGAAGCATTCAGCCCAAAAATGTGGAGTAAATCCAAGGTGCACAACCATTACATGGCACTGCCTCTTATTCTGAGGGAAGCATCGCCAAGATACTCAGGCTGATGTGATCCTTGAAACTGGGACAGGATTTAATGTATGGAGACGAGAGAGACGGAGCACTTCCGTAAAGCAGCCAGATGTTCACCAGTGTCAAGAACACTGCCATTAGCAACACTGCCCTCAGCAACACTGCCCTTAGCAACACTGCCCTTAGCAACACTGCCCTCAGCAACACTGCCCTTAGCAACACTGCCCTTAGCAACACTGCCCTCAGCAACACTGCCCTCAGCAACACTGCCCTTAGCAACACTGCCCTCAGCAACACTGCCCTTAGCAACACTGCCCTTAGCAACATTGCCAGCATGATGGATGTAATGCGTCATGCTTAAGAGATCAGCAGGGGGCTCACCTTCGGCATCCAGCATCTTGGGGATGTCCAGGAACTTCTCAGCCACGTCGAAGGCAGTGTTGAGGTTACCGATGGGATCATCCTGCATGAAAGAACATAGACGCGAGGCTCAGCAGGGTGTGAAAGGAAGGGATGAGGATACAGGGGTTGGAAGTGTGAACACCACATGCCACAGGTAACATGCCACATAGCGTCTGGCGATGGTGGCTAAAGGCAGGCGGTGTCCAGCCGGGAAACCGGGCCGCCAATCTGCACAGACCCAGAAACAGCCTGTCTGCTGCTTTACATACAACCAAGATATCACATTAATCAAACGGATCACAGACAGAAAGGGAACACCTGGAGCTGGTATAATATTACTGTAATATGAAAGGCACATTCTCTGGAGCTGTGCAATTGTGCGACCATGAATAATATCTCCATTTTTCATAAAGACATTATGAATATACAATATACAATTATTAGTTTTGAATTTTAGTTCAAATACATCAAGACATATTAACATAATGTGTTATTACAGATTTTGTATATATATATATATATATATATATACACACACACACATATGCTATACTGTATGCAATACTACATGCGTATAGATAACTAATTATGATGACATTAACTATCAACTATATTTTATTCTTATCGCTTTTCAATTGTATTCTAACAAGATAACATCTGCAACACTGATATCATTCAGGCCAGCCATACTGTGAATGTAACCCTAACCCTAACTAAAAAAACTTTATTAAAATGCGGACTAAAGGTTCCGTAAAATTAGACCAGTAAGTCCTGACCAGGCTGGAAAGCACAAACACAGGTGAGACTTTCATTTTATTTACTTGGCATGGTGCCGTAAGTAGAGTCTGGAGTTACTGAAAGGCACAGGCCAAACACACAAAGCAGAGGTATAGAGGGTGGCCACATAATTTAGAGGAAGCTCCCGATATCTGCGGGTAACAGGCTCATTGTCAGTCACACTTGGGAAGCACACTCAGATTGCAGGGATTAGGGGAAACAGAGTGATGTATAGCGAGGAACACTGCACATGGCCAGCAGGAGGGAAAGCAGGCTGTTTTTAGTGGTGTTGGGGGGCAGGGGCACAGAAGGAGCCAGGGGAGGCACCTTTCGCAGTTTGGAGTAGTCGATGAGGTCGGGCCTGTGTCTGTGGATGAGGGCACACAGGGCC
>JAODKM010000002.1:18070411-18081537 GCA_026780845.1 Petrocephalus sullivani | reverse complement strand
CACCCAGTCTGGTGATGAGAGTCAGGTCCTTGGTGCTGGCTACAGAACTTTCCGTGGAGCAGAGCAGCTCACCTCCTACTGGTTGCACCCAGTCCGGTGATGAGAGTCAGGTCCTTGGTGCTGGCTACAGAACTTTCCGTGGAGCAGGGCATGGTCACCGTTCGGTCCAGTCCACCCCTCTGAGCTGAACCTTTTGGCCTTTTAACATCCCTTTGTGCAGTATGCTGTTTGAAAACCCAGCCCCCCACACTCTCCCTGCGGTGATTAAACTCTCCTTTAATGTATCCCCCAAGTGGCTGTGTGCTGCCGTCTCTGCATTTGCAGGCCACTCCACCCCGGCCGCTTGGAGACTGACGCACCGAGCCGTTCTTCTCCACAGGGTGTCCCGCCTGACTCACTGAAAATGGCCCTCATATATATTTCTGGTTTGAATTTCATATTTGTGGAGGGGGTGGGCAGGCAGCCTCTAGCTATTTTCTGTTTTTATTTCCAAAGATGCAGTGCGACATGTTTTTGCCCTTGAGAAGGTTTACGAAGGGAACTCGTACATATATACGGCAGCTAAGCGTCTGTGCGTGTTCCTTTTGGACTGCAGGAAGCCACAGCGATCGTGCCCGATGGCCCGTCCCTATAAGAGATGGAGACGTTGCTCTTCCCGAATGCTTTCCAGCCCACGCCGTGGGCCTCTGAGGACGCTTAACACTTTTAAAGCCCTGCTGCACTCCGGGGTTTCCAGCTCGTTGTAGTGGAGCCTTCCTGTTTGTCAGGAGTCTTCCTGTCACATGCTGCCGTCTTTGCATTTTAGCACGGGGTGTTGGGTCAATTCTCCCCCCGATTTGTTTTCTTTGATGGGATTGGCTAACACATTGAGGATATCTAAAAGAGCTTGATTGGTTTGCCTGTCTGTGATATTGAGGCCATGGCGTGAGGCCTGCAGGAGGACAGCTCATGCAGCCTGTAGTCAGCCTCTGTTGCCTTTCCGGGGGTATTTGTGCACCAGTCGCGGTTGCTATACTGGTCTTCATGTTCGCAACTGTGGTGGTTCTGCTGCTAACTTTTGGGATCGCACTTGTCGGGGTCACACCATAGCCTCACACCTCCGGGGCTGGGGGTTTGATTCATGCTCCTTTTTAAGGATGGCACCAGTCCGAGCTTATGGCGGTTGGCGAATCGCTGAATCTTCCTCACTGTGCAAACCCTCACACCTTCTCGCAGTGTGAAGTTTGCAAGTTGTCTTCATAGGATCCAGAAGATTCCTTTATTTTCCCCGGTTTATTTTCCACCTGCAGTCCAGAACCATGCAGTTATGTCAGTAGATATCGCTGACTCACGTGGTGAGTGTCTGCGCCCTCCTTGTGAAGGACTGGTATGTCCAGTATTTCCAGAGTGTCCCCTTGCCTGTACAGTATAATTCCTGGGGTAGGTTTCTCAAGACCCTGTCCTGGAAGAGCAGTTATGAAGATGAAGGAATGGCTGGAAGAATTCATTGCCCAGTTATGTGTTTGAGGTGGGTGTTTAGGGATGGCTACTTCTTCATGGATGTTGAGAGGGATTTTCTCTGGTGTATGCCCCCACCGATGCTGACCCATAGTGCTTTGCGCTCTCCTAGCGCACGATCGAGTAAGAGGGGGGCCCTGTTAAAGGGACGCATATGTTTGCCTCTGTATGACGGAGCCAGGGTGCAGCATCGCGGAGGACAGCAGGAAGCTTTTAGAGGAGGCGGAGGGTGAGGAAGAACACGACAGCGGTGGTTGTCCTGTCAGAGGGGGTGAATGTGTGGGGGCTTTTAGCAGAGAGGTAATTAAATTACGCGCACTCGGAGTGCGAGCTCCGGCTATGAGACAGCCATCCCAAGCAGTACGCTTCAGCGGGATCTGCACTCTCAGATGATGCCACGGCTGTCACGCGTCGCTCTGTTTATTTGTTTGCTCGCTTTTCCCGCTCGTTAATCTCTGTGCTCCCGGACACCCAGCTCCCTTCACGTTAAACAAATGACCCTTGGGTAGCCGTGAGTCATGGGTCTGCAGGTGTGATGCCTGGGACCCGTCCCACATGGGAACCAACGTCTTAATGCCAGGTTGCACTGTCTTTGCGACCCCTGAGAGATGTGACATCTTGTAGGCTCCCACAGGTGTATGAGCTGCCCCTGACCATGCCGGCTTCTTGGAAGGAACCAGCATCTGACGCAGGGCTTGGGATTTGCAATCTTTGACACCCCAGTTTGGTGTCCGCGCATCATTTGGGAGCTGAGTTTCTAACCTCTGCCCCGCCTCATCTGCTACCTCAGACATGGCATTATCGAAATGCTGAGGACTCACAGTGCAGTGCCTCTCTTACAAAGGACCTCCTTTTACAGCAGTCCAATCCCATGCCTTTTTCCTCTTGATTTTTCTATGTTCTTTCCCACTTCTCTGAGTGCTGGGAAAACAGGGAAAGTGGATGGAAATCATCAATGGGCTTCTTGAGCTGTGGGAGGGGCTTCCCGCAACTGTGGGTGGGCTTTCCCAGCACTGGGCAGGGTTTTCAACTTCACATTGTTGGTTGCAGGAGAGGTAACTCCTGGACTGCGTTCTCTCCAGCGACCCCATCTTCAGAAGCTTCGGTTGGTGCGTGTGTTGGCTCAGAGCCCGTGCACGGATGGAGCTCGGAGGCCATTGAGGGGGTGGCCCCATGGTCTGTCCCATTATTGCCCCTGAGGGAGCGAGGATGTTTTGTCCTCTGAATCCCGAGTGCCGTTGAGGGTTTTGAGGCTCCAGACACCAGGCCGGATTTGGTAGAACGGGAGGCAGTCAGACATTTGCCATATCTTTTTTTTTGTTTGCTGTCCTGTTGCCACTCTAAATGGCTGGGGTAAAGCAGGGACACACGGTCTCTGCCGGGAGGCTCACATCTGGCTGTTTCACTCCGCGTTAGCGTCAGGAACTTCAGGTGTCAGTTCAGACCAATGTCACCCAGTGTCCCACCACCCTGCGGGGGACACAGGCTGGCATCTGCCCTTCCGGAGTCAAGGCATTGAATCCCACGTCAAAGAGGCAGAACATTTCCGATTATGTTGTGTAGACCTACCTGGGATTTTTAGCAGCTGCCCTGGGAATTCCCAAACGGGATGACACTGGGGATGGGAATCCCGTTACCCCAAACCTTCCCTTCAAGTTGGGTAGCTTTTGGTGCATAAATAGACTGTGGGACCCTTCTGCATATGCGGCATGATGGATACGCCTCTGTCGCTCCCCCTCCTTCTCGTTCGCTCTGACTAATGGGGCCTGTCACTATGCCGTTCTTCAGAGCAGGGTAAATAGATCCCGGCACGCGTTTCAGGGGAGCTGTCTTTTCCCATCAGGCGATGTCGGGCAGCCAGGTAGGACTCTCCTTTACACGTGGTGGCACCGTGACTGGCAGCGCGCTCGTACTGTAGACCAGGCTCCAATGCTGTGCAGTGCTGCTACAAAAATAGACCCAGCTGATCTGGTCCTCCACTCCGGAACGTCGATCATTGCACTTGGATTCCGATGTATGCCACTGAGTTTTTCTATCTTTCATTATAGGTCTCCAAGGTTCAGGGAGGATTTGCGGCCTCTCGCCTTAAACCCTGCAGACGTGTCCAATCAGCTTGTGTTAATTCTAGGGTGAGCCTGGGGTGCTGGTGTCCGCAGCTGCCGGTGGGTGGTGGGAACAAGCTGCACCTGTCAGCATGTCACGCCCGGGTTTCCGCAGCAACGGGCAGGAAGTGGGTCTCACAAGCCTCCGGGGGGCGACGTGGACATCGGCTCGCAGCAGCGGACGCCCTCCAGGGAGTGACCCCCAGCCCACAAATGCCTCATGGCTTCTCTACTCTCATCCCCCTGCGGGTCTTTGACATGGTTGCATGTTGTCCTCGTGTTTCCGGCTGTTGGGTTGAGCTTCCAGCCTCTCCTGACCTATGAACGCGGTCACGGGCTAAATCTGTTATGGGTTGTGGCACGTGTCACGTCCCAAATTGAATCTGATCCGCACAAACAGCACCTTGCACAGCCGTGGTGGCGGGTCGGGTTGGTGATTGTACCGGCAGGCTTTCGCTTTCTGTCAGCCGGGTTCTCCACATGAATCTTCAGTAAATATCTCATAGCCCACATGGCTGCACGTGCTGCCGAATCATCATGGACCGAATCCCACCAGGATGGCTGACCCCGGGTACCGTGGTGACCCCTGCTGTGATGTCACGGTTGGGCCTTTGGCTGTGGCTGGTTCTGGGTCGCCATCATATGCGGATGTGGGTGGAGAACTGTTCCTCTCCAGGAGCTCCCACATGCTGGTCACGGGGCCGGGATTCAGGGTGGAGGAAGTCGTATGTGTGAGCGTCTGGCCTCCTCCACACAGCTGTCTCTGGTTCCGTGAAATTGCGGAGGGATATTTTTGCGTCTTGAAGCGGAGCCACTGGCCATCTTCACGCCTGAGGGTCCCCTGAGGGGCCTAGGGGCATTAGGACAGATGTCGGGGTATCTGCCTCCTCCAGCCCCCTGTTCCCATGGTCTCATCCTGGCAGGATGAGTAAACGTAGGAGAGGCCTACAGAATCTGCTGCTTCTCTTTGCCCTGCCGAAAGCCGCTCTCTCTTTCGGATCTTGTCGTGGTGCTCGGAGCCAGACGCAGTCCTGTGGCTGTTCTGTCCCCCTACACCGCGTGTTGAGCACACTGGTTTATGTGCACATGCTTGGTGCTGTGAGTATGCTTATGACCCTGGTTCTGGACCAGCGAGGACCCCGGTTCTGGACCAGTGGATTCTGACAGTGGGGGAGGGGGGGCAGCGGTGTTTTTTTTCCAGCTGGCATTTTACAGCATTTTGACGTGGTTCACGTAACATTTTCCCCGTGGCTGAAAATCCAGATGAGGCTGTGGACTTGAGCGCCTCAGGAGTGTCAAGTGGCAAACTATAAATACCCCCGAGTGCCCCCCAGCTCGTGTTCCTCCCCTAATGGGATTGAAGCCTCTGGTAATTGTGCTGAAGAACAAAAGAGGGGGGTGGGTGGTGATTTTTCTGCGCTGCCGGATGGAAATATCTGCGCCGTTGAGTGTAATTCACATGCCTGCATCTCCCTCCTGCTCTGCCGTGAAATAACACCCCGCACTCCTCGCCGTGTTAGCCGTGTCGCACTGTGGAAATTGACACAACTGAACCCCCCCCCCCCCGGGCCTTATGTAAGCTGTGACTCGCAGTACGTTAAGGCAAGCAAGGTTCAGAAAAGCGAGGGGGGGCGCTGTCCCCGTCTCTCTGTGCCAGCCCTGTTATTAAGCAGCAGCTGGGCAGTATTTAATCCCAGGCTGGGGACATGCCCCCCCCCGCCATGATGCATGGAAACGTCACAGAGACAGGGAAGAGAGGCCCACTTACAGTAGCCTGTAATGCCCCCCCCCCCACACTGGCACTCTACTTAATGTAGCTACAATTTTTTCTCCTTCTGAACTGGAATAACAACAGTGGTGAAATTAAAAGCTTCTGGAAGGTGCCATTTTACAACTGAGTGCTGTCTGTGTGGCTGTGGGGGGGTTAATTCAGTTTCTCTTTATTTCTGCAATTGCTGTATCTTCCTTTAAGTATCCCCCCCAGCCCCCCTTTGGAAATCTCGCTTGAAAATCCCCTGTAATAAGTCATGAATCAGTGGAACGAGCCACTCCCTCTCGGGGGGGCGTGAGGGGTGGGGAGTGGGGTAGGTAGTACACACAGGAATGCCAGTTATGCCAGTTATGGTGAATGAATGGGCAGGAGTCCTCTGTGGTGACATGAGCCAGTGGGGGGAGGGGGGGGGGGATTACTACATAGGGGACACCCCCCCCCAGCCCCCACCCTCCCATTCCAAGGCCTCTGCAGGACTAGCAGGCGTGAGACTTTGGTTTCAGCATCATTCTAATACCAGATTAGGGAAGAAGGGGGGAATTTGTTTTTTAAGTCTTTATGAACGGAGATGGCATGGCATCACGCGGCCTCCTGCGAAGCCTGCTGTGTGCTCCTGATTTGTCCACCTTTAATGAGGCGGTATTGCTTTACCCTAATTCCTCACATGCTTGTACTGGATAATTAGGGAGTGGTGTCAGTCACCGTCTGTTTTCCCCAGAGGTGCACGGTGCCGTCCTGTAACTTTCTCTCTCTCGGTTCCTGTCTTTTGAAGATGCCTCCCGTTTGACGCGGGGAGGGCGAGGCTGGGGAGGATGGTTCCCGTACTATGCTCTGGCATGCCGCTTGCCGGGATCGGGCTGCAGTGTAACCGCGGGCGGCTGGGACGTCGAGGTCTGCTTCGGGGGCCCCGCGCCTCTCTTGGAGATGGATGGGACGAGCGGGACTGCCCCTAGAGGTTTCTTGCTGACCTCTGCGGCTAAAAGGAGCAGCAGAGGAAGACCATTTTGGCTGGGGTCCTCGGGGGAGGGGGGGTCTGACAGGAAGTGAGAGAGACCACTGTTTCCCATGCTCTTGCGAGTCAGCGAGAATCTAGCAGCGTCTCCGTTTCTCGCGCCTCATTTACAGGGAATAGAGCTAGTCCTGTCTTGGTGCCGGTTTCACAGTAAATAAATTGGAATAAGCTGAGCAGACCTCCCCTTCTGTGCCCCTGCTGTACGCAGCAAGGCTGACGGACCAGTCCCGGGCCGCTCTGGGGGGGGGAGCGTGGCCAAACGCGTCTGCTGTCATTGTTTACAAGCCGTCAACCACCCAAACCTCTTCTGCTTCCAAGTTTCGTTTCCAGCGGCGACGTCCCGCCGCCCGGCTTTGCCTGTGCCCAGGCCTGCAGCCCCACGCTCTGCCTCTCCTCCCGGGGCGGGCAGTGGCACTCGAGTTTGGCTCTATCCCGCCCGCCCCGGCTTGCCGGCCACTCCTCGGCCTCTCTGGGTCATGTGTTCCCTGCTCCGGGAGCCAACCAGCAGGGGAAATGTCCCTCTCCTCGAGAGCTAGCCACCTCTCTGCCCATAAAAGGCACTTCCTGTCCTGACACTGGTCTTCCTGCTGGCTATGTATGGTGCTTCCTGTCCCTCTCTTCTTGGCTGCCTGCCCTGGCAGGCTGCTCTCTCTCCCTCTCTCCCCCTCTTCCTCTCTCCCTCTCTCCCTCTCTCTCCCTCTCTCTCTCTCTCTGTGTGGAACGCAGGCCAGGGGGCTGGATTAATGATATCTGCTGCGTGAAGGAACGAGGCCCCCGCTGTCGCGGCGGTGTGCGCTGTGAGGCCTGGGTCGCCGTGACACTTCAGCCATTGGGTGGAGAAGGGGGCTGGGGTGGGCTTACCGTGCTGTTTCCCTGATGGACAGAATCATGATCTATGGAGGACAATAGATACACTCACACAGAGTGGGGAGGGTTGTCAGGTGAGGGACGGTAAGGATACATGTGTGCTGGTCCTTGCGTGTCCTGCTACACGCGCACACATGCTGCTATCCTGCAGCACCGGTCCGTATTGACGGATGATTTAATACTTAATAGCAAAATGGGATGCCTTTACCAAAGCATTCCATCAAGGGGGTCTCGGTGGGTTAGGACACTGTGCATGTTATCAGGAGGACCCCCCATCAAAGGGGTGTCTGTGGGTAAGGACACTGTGCCTGTAATGGGGGTGACCCCCCATCAAGGGGGTCTCGGTGGGTAAGGACACTGTGCCCGTTATCAGAAGGACCCCCCATCAAGGGGGTCTCAGCAGGTAAAGAGACTATGCTCATTATCAGAAGGAACCCCCCATCAGGGGGGTCTTGATGGGTAAGGACACTGCCCGTAATGGGGGGGACCCCCCCAACAAGGGGGTCTCAGCCGGTAAGGATGCTGTGCCCGTAATTGGAAGGTCACCAGTTCAAATCCTGGTGTCAGCAGAGTGATTTCACTGCTGGGCCACTGAGCAAGTCTCCTAAGCCCAGTTGTTCCCGGGAGGGGCTCACCTTGCTTTCTTAGGTGTTTGGATCAAAGCGTCTGCTAAATAAATGTAACATAATGGATCAAACAGGAAAACCTTTTCCAGTGGAGCTCAGAGAGGGCATATTCAGTCGGGTGCCCAGGACATTAAGGATAAAAGTCAGGAATATATCTTGCTGCTGTACTGTTTTGTCAGAAGCTAAATCATTGCTGTCTCTCTCATGCGCACACACACACACAGGAGATCCTGAGCCTCTGTGATGAGCTTCCAGCCGCATTTAGGCAATCGTTACTTTGGTGGCATTCGCTGTCGCCTAGGGCGAGTGAAACCACCAGAGTGGCAGCCGTTAAGTGGCTTGACTCCCCAAACACGGCTCATACCCTCTGCATTTCTGTGGCCAAGCTGCCCCGGCCTCTCGGAAACACACGCAGCACGCCCGCACTCCCCAGGCCTGTCAGCGTGCCATGGGCCGTCGATACAGTGGGCTCGCGGCCCCGAGCCGCTCGCTGATTTTTCGGGGAAGGCGTGTCAGCTTGGCGCAGGGCTACGGATGAGTTGGGACACGAATGAGCCCTTTTCTGAGAGCCGGAAAGAGCCGTAAACGCTCAGGCATGGTGTGCCACCGCAGGGACGCCTGAACATCGCTCGTGGAAGCCTGCTTATGGTGGCTCGGAGTGACTCTGAAGCCTCGGCCCAAGCTGACGTTGTTGTTTTGGATTTTTTTTTCCTTGCGCTGATTTCGCTGTGCTGGACTGTTCCCTTCTCAGCTGAGGTAGTGGTAGAGGTAGTACAATAAAGTGCTCCGTGTGGCTTTACAGGCTTTGGTCCTGTTCCTCTCTGACAGTCTGTGGCTGAGGATGGGAACACTGGGCCCAGCGAGTGAACCCCCCTCTCTGATCAGACCCTGGGGACAGTATCGCCAGGGACCCTCTCCAAGCGTCGCGTGTCCAGCGAGGACACACCGCACAACTTCATCTGTTTACGCTCCCAGAAAATCTGCAGCGGTAGTAGTTTAACTAGTACAATAGTTCATTTTTTACGAATGTTACTCCCCGCTCTCAGTTCTTTGGAGTGGCCTGCGCGCCCTCCGCTGCGCTCGCACAGTTCTGTTCCGACGCAGAAAGCCAAAAAAGGGCGTTTTTGGCAGGCCGGCCCATTTGGCAGGGCGCCGGCCGGCTGGCCCGAGCCCGGTGCGGGACTCGGCCGTCTCACTGGGGTGCTGCATTTGGCAGCGGGGCTCGGTCTAGGGTGAGAGGCGCGTCCTGGAAATAGATCCGAGGAGCGAGGTGGCAGGGCTGGTGGCGAGATGCGGGGGCGGGATTCCTCCGGATGGAGAGAGGTCAGAGAGGCCGTAGCTGGGATTTTAACGACCCCCCCCCTCCCATTTGGTGGCTCTCCTGCAATGAGCCCCCACTTTGTGTCATTCTGCATCCCACAGGCCCCCCAGCGCCCCAGCGGGGCCCAGCTTAGTGAACGGCCCACAACGTCACATTTCTAGCAAAGAATGCTTTCGACCGCAGTCGTCTGCTCCCTCCGGATCGCGCTTCAAAACATCGCAAATCAAAGTCGTTTAAAGTGCTTTTCATCTCTGTCCTCGCAGGACGTTGTCATACAATTCGGCTGATAAGATTAGTTATTGAAGAATGCATGCACGCTTACATGCTCTTGCGCACACACACACACCGACACACGCGCACGTGCGGTTTCCTCGCACGGCCGGCTGTCAAGCAGCAATACATGACGTGCCGTAATTGCAATCTTTTATGCGGCTTCTCCAGACGCACTTCAAAGACACCCCGACGCATCTAGCGTCGCAGTTAACGAGAAGAGCGTCCCTGCCCGACCCGGTTCTGCTCCCTTTGTTCTGATAAAAGCCTGACCGTGGGGAGGCTGCCAGAGAGTCCAACCCCTGTGCCGGGACGGGCTGCTGGCAGGAGTGTGAAAACTCCCCAGTGAATTGGGGGCTTTTGACAGATGGGAGGGCCCCGGCCCCAGGGGGGCGATTCCTGTCCTGCTGCAGCAGGTTGAGGGGGCTCCCGTACACGTGACGTGGCACCTTCATACGCGGGCAGAGCACCACGCCCTGTCACCGCTGGACATGCTGCGTCTGTTCACCAGCGTGCAAACACTGCAAGCGTGCAAGAGATAAAGCACCCCCCCCCCCAATGCAGTACAATGCAGTACAGGCTCTGGGAAGCCGTGTGACACACAGGGGAGAGGAGTCACCACGGCAACTAGGAAGAAGAGCTGTCAGTGCTCAAAAAAAGAAGAAGCCGGCTTACACAACACGCTTCTCGCACAATACTCTGTGCTGAACCGTTACACAACGAGGCATCTGCGAAAACCCACTCGCTGGGCGAGCTGAGGGGTCTGGCGGGCGGCCCGTCAGCCCCGGCGCCCGGTGACGCCTTCGCTCCGTGCCCGGTGAGCGCTGCTGACACCTAGAGGCGAGAATCTTCACAGCCCTGACGTGCGGATGCTTACCGTCCCTCACCTGCGCTGCCGCTTGGCACGGACATCTGCAGCTTTCATTGTACTCGTGGCTGAGTGAGGTACGGCCTTGAGTGTGAGGTTTTCAGAGCCCTTTGTGTGAAGTTTACCACCCTCCCCCCCCACCTCCGGTCACCGTAGCTGATTGCCGGGGCCAGTAATACAGGCTGATGACAGGCTGGACTAAACCACTTTGAGGCTGGTGGGGGGTTGGTTCTGGGGCATCACTTGGTCTTGCATGCATGGTGACAGATTTCCTCCTTCCCACCTTGCCCTTGCTGCTGTGCCCCGTCACCTTCCGGGTTGTTCTGAATGACAAAGACTCATCTTTCTCTAAACACGCCCAACTTCATATAATCAATGAAGAATTAACGAACTTACAAAGTTTCTTCTTTCCTGTTGTGGGTTTGTTGGGCTTGTTCAGCACGCCCCCTCAGCCTGGCTGGTACCACAGGGTCTTGGGAAAACATCATGGGGACGTGAATGGAGAGAACCTCCAGCTACAGCCTTGGAGAGTGTGTTGAATGGCGCCCCCTGCAAGGCTGGACTGAAGGTGCAGCTCAGGGTAGTAGTGTCACAAAATAGACGTGTGCCCCCACCAATGTTACCCCCTCCCTCAGCTTGGCTGTACAGCCTCTCGAGGTGGAGAATGCCACAGCCTGCCCCCCCCCCCCCCCCCGACCTTACAAGCACACCGTGCCCCACCTATTCATCCATCTGGAAGGGGGGGGTGGCGGGGGGGGGGGGGGGGGCTCTCCCCCTCCGATCTCCGTTCCC
>JAODKM010000002.1:18042352-18059892 GCA_026780845.1 Petrocephalus sullivani | reverse complement strand
GCCCCCCCCCCGCTCACCCCCCCACTGACCGCCCACCGCCCCCCCCCCCCCCCCCCCCCCCCTCTCCGCCGTTCTTTGTTTGTCCCCCCCCCCCCCCCCCCCGCACGTGGCCCTGCCCAGTCTGCGCATTCCAAAGAAGCTGTTGATTTCCGTCAAATGTTTGAGATGTTTGTCGTGTCTGAAATCTTCCCGCCTTGGAGCAAACAGGGACCCGCCGAATACGTGGACTGCCCCCCCCCCCCACCACCACCACTACCACAAGGGCTCCAGAGGCAAATCTGAAAGTAGGTTTGGATTAAATTAAAAAGAAGGGAAAAAGCTGGAAAAATGTGGGGGGAAATAAGCAGAAAGATAAAGCGCGGATCTCAATTGCCTCTCTTATCTCGGTAGAAGCCGGGGGCTGGGGGTAAGGTGGGGGCGGGCGGCCAATCCGATATATTTAATTTCTCTTGTTGTGAGTGAATCATCATGCGGATAAGTGTCGGATCGTAAGCTATGAGGGAATAGAAGAAAGCAGAGATTGTCTTTCCGCAAGTGGAGAAACGTCCTCTTCTGTTTTCTCTCTCTCTCATGTCCCACAGCTCCTAATGAGGTTTCATGGAAATTCCACGTGCAAATCTGTGCCCGGGACAGTCCTATGGCACCTGAGGGCAAACCGCTATCACGTCCCTCAGTCTCATTCAGCAGTAGGTAGGAGGTCACCGAGACTCCTTTTACATAAATCGGCTTTAATGGCCGATGCGGATACCTCCTTCTTTTGGATCGACCTGGGGTTCGTGGTCCTGATCTCCACCCCATCGGGGGGGAGTGGGACTCTAGGTAGGACGGGTTTAACCGGTTGTTGAAGCACAAGGTGTGAAGACTCGTAACTGGAGATGCATGCGATTAAGATTGATGCCGCGGTAATGACCAATAATGTGGAAGAGCACGGTAATATGAATCCACGGGACCCAAGCGGGATAGGCCGAGATGGGATTAGGGCGGTGACTTCCCAGCTATGCCGACAATAGCCGTTGGAAGAGCCAGATATTTCCTTGACAAGACGTCTCCATCTGCCTTGTACAAACTTGTCCTATTTCAGTCTGCCTCGGGTGTGGGTAATCCAGTTTTCTGCTTGGCAGACCACCAAGAACAGTCAGTTTGTATTAGCTTGACTGAAAAATGATGAAAAAAAAGAAACAAACTCGCAAAACAATCTTCCACGTGCAGACGGCTGTTTTTTTTTTTTTTTTTTAGATCAAAATACAATAAGGTAAGGGACAAATGTCAGGTGGATTCTGCTTTTAACCTGCGTCTGAACTTTTTTGTAAGCCTCCCACTAATAGCGCAGGAGTAAGACGATGCTGGAGCTGTGTGGCACAGTCAGTCCGCCCATGCGCTCCTCCACCGATCAGCTTTTAATAAGCGCTAATCCAATCATCTGGGCCTGTTGTGAGCCCCTGTGAGGTTAATGTGCTCCAGACGCTGTCACTGCTCCACGTGCTCTGGCACCAGTGCCCCTTCCCACGAGAGTGCCCGCGTGTTATTTTGCACAGTCAGGTGGGTGCCATCTGAACAGATGGAGCCGAGCGGCAGTGAGGATCCGGCATGTAGGTCACGTGCGGTTTCGGGTTCCTCACCCACACACGGGGTCGACCCAAAGACTCAGAAGTCTGCTGTGATATTCTTTAAACCCTTATGATCACTTTGACTGTGAAAAGGAACTTTTGATCCTCCCCGTTTAAAGTATAACAGTCAACATTTGCCAACATTGATTAATGTTAAATCAGAAATTAAATTGAGGCATTAAACCGTAAATGGTTGTTAATATCAAACAGAAGCTTGCTTTCCGTGCCCATGCAGGAAGTGGGATCTTAATTTGGGAGGAGCCTGGGTTCTTTTCAGGGGTAACAAGGTAGGGATAGGGCTGGGGGGGCATTGAATGAAAGAGGATGCCACAATTTGGATTGAAGTTTCAACTATTCAGCACACAAAACACTAGCTCAGTTAACTGGGAACATACCCAGAAAATTTGCTAATGTTATGTAAAGGTCTTCTATTTTTTTTTCTCTTCTAACTTTTACCACAATGTTAATGACTGGAACATTATTTCCATGTTTTACATCTTAGTAAGATATCAGTATGACCAGAATATCCTTACAACATAATTAATGTTGAAAAATATTGTTTTATAATAAAACTGAATTTTATATAAGTGTAAAAAACGTGTTTTACTCTACGTGTACTAAAAATGCAGCCTTGAATCCATGACCTTAGAGGTGTAAAATAACTCTGCTGCCTGCTTCTCTACCGCGCCCTTTGTTTATTCCTGTATTATTACGTTGTAGTCGTGGGATAGCATTCTGGGAACATCAGGAAAACAACGCAATCGTAATGTTCGGTAAAAAATCAAGGCAGAATTTTGTTAGCTGGGAGTCTACACCATGTTCACTGGTGATTAGTCAACCATCCCTGGTAACCAGTGTGCGTATGGAATCTATGCTGCAGGTGGAAATGTTTTTAAAAGTAACTATTTGATGGCTGCCTCACAGCCCGTACATCTGGAGCCTGTGCTTCTGATGAAAAGAGGAGGCTTTTTATTGCTCTCGCTTTCAGATCCTCGGGTGAAGGTTGTCTGGCGCGAGGAGGGACGAAATGGAAGCGCGAGCTCTGCAATAAGCGAGGGCGACACGGAGAGGCGCGAGAGCCGCCGCGCGGGCCGGAAATCGCCGACGCCGCTTAGGTCTCGGCCCAAGCGCCAGACAGCCCCCGTGCCGCTCTCAAAATAAAAACAAATATATCAATTAGTGAATCTCGTTGTGAAAAGGCAGCCGGCGTCGTGCGCGAGACATGCCTCCGGGGAAATTCCGGCGTGAAATTTGCTTTCCGAGACTGAGACTCACGTGGACAGCGGGTGTGATTAGACGTCCCCCTACAAGTTTAGGATGCTAAGCATTCGAAGCCGCGATGGGCAATTTCCATATTTGCCCACGGTCCCGCGGTAAAGCCATCATTCAGGGAGTTTGTGGGGATAATAAGGTGAAATACTTAGGAAAGAAAAAAAAAACGGAGGGAACGAAAAATATCTGCGGATATTAAAAATGCGTACGAAGGCAGTATCGCCCAGGGCTGGATGTCGTGTGTGGAGACGGGGAGTAGAAGGAATTACCGCGCGCGACGTGCCGGGGTGGCGGGTTCGGGAACGGCGGCTTCGCGCTGATGCCCATTAATCACGAGCGCTAATCCGCTAATGGGATTACGCGCGCGCTCCCCTCACCCAATGGCACGGGCTAGATCTACGCAAACCCTACATTCCCACATGATGTTACGAGGGTGTCTGTATTTGGCTTATAATAAATGGGGAGTAACGGGGGTTTGACAAGATGTGTGTGTGTGTGTCGGGGTGGGGTGGGGTGGGGTGGGGGGGCTGCGAAGTGACTTTAAATGAGTCATTTTTATAGAAACATGATGGAAGGGAATGGGTGGAATGCATCAAGGTGTCCTGGTGCGAATCCTCTAGTGACAGAGCTCGTAGACGCTTTATGGATTCTGGTAATAAACGGATAAAGTGAAGGGTGTCGGGAACTTTCATTTGTGGTCCTTTCAGGTCCCAGTTCCTATTTCTGAACGTGTGTGTGTGTGTGTGTGTGTGCATGCCTGTCAGAAAAAGAAAAAAAAACTGTCAAAACTTTGACTAACAGCATCAATAAAATCCTCATCTGTTTCTATGGAAACTCCGAGTCCTGAGTACGTTTACGATTTGCCACAGTGCCTGGAAACACAGGAGCGCAAACACGAACTCCTTGTACTCCGAAACGGCCTTTTTGTTTCATATTCCGAGGTGCGGCTGTTCAGCGGGATGTTATATGTTTTTCTGGCAAGCAGATAACCTTGTAAACAGATGCTACCCGACCGATGGGCTGTTCTTGTCTCGACGCTGCCGATGCTACTAGTTTAGAAAATTTCGCAGCAGGCGAAGAGTCTACCCACAGTGTGTCGTGAGTAACCGAAACTTTCCACGAAGACTTATGGCCAGTTTCTGGAAGGCTTGTCCATCATTTGAACCCTAACAGACAGCTTTAGCTTAATCCTGGCCTGTCACTGTGCAGCTTCATGGTTGGCATGTGCACAATGGGACATCACGGAGGGGCGGAGCAGCTTCCAGACAAAGGGAGGCAGCAGTGCAGCGTACGCCCCCCCCCCACTCCGTCCCGAGCTGGTTATTCTAGTGCTGCTGCTCCCCGGTGCTTCAGCCTGTCCCGTCTTGTCCAGCCCCAGCTCCTCCGAGCCTCAGACTAGCCCAGGTGAATGCATGGGTCCCCTGTCAGAAATGGAACCTTTATTCTCTTCTGAATGGTCACATCCACAGGCTAAATGTTGGAAGGCTGGGCAGATTTCACCCTTTTGTCTTAAATAATAAGTTAAAGCGGTAGTGATGGGATCAGTGGGGCTTTAAAAACTGGTTGGATTTGTATGCTCCGTCCATTACTGACCTGTTTGAACCAACTTTCAATTACAGTAAAGCTGGGAGTGACTGATAGCAGGCAGGGAAGTCGCCTAGCCTTGGTGTAGAAGCTTCGCTACAAGCTAGTAACATTAGGTATCACATGTCCACCATATACGGCCTTAACATGGATTGGCTAGTGTGATTTGAGTATTCAGAAATCCTGGGTTGATGTACTGCTGTGGCCTTGAGCTCTGGTCTGAATCCTGGAAGCCGAGCCGAGTCATTAACAGTTAATCAAGGCATTGTGACTTCGGTGCTGCTGTTGCTGATTTACAGGTTCTGTGATGCCAGAAGCTATTTCGGTATCCGCACTGAGTGAGGCATCGGCATCTAGGATGAGTTATGGTTACTGTAGGACTGTGCGCGTGTGTGCGCTTTGTCCAAGTTCAGAGGCTGCAGTTGAATGTCCAAGAGAGATGTCCCTCCATGCGCCAGAGAAGGCTCCCAAAGCTGGGTGGAGGAACTCAGCTCACCCCTGAACGTGCAGCCCACGATCGTGGACTGAGGTCGGTATTGATTTGCGCCGCCATGGTAACCGTTCAACGATGCTCGTTGGCTGGCATCCCAGTGTCGTGTGGGCCCGGGTGACAGACAGACGTGTGACAGATGTGTGACCTAAAGACTGTCCTCTGAGTGAACCCCAAGATGTGGCTGACAAGTTCAGGTTTCCCTTGGAATTGTTACACACCAATTAAATCTCTTTAATCATCTCTTTATTTCAGTGCTGGCATGAGTGATGCTGTGGTCCTGGGCCATGTGGATTTTCAAGAGAGACTGCACTGATCACTCAGTGCCAGAAACAGTAGCAGCTGACTTCTGGGGTGAAGGAAAGGCCGGGGAGATATTTCATTTTATTTTGTGAGAAAAAAACACAGAAAAAACAGAATCAGACATAATATGGGAATATTTGTACTATACTAGGAAGCAAAATGTGTGAGTGTGTAAAAGTGTGTAAAAGCGTGTCAATGGTTGTCTTATAACTTTGCCACCAGGGGTCACTGTAGTTAAACTCGCTTGTCTCAGTGTGATACACTGAAAACATTTGGACAAGGGAGACAAAAGCATGAAGCACATTTATAGGCTGCTCTTGTTGCTTCCCGGTCAGAATGGAGAGGCAGGGGTCTTGAAGAGATGGCAGGTTACCCCCCGTATCTTATAAGGCTCATATCAAAGCAGACGAGACGTGTCCATTTGTTTGGGAGTTGCTGGCATCCTTTGTTTATAGAACATCTTTTCTTTTGATGTTGCCTTACAATTTCTGCGATTCGCCAGAGGACAGAGATCCCTGATACGGCCTTTTGGAAGAAGAGACGGGGAGAATGCGTTCCGCGGGGATCTGACTTACTTGAAGATGTCTCCATGGTAACGCTCCGTTCTGACCTTCAATCATCGGAAGAATCTTCCGTCTGGCTGACGTCCCGTTATTTGTTAATCATATCCTATATGGCGCCACTCTTTTGTGATGACAACGAACCGCACAAAAGCAAGAGGCTAATAATACCGCAGGAAGCTAGCACGTTACGGCTCGAGGCTGGCGCATGAGGACGCGGCCCACGTCAAGGAGCAAATGGCTGCCTTTTCATTTCCACTGAAAGTTTGTGTGTGCAACATCAAACTCCAGACAGGTGATTTAGGCTTCCAGAAAAGACTGTGCTTTGTTTTACAGTCGCAAGTCACATGATTGGCATTAAATCAGAATGTTCTCCTTAAGAAATATGGTGACACTTCACTTAAAGCAGTCATTGTACTACATTACATGTACCTTCATAATGCATTATAAAGCATTCATAAAGTATTATAAACCTGGTTAAAACTATTTATAAAAATGCATAACGCTTTATAGTCATGTGTATTATGCATTATGAATGCTCTATGAAGGACTCAACTATAATACACTATAAGCACCTTCATAATGCAGCACAAAGCAACCTTAATAATACACTTTATAATAATAATACTTAGTAATTGACCTTTATACTACATTATTAAGGTATCTATAGTGCATTATAGATGAGAGCTTCATAGAGCATTCATAATGCATAATACCCATGGCTATAATGTGTTATGCCTCTTTAAAATAGTTATAGCTGTGTCTATAATACTTTATGAATGCGTCACAAT
The DNA here is from genome assembly GCA_026780845.1 of Petrocephalus sullivani. Lineage (NCBI taxonomy): Eukaryota > Metazoa > Chordata > Actinopteri > Osteoglossiformes > Mormyridae > Petrocephalus > Petrocephalus sullivani. The sequence goes on along the minus strand of JAODKM010000002.1, from coordinate 18,053,285 downwards.
GAATTATAAGAAAAGTCATTAGGCTTTATGAATATGGGCTTCAAAGAAAGTGTTACTGAAATATTTCCCTTTTTGTTTTCCTTCCCTTTTATTATTATTATTAGTATTATTATTAACAACAATAATAGTCCATCATTATAGCAGCAGTATGGTAAGAGTAGAATTATTGTTTTATCTCAGAATAACTTCTGCCTGTTTGTCAAAGATATGGGTTATTGGTATTGCAAGAATTAGCTGTCGGAATATTAGCACTGTGCTTCATATCATCTTATAATGAAGAAAAAATGGTTTTTCTTGTGTTGCATCCTGCTTCCATCCTAATGTTCCATAGCCAGATATGTTGACAATAAATAAAAATATTTTTTTAAAATTTTGGCTTAATAATGCAGTAATGTTTGTGCAGTAATTTGTAAATATTAGGTACTCATTAAATATTTAAAATATAATATTAAATCATGATTTGCTGTAGCAGTAATAATTACAAAGATATTTTACACTATTTTGTACCTTGTGACAGAATAATTATCCTTGTTGTAGCAGTTGCAGTAGCCGTGTTTGCCGTTGTTTATGGCTTCGGCAGCTGCACCTATGCAGTATTTTCACACCTAAACATTTACAGCAGAAGGACCTTATTAAATAAATTTGTCACAAAGTTCAGTTTCTTGGGATTCGAAAGCTGGCAGAGAGCAGGCCGATTATTCCCAGATCCCAGACACCGGCAGTCCAAAAAGACCCACAAGTAACAAAGGATCTGAGGACAGTCACATAATCGGCGGCAGTTTGCGCAGCGCCCTCGAAGCCGCCGGGATCCCTTCAGTGCAACCAATCCTCAGATGACAGCCCAAGAAAGGGGTGAACGTGGAAAATGTGGAATTTGAACAAAGGTTAAATTAGCGGAGAAAAATTATCACTGCTGAGAATTTCGCAGCCTCAGCAGAAATTGACGGGTGTCAGCGGCTGAAAGTGGTGCAAAGCAGGGATTTGATCATCAAGGAAGTCTGAAAGTCTCTTGTCGCCAAAAAGGAAGAAAATGCATGATGGAAATGGAGGAAGGTCCGGAAAAGCAATGGTTACACTTTTGCTTCTGTCCTATCCTCAGGCTGACAGCGTAATATGTTAAGTACAGTAAGTTTTTAATCTGCATTTGTATATTGAGCTTATCACTGCTTCCCAGACAGAAATTGTAAGGCTGCTCATAGTGGAGGATCTGTGTTGTACAAAATCATTATTGGAACAGCCAACTACTTCCGAAAATTTAGAGGCGAAGGTCCTTTGTTGGTACATTGAGGGTTAGCTTAAGTTACATTAGGGCTCCTATTGGAGGTAATCAGTCAGGTGTGTCTGAGATTTTCCCTTTTAACTGCTTTGCTTCCGTAAATATAAATCTCCCCAAACTGCAGATCAGATGTCCTTTGTTGGAGATTACATTTTCATTTAAATGTTTTTTGTTTTTTGTATAAGAAAAAGCTTGGGAATAGACATAAACTGAGTTATTTCCATGGGGACTTTGCAGGGCTTCGCAGGCCTGCCAGTCCATCTTCTCTCTCGTGCTATGAACCGCGAGGCCTAGGTGACGACTCGTGTGGCAACCCTTTCGCTGCCAGACAGTAATTGGCAAGCGCGGGACAGACCAGTCCAGGATGCCCGTATGGTGTCCAGCTAACGTCCCTAGCCAATCGAACCCCGCAGCCCGCCCAGAATCGGTGTGTGACGGCTCAGATGTCAACCGTGACCTATATTTCTTCTCCATGCCTCTAATGTAGTGGGGTTGGCATGCAGCTCAGTAGGTTATGGAATCTGTGCCCGTGTCTGGAAGGTTGTGGGTTTGAGTCCCCTAGCTGGCAGAGTAATCTTATCATCTTTGGGCCCCTGAGTGAGGTGCTTAACCTCAACTGTCACAGGGATCATTGTGCTGCCTGATCCTGATCTGTGACCCCCAGCTTTCTAGACTTGTACGTCACATCGGACAGAAGTGCCCGCTAAATAAATGTAAATGTAACACAAGTGCAATTGAGTGAGATAAACTATATATATTTTCACAGATGTCCCCAGTGCTTGCTCTGTTATCCTCAGCAGCTAGTAAGCCAGAGATGGATTCGGCGAATTAATGTAAAAAAAAATGAATCTGCATAAGGTCACAGCAGTAGCCGTTGAGCCCCAGCGAGCAGCCGGCACTGATGCTTGGAGAGGCTTGCATTTTCCCCAGTTTGGAAAGCCAGCGCTCAAAATGAGCCCTTGAAACATGCGAGCAGCTCCGGGTTTTTCGACCTGTGCGAAGCCGGGCCTTTTAAAACCCCGCTGTGACGGCGCCCTGGTGACCCCCTGAGCGACGCTGCCGGATGATAGAGGGCTCGTCGCACGGCACCTTTCTCAAGTGTTTTGTTTTCCTCGGTCTTTCGTCGGCGCGAGTCATTGTTTGCAGCGGGTACGCACTGTCGTTCAGGCTATAATCTGATCCGGAGAGTAGCCATTTAGCATAATTTTTAAATAAAAACAATACTGCTTTTAATGTGCCTTTTGTCCCCATGGGCCATTTAGCTCAGTGTGTGTATAAATATATGACGTTCTGGTAGCGTCCGCTTGTAAATAAAGCTTCCTGAAGTGTTCAGGGAACGAGCGAAATCTCCGGGGGTCACTGACGTAGGGTCCAGGCGAGACGCAGAGCCCGCGCTGTGTAGCCAGAGAATACGCTTTTGATGAGCTCGGCCGTTATCCGGGCCGTTATCCAGGCCGCTATCCGGGCGATCCCCCACCCCCCCGAGGGAGCCACCTAGGGTATTTCAGTAACCAGCACCCCCCCTCTCCCCCAGACCCCCAGCTTCCATGCTATGGTGGAGAAAATGCACCATATTATTGGACTGCCATAAATCCTGCTAGAATAAAAATGGTCTGAGGCTGCGAGTTTACCTTCACGGTGTGTTGTGTCAGGCCTTCTGGACCTACAAGAACCTTTTGCCGGGCGGGCGGATCGATGCTCGGTACTTCTGTATTTGGGCCTGCCAGTACATTCTTGTGCTTTTTATCAACAACGCTCTTTCTACAAATAAAGAGAATGCTCATATCCCCCCCCCCCCAGTATATGGCCAGGGCCTGGAAACACCACTCAACAAGAACTGAGAGTCCCAGTTTGCAGTCGCTCTCACCCTGGCAGTAGACCAGACCATACAGAGACAGCAGAGGCTTCGTGGGCTGAGCAGATTTTGAGAGGCTTCGCGACGGGTGGCCCATGGCACAGCATCATCACCAAGGACCCCTGGGCACAGCTTCATCACAGGGACCCCTGGGCACAGCATCATCATCAGGGGCCCCTGAGCACAGCATCATCACAGGGGACCCTGGGCACTGTGTCGTCATCAGGAGCCCTGGGCACTGTGTCATCATCGGAGGCCCTGGGCATTATGTCATCATCGGGGCCCTGGGTACTGTATCATCATTGGGGGCCCTGGGCACTGTGTCATCATTGGGGGCCCTGGGCACTGTGTCACCATCAGGAGCCCTGGGCACTGTTTCATTATCGGGGGCCGAGGGCACAGTGTCATCACAAGGGGCCCTGGGTACTGTGTCATTATCGGGGGTCCAGGGCACTGTATCGTCATCGGGGGCCCTGGATGCTGTGTCATTATCGGGGGCCCAGGGCACTGTGTCATCACAAGGGGCCCTGGGTTCCAGCCTCGGTTGTAGAGCAGCTACATAGAAATGGCCACAAAGACACAGAGACACACGCGGGCAGCGACGCCCTGCGCCTGACAGAGCTCCCCGAAGGCAGCCTGCTGACGAAACCGCCGGAAACAGTGTCCCTCGCTTAGTCTGCCTCCAGCCTTTCAGAGGCACTCGAGGCGACTGCAACTCGCACTCGTATTCTAATTTCCCCCAATCACACGTATTGTTTCACTAATCCTGTCTAGATATTTATGAAGAAGTCTCCACTTCTTCTTCACTACCAATCTGTAGTACCGCGATGCTTTACAACTTCTTTGCAGGGCACGGAGATTTCGGAGGGCACAGAGTCATCTCTCGAATGCTGATATGCAAGCAAATGCAGCAATGGCTGGCACTCTGAAGTCACTCATGTACCTCCTCAGGTGAATCCGGTGCATTCAGGATCAGTCTGGAGCATCAGTGAGGATTCTCTGAGACTCCGGCCAAGGAAGAGCAAACAGGAAGTGCTACCTCGCAGCCCAGAAATGGATTGTCAGTCTAGGAAGACCTGCAGACTGACCAGGCACTCAACCAGGGGCGTATTGCTATTCAAAGTGAGTAACTTGGCAAAGTACTGTCTTGTTGGATTTGGGAAGAAAGTGCAGTGACGTGCGGTGAGGTTCGTGGCAGGTGAGGCACTGGCACTTTCAGAACAAAAATAAATAATAATATATGCTATAGTGAACTTAATTTTTTGATTATCAGCCAGCGTACTGGCAATAATAATCCCATGGGCTCACGCACAGCCCCTTCAGTGAGGCAGAGGTACTGGCTGCCTCACCTCCTGCTTTTTCGCTGCGGTTTTACCAAAACTAAATTTGTTATACACATATGAGAAATACATGAGCTATAAAGTGCAGACATATAATATAGGTGCGTACAAACATGACATTGGGGACATACAGTGAGAAAGCAGAAGGCGCGCGCTCGGCACAGGCAGTGAGGGAGCGCGCTGGGAGATGAGGCCCCTCTGTCTGAGCGGGAAACACGCAAATCCAATAAATTAAATGATTTGAATTATACAAAAATTACATTTATAGCGCAGAGCAGTAGACAAATATTAATATTATTATTTTATTATTTGTTTTTACCATAGGTACCCCCCCCACTTTTAAAAAGCTTGATACACCCCTGCACTCAACACCTTTACTCTGAAATCCCAGAAGGAGACAGGCCATTGTACCGTTGATATCATTCATTTTGGTAGAATTATATGTATGTCTGAAGTACATTTTGAAGCCTCACTGTCTATTTTGTATAAAAGCCTCTAAGGCTATAAATGATTTTAAAGAGTGATGAGCTGTTTTGGAAGTGTATCCATGTGTACTGGCTGCAAGCTTGCCAGATTGCCTTGGCGTGTGTGTGTGTATGTGGGTTTGCATAGATCACATTTGAGGACCAAAATGTCCCCGAAGTGTGGTAAAACCTGAAATTTCCCTACTTTTGGGGACATCTTTTCACATCCCCATTTGGATAACCTCAATTTTATAAAAAAATCTGTGAATGCAGTCAAAAAAAGGAAAAAATGCCAAAAATCTTGTATTAGGGTTTGTTACTTATGGTCAATGTTAGGGCTGAGTTGGGAATAAGGGTGTCGTGATTGGGATTAGGCTTTGTAGGTTATATTTACCTTGTGGCGACATTTTGTATCTTTTTGCATGTTTTATTTGGTTACTTATGGTTTAGTTTACGGCTGGTTAGGCGTTAAGGTTGTGATGTTGGGATTCATTAGAAATGAATGGACAGTGCTCACTAAGATAGGAGTACAAATGTGTGTGTGTGTGTGTGATGGGTTTTCTTGTGCCACACCCACACTTCAATCGACTAGCATAAGCTCTCGTTCGTCCCCTGTGAGGTTCCGTCCACCCTGGATATCTTGGGTGTGATTATGGCCAGGTTAGCCCTTTAAAGAGGAAGCTCATCAGGCTAATTAGGACTGGCCTTAGCAGCTCGCTCTTTGCATCAGCACTTTGATGAGGTTGTGGGAGGTATCTGGGCGGGGGGACGTTCCTGTCAGCACCGTCAGGAGTCAGGTGCTCGCGGCCGATCTGTCTGAAAGCCACCACCCCCCCCCCTCGCTGCCCCAACGCGGTTTATAGCAGTTCAGCTTTGCTTTGTTTGCAAGTCTGGTCTGCTCAGTGGTTTCTTTAAACCTGCCACCCCGCCCCCCACCCCTTCCAAAAGGTTTGTTTAACTGCCCCCCCTATAATTTCCCTTGCCTGCTTCCTCTCATCTGCTTGAGGAGCTCCCGTCGAGCCATATGTGACCCGGGTTCGAGGTGAGCGGCATGCCTTCGCCACCGGGGGCAGCGGTGACTTGCAGAGCAGTGGAGCTTCTTCTGTGTGGCACTTCCTGCCTCCACTTCCCACCTCCTTCATGTGGCCACATCGCTTTATCACAGACTCATCAGCCCCCCCGACCGCACCGTGTCCCCCCCGGGACCCTGGAACGCTCCGGAAGGCCTGGGGCTCACACATGGCCTGGCTTCTGCCGTTTCGCCTTTGAAGGAACATGGTTTGTTTTGCTCCTTCCAACCCCCACCCAGTTTCCTCAGCTCTCCTGCTGCCTGGGTTGGGTTGGGGGGGGGGGGGTTGTCAGCTCGTGGCTTTGTGGTCGATCAAAGGCCCTCTGATGTGTAGGGACCGCGCAGCCCCATCAAACACATTCGTTTATTTCTCTCCCCATTTGTTTATCTGCCCACCGTCAAAATAATAGCTGCAGCAGGAATGTTCCGGAGGAGATGTCGATCGCAGTGTAAACGATCGAGTGGACAGAGGGATTACGAGATGTACAGGAAGACAAACCGGGAGCGGGGGGTGATATTGTGGAAAAATGCTTTGATTGGACAGTTAACCAGCACCAGATCTCCCTTCTGACCAAAGGTGGGCTGATCAGACCTTCTTATTGCCTAAATGGGAGCATGTGGAAAGGTCTGGGAATCCTAGTGAAAAGGTCACCTCCAGACCCAGTCAGGACAAACAGAAACATGCCCACCAATGGGCAAACAAATCCACGTGGCACTGCCAATCACTGCCCTGCTAGTAGGAAGTAGGGACCAATGAGAAGTGGGAGCTAGGTGATTGACAGCACACAATAATTACTCCCACTGTGGGCTGTCACACCTGACTCCCATCATTTCTCAGTAGCATAAGAGAAGCTCTCCTCTTCGTATGTTTATGAGTCTTGCTTGCTCTGCATGCACTTTGTGTTGGTGTGCCCCCTGTATGCGGTTGTCTGTGACATGGGTACCCATGTCCCAGTGTCTTTGTCACCTTGGTGATAATTTCCACGGGAACCACTTGAGAAAAACCAATAGGAGTTTAGAACGTACAGGCCCCTGACGGCACATCATCCCTCCAGATGCTGGTGGATGGGGGACTTCCAGCCTCTGGACCCCACCCCCACCAGCAACATCTGTTTCCTGTCCCAAGGAGTGTATCGAGTCTCTCAAATTAGGTAATTAATTAGGCCAATTAAGTGATTTAGAGGACAGATGGAATGAAATCCAGGCGGCTGCTGAACTCTAGAGGGAGGCTGCTGAACAGGGATAATTTAGCTGTAAGGATAGCTGAGTGATGTGCTGGTGTTTCCCCCTAGTGTTCAAAGCTGGAAATGCAAGTAAAAGAATGAATGGGCCGACAACAGCAAATGTGCCAGTGCTGTAACTGTATGGAGCAAAAGGTAGATGTAAAATAAGAATACATCAGAAAAAGCATGAAAAATTCTATTACACATAATTTACTATCATCCTCTCTATGCTATTTGATGTGTATTTGGTCATTACCTTACCTTTCGTTGTTTATACGATATTTTTACAGTAAAATTAGTCTGTTAAGAAGAACACAGTTTCAGCTAATTTTTTCCATAGACGTGAGCCCTGGTTTCTGGCCAGGCCAATTTCTTGGCCAATACGTCGAAGTAACAAAGTTACAAAACTCTGTAACTGTAAAGTTACAGAGTTATTAATAAAGTTATTAATAAAGTACCATCCTATCCTATCCCTATCCTAAGTAAAGTGGCAGAGTTACAAAACTCTGTAACTGTAAAGTAAAGTGACAGAGTTAAAAATGATGCTTTACTTCCAGTTTACAGCAGTATAAGCACTGGTACAGTGGAATGACTCTCTTCCCTTATCCCATATTGAAATATACACACAGACGTAGAAAATTGGGGGTCTGGTCACATGGTCCACTTATCCAGCCCCCTGTGGCATTTCGGGGGGTAAGGGCCTCACTCAGGAGCCCAGGGGACATGTGACTATACTCCTGGCCATGGTTTTTGAGCCAACCTTCCAATCAGGGCGGTCTGACCTGCTGAGCCACACCCCCACCTCACCGCCCAGTTTTGAACTGGGGACCTTATACAGTATGTGTTACAGTATGATAACAACTGCATTACGCAAGCCGGCCATTTCTTTACGACACCCTCTACAGAATCCGGATGTTTTGTTTTACACGCAACAGTTTTTCCCCCATCATCATTTTATATTCCATTAATCCCACCACATTTTGTTTCTGAATTAATTTTCCCAGTCACTCATTGTTAGTAGTTCAAAACACTTTAATACACATAACACTGTTAATAACACTGGTCAACAAATGATATCACAAAAAAAGAGCAAAATTCTGAATGCATTTCTTAAATCAGCAATACAAATTACATGGAACCGGTGTTATGCATAATATCTGTGTTTTACATGTTTTACAACAATCATAACAAAATTTTCTCAAAAGCCTTGTGTGATGCAAAAATTATGTTGTTATTTCTGTGATCAGCATCACAGAATTATAAAGGAAACAAAAACCTTGTAAACCACTGTGATTTGAGCTGCAATCTGTTGTCTTTCTTGAGGTCTTACTTGCTTTTTGCTGTAGTTTTCTGTTTTTTTGGTTCAGTTTCAATCTTGCTTCCCTAAGGTCATGTGCTTCAGGAGGTCACCAGAACTGAACACTTTTATCTCTACGCTCAGTTCCTGTTTTTGTGTTTGTACGACACTAGTTCTATTATCCTAGTCCAGCGTGTATATGTTGTCTTCCATGGGCCATATCTGTGCTGTGATCGCATGGTCACCCTAGTCCAGCGTGTATATGTTTTCTTCCACGGGCCATGTTCGTTTTGTGATCGCTTGGTCATCCTAGTCCAGCATGTACAGTATATGTTGTCTTCCATGGGCCATGTCCGTGCTGTGATTGCTTGGTGATCCTAGTCCAGCGTGTATATGTTTTCTTCCACGGGCCATGTCCATGCTGTGATCGCTTGGTCATCCTAGTCCAGCGTGTATATGTTGTCTTCCACGGGCCATGTCTGTGCTGTGATCGCTTGGTCATCCTAGTCCAGCGTGTATATGTTGTCTTCCACGGGCCATGTCCGTGCTGTGATCGCTTGGTCATCCTAGTCCAGCGTGTATATGTTTTCTTCCACGGGCCATGTCCGTGCTGTGATCGCTTGGTCATCCTAGTCCAGCGTGTATATGTTTTCTTCCACGGGTCATGTCCATGCTGTGATCGCTTGGTCATCCTAGTCCAGCATATACAGTATATGTTGTCTTCTACTGGCCATGTCCGTGTTGTGATCGCTTGGTCATCCAAGTCCAGCATGTACAGTATATGTTGTCTTCCACGGGCCATGTCTGTGTTGTGATCGCATGGTCATCCTAGTCCAGCGTGTATATGTTTTCTTCCACGGGCCATGTCCGTGCTGTGATCGCTTGGTCATCCTAGTCCAGCGTGTATATGTTGTCTTCCACGGGCCATGTCCATGCTGTGATCGCTTGGTCATCCTAGTCCAGCGTGTATATGTTGTCTTCCATTGGCCATGTCCGTGCTGTGATCGCTTGGTCATCCTAGTCCAGCGTGTATATGTTTTCTTCCACGGGCCTTCCAGCCTGGATCTCCCACATGATATGACGAGGCTCTCTACCTGCCAGACTGGTGGCACCGACACCAGAAGACACACCAGCATATCTTAAGCATCTTTGCAGTATTCAAAGTAAACGTAACATTTTGATGTTTAACAAAAGTCATGGCTGACAGGGTGAGTCTCACCTGCCAATGAAGGAACATCTTTTGTGAATCTTTCCTGAAGGAGAGACCAGAGTGGACAGTGTGAACTGCAGTTATACTGCGTTCTGACTACATCTGTTCTGTTAGAGGGTGAGAATGTGGTGTTTGACGTAACAGGTGGGATATTTGGAGTAATTTTATATTTAGAGTAACATGCAGGTCCGGGGAGGCAGTGGGGCACCATTGCTTGGTTGTGACGATGGATTTTATAACAATACCCAGTTGGATATTGGAGTACCCATGAACCTGTTCTGTGCAGGGCACACGGCATTCATACCCAGAGACAGATCCACTGCAGGGCACACAGCATTCATACCTAGAGAGAGAGCCACTGCAGGGCACACGGCATTCATACCTAGAGACAGATCCACTGCAGGGCACACAGCATTCATACCTAGAGAGAGAGCCACTGCAGGGCACACGGCATTCATACTTAGAGTCAGACCCACTGCAGGGCACACGGCATTCATTCCTAGAGACTGAGCCACTGCAGGGCACACGGCATTCATACCTAGAGACAGATCCACTGCAGGGCACACAGCATTCATACCTAGAGTCAGACCCACTGCAGGGCACACGGCATTCATACCTAGAGTCAGACCCACTGCAGGGCACACGGCATTCATTCCTAGAGACTGAGCCACTGCAGGGTACTCGGCATTCATACCTAGAGACAGAGCCACTGCAGGGCACACGGCATTTATACCTAGAGACAGACCCACTGCAGGGCACACGGCATTCATTCCTAGAGACACAGCCACTGCAGGGCACTTGGCATTCATACCTAGAGACAGACCCACTGCAGGGCACTCGGCATTCATACCTAGAGACAGTTCGTCAAATGCAATTTACCTTAGCATGTTTTTGGACTGTGGGGAGACAACACAGGGAGAACAGGCAAACTCCACACATGGAGCCTTAGTGGAGACTCGACCCCCAGATGCAGGAGGCAGAAGTGCTAGCCACCGTACCATGGATGGATGGATGCATGCATGGATGGAAGGATGATTGACTGATTGATTTATCAATTGCTTGATTGATTGACCGACTGACTGATTAATTGATTGACTGATTGATTGATTGATCAATTGATTGATTGATTGATTGATCAATTGATTGATTGATTGACTGGCTGATTGATTGATTGATTGCTTGCAGAGAGCACTGGTAAT
>JAODKM010000002.1:18019199-18033100 GCA_026780845.1 Petrocephalus sullivani | reverse complement strand
GGATGAACGACCCATACTGCTGGCTGCGGGGTATAGCCCTTCACAAGGGCGTTTATTGACATATACAGGAGACTAAAACAGGGCAAACGTAAGCACAGGCATCGACAAGAAGCAACAATACCGGACCAGGAGGACTAGACTAGGACAGGCTAAATACAGGGATACTTATAAACAAAACACGAAACAGCTGAGAACGGGACGGATTCGCACGAGGGGAACGAGGGGGCGTGGCACACGGGATGATCGGACGGCAGGGCATGACAATAATAATATGATAATCATTATTATTATTTAGTAAAATATATAGTATTTACTATATTAGCTTAGTAATATTATACTTCCAGAGGCACACAAACCCCTTTTTTAAGATCCGATGTGATGCGTAGTTTTCCCTACCAACAAGCGATCTTCGACGCGACGATCCGACGTTTTGACGAGCAACGCTTTTTAACACCGCGACGGTCCGACGTTTTCGCGAATAAAACGCGATATTTCGTGCTGGTACGCGATGTGACTGCGACCATTCGCCGTTTATGCGACGTATTGCCTACGATCTGTGCTGACAGGGTGACAGGATTTCTGAGAGAATTACATGCAATATTCCAAAACTCTAATTAACTAGGAGCAATGAGCTTCAACATGATGTTTTCTGCACTTGCATTTAGTCATACATGACCATTGAAAATGTTTTATCATGATGATGTTATAATATAAATTGCATAATAAAAAATACATTTCTGTTTCTGATATTTAGTTATATAGTTCTGATAATTCATTATAAGTTGATTTACATTTGTATATTTTTGGGATTATTTCGGACTTTGGGTAATTTTGGTAGGCTGGTTTGGTGTTTTACCAATCCTCGTCAGGAACTGGGGAGAGATTTATGGCGTTTAATTAGTGTGCTCAGTAAAGCCACGTGCGCTCAGTAAAGGCTATGGTTTGCAATGCACCCCAAGTCTCTAACCAGGGGTTTAAGGAACTTTTTTGTTTTCAGCACATGGTAATGAAGTCCCTCCTCAATGCCTCAGACTGTCGGGACTTTACAGTATATCTTTAGTTCTAGCGTGGACAACCAAAGTGGAGACTTCATTGCTGGGCAGGAAGTCCCCTTACACCTCGATGTCGAAAACTCTGGGGAGGCATTTTATAGATACCACTGCTTTACGGTTGTTTAAAATGCACCCTTTCCGCTTTGGTAGATGCATGGACTGCTGAGAGCAGAGAACCGGTTACTAAACGCAGCAGCGGACTGCCTGAGGTTTGCGCTCCTCCAATGCACGAATCCTGTCCTCCAGCTCTACAGTAACTAAACACTTCTGGCATATGATACTATCCAGAGCGTCGGGAGGACAGTCTACGCTGTATATGCCACAGGAGGTAGAAAACATAGGCGCAGAGGACATGATCGCGACTTTTTTATTTATTTCAAGGGTTTCTCGGGGATCGTCGGCACCTGCCGAAGGCGTTTAGTCCGTCAGTTTGGAGATAGTTGCGTTGTTTTTTTTTCCCTCTTCCGATTACTCTTGTTCTAATTATTATTCTGACTGTCCGTAATTTTAAAACATTTGCGCACTACTAAAGTGCTTGAACTGGATAACACAGCTCAAATAAGTGATAAATGCAAACTATTTTTAAATAAACCAAATCATAAGATATTAATATATATTATAGAGCAGTGTATCATGGATCCGGTGGCGGCGGGGCATAGTGCAGGCAGAATTCAAGAGGGAATAAGGTGACGAGCCACTAGCGGCTCAGGAACAAAGAGGGGTTTATTGGGGAGAAACTAAAACTGGGGAATACTACAAAAGAAACAGACCACGAGGGGTCACTAAAAGAAAAAACAAAAAGAACACTTAAGAACTGATAAAGAACAACAATAAACAAGGAAAATACGAACCAGAAACAATGCAATGACCGACTAAAGAACAGGACAGAGGCAGGCACTAAAATACACCGAACACAACGACTAACAGGAGGCAGGTGTGGCTAACATGACTACAGGAAACAAGGAGCAGGTAAGGATCATCAAAGTAAACCACTAGGGGAACAGGACAACTAACCAGCACAAAACTAAGGAACACTACAAACACTGAAACGAATACACTAACTGAAACCAAAGGAACATACTAGGATAAAACAGAACAATATATTAAACAAAACCGGAGAACAGGAAACAAGGGCAAATGTATAGAATACAAAACAATAAATGCAACATAACAGATAAGGCTGAGTTTAAGGCCAGCCTTGAACCCATGCTGCAGAGAATAACTAAGCCACATGCTTAGCCCACTAAGCTATGCAGCAGTCTGGGGAACAGTAGGGGCAAGGAACACACCAGACAGGGTAGGACGGACATCGACCCTGACAGCAATGTTCCCCAACCTGGTCCTCAGGGACCACCAGACAGTCCACGTTTTTGCTCCCTCCCACACTTTTAGAAAAAAGGGTTCTTAGGGGTGCTATATAGAACCATAGGGGTTCTAACCCTAGGAAATAGAACAATTGCCTTCAGAAAGGTTCTATTTCATGCACGTGAGGATATATTAAATGGTTCTATATCGTACCTTTCGAGGGTGCCATATATGTACCAAGCTATAGAACCCTTAGTGGTTCAATATGGAACCTTTTGTTTTAAGAGTGCAGCTTCTTGTCACTACATTGGCAAGACATTTTTGTTCCATCTAAGCTCCTGGCAGGGAGCTTGGGGAAAGCAAAAATGTAGACTGTCCAGTGGTCCAGCTTGTGGAACCCTGCTATAGTGGAGTAATTTTTGAAGTGGGGGAACCAAACACTGTCAGCTAACAGTACCGGACAACAGAGTTTTTTGCGATACTTTATTGATCCCCATGGGGAAATTGTCTTCTTTTCACCTCCCCCAACCTTGCTTGGCCATGAAGGGCAGCAACCTTGAGGTGCGCCCTGGGAGCTGGGGATTAAAGGCCTTGCTGAAGGCCCACAAACGTGCCGAGGCTGGGCTTGAACCAGTGACCTTCCGATTACAGGCACAGAGCCACACTGTTAAGGGTGTCATACTTGGGATCAGGGTTATGCCCATAGGAATGAATGGAGTGTCCCCATAAACATGGTATATGTGCGCGTGTGTGTGTGTGTGTATGTGTGCTGCTGTGTGTGTGTGTGTATGCGTGCTGCTGTGTGTGTGTGTGTGTGTATGCGTGCTGCTGTGCGTGTGTGTGTGTAAATGTGTGCTGCTGTGTGTGTGTATGTGTGCTGCTGCGCGCGTGTGTGTGTGTGGTCTCCTGCCTGCAACAGCCACATGCCAGGAGTAGTTTGTGATAGTTGACACAGTTTGATGGGTCTGAACATTTACATGTCCAACCATATTTAGGGATGCTACTTATCAAAGTTTTGCCCCCCAAGAAAAAGAGGGGGAAGGGGATCAGGGTCCCTGTAACTGGGGGGGGGGTGTGTGTTTTGTTAGACTGTGTGTTATGTCATGTTCGTGTGTGTTAAGGAATGTTAGTGCATTTTCACCCTGAATACCCTGTGTTAGTGGGGGCTTATATTTAATACTTACTGTTTATGATGTGGTCTGCAGGTAATCTGCCCACCTTGGACCTCCTCTCCACATCGGAGCTAGGCTATGTTTTCATACACTGTACTGCTGGACACTGCAACGTTTTCCGCCTCTCTGGTACGTGGAGGGTCATTTCACAAGTCCCCCCACCTGTGCACCTGATCCGATGTGAGTTCCCTGCCATGAGCTGACACTGTCTATTAGCATGACAATCAGGAGATGGACCACAGGCAGGTGATACCGTTTCCTGAAAACCCAGAGCAGGAATGGGATCGTTCAGAGCCGGGTCTGTGCGTGGAGTGGCACCCCAGGACACACAAGATACCCAGAGAAATTTCTGGCCAGCCACTGGGCCTCTAGGGTCAGTAACCAATCCCTGCATTTGCTGGGTGTTACTGATTTCCCCTCCTGGAGTTGGAAAGCCCAGCTTTCACATAGGTGAAGAACATGGTGCTTTTTCCAATGCCTGAGTCATATTACCAGTGTCATGAATCCCCAGGTCCATTGAAAGCTTCTGATTGGTCCATTTTAATTGTTAGGTGACAGGAACTCTACTTCCTCTGTGACTTGTAAGGGGAGAATCCATTATGATTGCTTCCTTACTGTTACAGCTGTCTAGGAGATGCAGAAATAATCGCACATTTTGCACAAGTATCATAGCAGCTGTCACTGATGAAGTTCAGCTTGTGATTGTTCCTCTTGTTTGATTGTGAACATAAAGGGAGTTTCCCATTGCGTTGGTGTCCTGCAGTATCTGCACTTCTTCACTGATTTATTTCGGTCTCGATCACCTTCCGAAATGGATTCGTGGGCAGGGATCAGTGGGTATATGGGTCAGACCGCGGGTGCTGTGTCTTCCTCAGTGCCTCTGTTGAGCTGGCATCTCCTGGAAAACTTTGAACCTGTGAGCACAAAGCGGGGAAGAATGCTAAAACCCAAGTGGTCACAGGAACTATGAGTCATGTTTTCATTTCTGCAATTTGAGCGAGTTATTAATAAGCTTTGCATCAGAACTTTGCTTAAAAAGAGCAGTCTGATCTGCTTAAGCTGGTTGACCAATTTAGTGTAGTTGACTAGTTTAAGGTAGGTTTTCCCATAATGGTTAAGCACCAGTATTTAACCTGTTTGTTTTCCCACAGGGAAGTAATGTGTTCCCAGTGCATCCAACTGTATTTCAGGCTAAATAGTATAGTTTTTAATGAGCTTGGATTCAATCTTCAGTATTAAGTAATTCATTGAACATACCTGTAATTACGCAGAGGATTAATGCTGAAATTAATATTATTGTTATGAACCGTATCATGTTTTCTCTGGAGACTCGATCTTCTTGCTAAAATGAGACATCAGAATGAACAGAAGGATTATGCACACTAGTAATGCACTGAAAAATTGCAGGTCTGATCAGCAGCTGTTGATTTTAGTTTCTTTGATGAAAGTCATGAAGGATTAATAATTAATAAAAGTACCTCAGTCTGGACTCTAGCGGGCAATACAATGGTTCCCTCTGTACTGATGGCTGGAGTTTCTGTATTCCCTAGGGGCACAGACAAGCTAAATAAACACTGAGCAAACAAAATGTGCCTCTACATTACCCAAAATGCAATGTCACAATCTGAGACGCTTTGCTGTTTTCTTTTTGTTTTTACAAGTATTATGTAACCATCAGAAGTGGGTAATTCAAGTCCAAAGACTAACAATTCAGACCAAGATTTTGTTTCAACCAACCAGTTGAGTATTGAGAGTCTCAGTCACAGATTGTGCAACTAGTTGGTTGAAACAAAATCCTGATCTGGATTTTCACTCTTTGGACCTGGATTTACCTCCTCCGGTAACTATTCATCCATTCAGCCACATATCCATCTGTGCATCAATGCATATACCACTTCTCAGCAAGTTCAAACCAAAAGAAATTCATTTAGAGCAGTATTTTCCAGTCCAGTTCTCGTGGACCCGCAGACAGTCCACATTTTTGCTCCCTCCCAGCCCTGGGACCAGCTGTGGGTCCACGAGGACCGGATTGGGAAACAATGATTTAGGGGCTAGGTGAACCAGGCATTGCAGGAAAATATTGCTGTTTGTGATACTCCTTTGTAAATTCTTTGCAAATGTGGTTGATCCTTACAATGATTAGTGGTATCCACCTTTTGCAAACCATAGTGTAGTAAAAGTTTGGGCTGTTGTGTATCTTTAGTTCTGCTGGAAGTACACTTGAGCTGTCATGCATTTCACAGTAATAAAGAGTAAACAAATTTGCAACAATTATTTAGGATTAAAATGCATAAAATTTAAAATTAAGCATCCTGGTGTACCAGCTATTGGTTTTATGTTACGACGATTTATTGCAGAGCATCTTTTGGTCAATAAAGGACGTGGTGAGTGACATACAGAAACGGAAGCATAGGAAAACATAGTAAGATAGGCACTATATGGTGTGTTTGGAGACTATATTGGGAAGACCAAAGAATCCAGTGCCAGGCTTCTTACCATTGCTGACCAGCAGCTGGAAGTTGTATTTCTCATCATTGAAGAGCCCCGGTATTTCCACCCGGCATCCGTACCCCCCGGAGTCCTGTTCTGTGATGTTGACGATGGTCAGGGAGACGTCACCTCCCTCCATCCCGCTCAGCAGCTGATACCTCCCTGATGTCCTGAAGGTCACTTTAGCTCCGTCGGTGGAAATGATGGTGTCCCGGCATTTGAAGACCGGCACCCAGCCTCGTCCCCAGCACATGCTCAAGGCACCGTGGGTTTCAACACTGTACCTGCAGCGTAGCGTCACTCTGTCCCCGGCGAACGCTGCCACCATCTGTAGGGCCGCACTGCAGCCTGAATATAAAGAGGAGCGGGTGACGGCACGTATTTTATTATATAACAATATGGTGGTAACATGGTAACTTACCAACTGCTAAACTGAAGGTGAAGCAGTAACACACTAGGTATAATAGATGCATTTTGGCCAGAAGCAAGCCGTCGATGGTTAATCTTCTCTTGCTAGACTATTGTGACAAAAATAACGGAGTGACACATGGTCGCGATCACTTTTTTTAAGGATTTCTCCTCACTTCCTTTTCCTCCAGACAGCATCTATTTTGGGCGGCAAGGAAGCATAAAATGGCAAGAGAACGATCAGTGGGGACATCTACAAGTGCGATAAAGATCCACCCGTCCATCTTCTAACTGCATGAGAAATGAAAAGATAAATTAAGGCCATACAGTCGTAGCAGCTGGGTGCAGCTGATTGAGCGATCATGGGCCTATCGAGTTTGAATTCAGCATTCCTCCTACTGAATGCTCTAAACCGGACTGCAATCCTGTTTCTACCACAGGATGGCGGCATTTTCCTCCTTGGCAGTGCCGTTTATATAGGACTGGATCTAAGAATGTGCAAATAGGCCGCTGCCTTGGGTATGATTGTCAGAAAGGGGCCCTTGTGAAATTTACAGAAGAGACCTCCCGGGCAGATTCTCTCAAGGGGGGACCACTCCCCCCTCCCCCCGGCGATATTTACGAGAGGGACACCCCTTCCTTATTTCTGACTATGGGCCTGTCCTGTGCTCATCTGGTTTCTCAAATAGATACGTGACTGTTGCACCCAATGGAGGTGCTGACCCTGTATACAGGTGTGGATTTCAGTGGTGGTATGTGATGTTTTCATGCTGTCATGCCAAAGTCTCTGGAAAAAAAAGACAATATGGCTGGAAACTATTGCATCACCACAACCAGAAATTTGCCTGCTATAGCCAATATCCAGAGATCCAGTGATTATGTTTGGCTAATAAATGCAGGAAATAGTGACTGAAGCTGATTCACAGTATGGCAGCCTAGTGCCTCATTTAACAGAAGCGAACACTCTCCTGATGTTTAGCATGTCTTCTTTATTTAAGGCCAAAAATGCACAGTATCTTCAGATGGGTTTGCAGGTGATTATATTGTGAGGACCTTCCTGCTCCAAACAGAAGTGAAATACCGATGCTCGCTTACAAAGACAAAAATGTTCCAGCACCCTCCTACCTAAAAGAACTCATCACACCCCACACAGCACCACGCTCTCTCCCATCCTCCAGCACTGCTCCACTGGTCCCAACACCTCTCAAGGTGCAAGGAAGACATGCATCTAGACTCTTCTCGGTTTTGGCACCTGTGTGGTGGAATGGACTCCCCCCTAGACGTCCGAACAGCTGAGTCACTGGGTGTCTTCAAATGCCGACTAAAGACCTATCTCTTTCGGAAGTACTTAGATTAGCACTTGCAGCATTATACTCTAATTTTTTTAATAAAAAGAATAAAAATTTTAAAAATAACTGTTTGCCAAAAGAGTTTTTAGACAGATGGTATTCTTAGCCTAGGTTCTGTTTCAATATATTCACTGATGGAGACTTTAAGCACTTATGTAAGACGCTCTGGCTAAGGGTGTCTGCCAAATGCTGTAAATGTAAATGAAATGCACATTCTCGTAATAAAAATTGCATCCTGTTCTGGTATACTTACGTGATTTGGGTGAATTGTTTTGCCCAGAACAAGTCCTTGGCTATAGGGAAGTGCTTTTATAAGCCTAAGAAAGTGAGACAAAGTCAAGTTTAGTTGTATAGTGTCCTTGTACACAAAAGCCATTCACAGTACTTCACAGAAAATAAGAAATGTAAAAAAGTACATTAAATAAAGGTGAAAGCAGATGAATCAATATGAAAATTAGAAATTTAAAATAACATAAAACATTTAAGAACAGATTTTTAAAAGTGGAAAAAGTGCTTATTGCATCAATTATGTAAATGCAATAATTCCAGCAATTAAATTAAAAATATTAATTGCTGACAGTTGATTTTACCTTGCTAAATTTCACAGATTCTCTAATGTGCTGGTCTTTATTTAGCTGTCTAATTAACACAGAGATAAACAGAGCCCTTTTGTGTAACTAGTCACTTGCGCTGAATTGCGTCTGAGAGTTTAACAGCCCCAAAATGACGTCTCTCTGTAGACTGTAGTGTTGAGTGTCTCTAAGCAGTAGTACTTTGTTCCCACGCTCAAAAAATGCACTTCTGGGGAGAACATTAGCAGTCAGATTTGTGTCTCTGATTTTGATACAGCCTCATGGAGGCTATCTGCTGTCAGATCTCCCCCAACGTTTTGAGCTGAGAAGCTGCACTCTGGGTTGTAGGTCCTAAGTTGTCACAGGAACCTGTAATAGTGAGGTTACAAAAGTAAGGACAGGATTTCCAATGTGTTTAAAAAACATTAACATAAGGAAACGTCACTTAGATTTTACATTTTGAGTCTCCTGACAGCAGAGGGAGCAATAGTATTAAATATAGCTGGAAAGACTGCTTGACTCCAGTCTGGGGAGTTTAATCTTCCCCAGAGAAACATTAACTTGCGAGTAGTTAGTAGCAATTTCAGCACAGTACTGGTGCTTTCGGCCAACGGGCCAGTGCAGTAAGTACACTGTTATCTTTGTTTTTAGTGTTTCCCATTTTTGTGTCATTGTTTATTTTTATGGCAAAACCAGTTCTTCTTAGAGTTAATTGCATATTGACGATAACTAGTATTTTTGGCCGTTTCTTAACCATAGCTAGTATTTTGTGCCTTTCCTGTGTTTCTTAGAAATGTGTCCTTGCTGTTATTAAAGTACTATATATCTAAAATAAACATGCCTTTTTGAAATTTGTTCCATTTATCACTCAATAGAAATCTGTTATTTTTGTTTTCGGAATCTGTCCAGCCATCCATCTAGTTATTGCAATTTTTTTTAAGCCACTAGCTTTGGAATAATTATCTCTAATAAATTTACACTAGGTGCATCCTTGGAGAGTACTTCATGGAACCACCTACTGTGAAAGTCACAAGGACAGAAAGTGAAAATGCCCAGACCTGATAAGCACCAGGACTTTCCCCACATTGTAGGACCAAACATAACTTCTGCTATGGTGAGCTGGTCAGGAAAATGCATCTTGGGGGGGCTGGAGAGGGGTTGTGGGAGATACAGCAGCAGAGCTCAGTAATTCCCACAACCCAGCAAGGCACTAACATCATAACAAGGGCTCTCACCAGCCACCCTCGGCATATGGTCCTCGTCTCCTTGCTGAAGTTCTGCTACCACATTGCCGGCCGTTCTTGCGGGTCACTACAGTAGTCGGTTGATATATGTGAAAGTGACAGACTAGTTGGCAGATGGATTTTACATTTTGTGCTGGGAATCTGGACAATGGTGATATAGGTCCATTAATGACCCTGACGTTTTAACAGGAAGTGATATACTTGTGAAATCACTTCCCATTACTAACCAGTCATTGCATGTGTAAGACTTAAGCAGTGAATTGCCCGTGGCGGGTGATGTTAATAAGTACACATTTTCCTACAACGAAAATCCATGTGAAACCTAGATATACCCTTCAACCCACTTATTCAGCTTGGGGTCAGGGCATATTAAAAGGACATCATTCCGTACCCTATGATTCTAGATTCCCGGTTCTTATTGTAAATGTTCCAGGATGTAGATTATATCGATGAGAGATGAGAGGGAATGTGTGAAGTTAGCAGGGAAAAATAAGGAGAAAGGGCAGCCGAGCCCCGACGTGCATCGCGGCGTTTCGAAAATCCCTCCGCTCGCCATTCCAGGGAGCCTTCCTTTACCAGCTCATGTGACGTGGAGGCTAATTAGGAAGCATTCAGGGATGCCAGCACGCAAGAAATCTTACATAAAACTGTCACATGCATGTAAATGCGTGTGCAGACCCTGTCTTGAATTTTAAATCTCACTCCAGTCAGCTGACCAAAGTTGGCAATCCTGAGCCCTACGTCTGGCAGCCTGTGGTCAGGGAGACTAAGGTACTCACATGGTTAACATTAAGCTATATCAGGCGCGTTTTTCCTAAGAAATGACCAGAAACCATTGTGCAACAGACCAGCCTGGATTTTGTCAGTAAATACTCAGTTGCATTTTTAAAATTTTGTAGTTATTTCATTCTCCCCAGACAAGGACGTATGCCAAGCAAATATATGATTTATGTTTTCTTTAATTTTAATTGAAAATGTTTTTCTCGGACTGTGTAGTTTTATCCGGCCTCACACCAAAAATCTTGTCCTGTTTGGAAAACAGCAATGGTGGTAAGTTGCTTTTAGGGCTCTACAGAACTGTAGTGCTGAACATTCTTTCCTGAGAGTTTATCATCTAGTGGCTTCCCAATTTCAGCTTCCTTTCTTTTCCTTTTACATGTTTGTTTCCCGGGGATCACTGCCCAGGGCAGTTAATATTCCACTTACATGCCTCACACTTGAATATATGTACAAACTTGTTAATGTCTATGTTTGGCTGTGCCGGAAATGCCAGGTGACCTTGTGGCAGTGTTGCTGTTGGATATCCTTATTCCATAAATGGCGAGGTGGCAACTGCACAAAACAATGGAACGTTTTTGCCTGAAATGGATCACTTGCCCCTTACTGCCATTGTGAGATGCTTTCTTTATTAAGAATGTGCTTCACAGAGAGATGCCGTCTGGTTGGAGAAACCAGGCTTTTCTATTGATCTTGGTTGAGAAGTGAGACGCATTGGGATTCTGTGCTGACTTGTCAAGAAGGAAGAGAAGAGTCTGCAGGGCAGTGTGCCGATCCTGGAGCCAATCAAAGTACTGCAGGATGACCTTACACTATATG
The DNA here is from genome assembly GCA_026780845.1 of Petrocephalus sullivani. Lineage (NCBI taxonomy): Eukaryota > Metazoa > Chordata > Actinopteri > Osteoglossiformes > Mormyridae > Petrocephalus > Petrocephalus sullivani. The sequence continues at coordinate 18,021,912 of JAODKM010000002.1, read as the reverse complement.
GATTTGATTGGACAGCCCTCCATGGTACCTGAGAACCAATCACACTAGGAGTGTCTACAGCAGCAGAGCCATGTCAAGGCAGCTAACAGCTACCTGTCTCACAGAGAACTAGAACCAGACACCCTGGATGGAAATGCGGCCACTGCTGCCTCATTTTCCAGAAGAGGTTGTCATAGGCAGCTAATCCATCATATTTTTGACACATTTTCACAACCCGAGAATCCCGCTAAGAGCAAGTGTCCCCATAACCGCCCATATGGCAAATGGCATCGTGTTTAAAATAGGACAGAACCCACAGACAAACGGGCCTACAGATGTTCAGGGTCCTCCAGCGGGGAAAAATGTAGTAACGTAAACAGAGGTCAAAACGAGGCAGATAACGAGGACAGGGAGGAACTCTCTCTGCTGAATGTGCACTGGCTTTCCGCTGGGAACCGGGGCAGATGCCTGTTTCTCACATGGCCACGCTGGCAGAAAAGGCCAAGCGGTGAGAAAATCTGGCGAAGAATTTTAAATCGTTCACTTTGTCCATGTTCCCGCCAAGGTTCTCCCCAATGTCATCCAAGAGGGACCTCGGAGAGCCTTCTGCTGGCGTATCAAGGCACTGAGACCTCCCAGAACAGAGAGGGGGAGCGTAATTCTTCCATGGATCTAGCCGTCAAAGATAAAGATGCATGTCCGACCGGCTATGGGCAGCCAACCTTCTCAGCTTCAGGGCACCTGATGACGATACCCAGTGACTGAGTTGCTGGTTCAGAAGCCAGACTCAGGAAGCTTGGTCTGCCTGTTCTAATGCTCTCCAGTGTTTTATCAGTCTGCCTTTCTTAGTTCAACAACAGAAGCCATGAGTCAGCTGCAGTCTAGTGTAAATCACACCCAAGGTTTCTCTTCTTCATCTCCAGGGAAGTGAGGGGGAGATGACAGGGGGGAAAAGGGAGAGGAGTTTATGGGGCGTGAAGGGAATTTTACTATTATGTGAGAATGTGTCCAAATGAAATGAAATATTGCTGTTTGCACTTCAAAAGGGGGGTAATTGAAAGGGAAAACCAACGATTGGCACGTGTCCTTCGCCTTTAGCCTCAGTTTGAGGGGAAGGGTGGTCGGCCCCCGCCCATTCTTCCCAAGAGCACTGTGGGAAAGACCCTCTGAGGAGCTGCTTCGGAGCTCATGAGGAGTCCATGAGGGGGCCGTGGCCTGCCCTCTACTGTCCCCGGTGCCGATCCCACACGTGAAATTATATCCACCTCCATAAATAGCAGAGTGGCTCAGGAGTGGGGCGAAGAGACGTCTGTTCCCACACGGAGGCCTGAGTCCAACGAAAATGCCAAGGGGAAGAGTCGGAGGGTCTTTCGAAGTGCCACGGGAGACGAGTACTGGGACTGAGAGGCTGCCCTCGGTCGGGGGTAAGTGTGCATCACGATTTTCACAGAACTGCAGGTGTTCTTTCTGCGTAGAACATGGCGGGCGGGCGCTGAAGATAGCTGGCTCCGCTCGTCAGACGGGCGGCAGAGTTTGGCAACTCCGAAGACAAATGAATCCCGCTGACCGTTCTGGAACGCCGTCCACACGATGGAACGATAATGAGAAGTGCCTTATACCTGGCGTTCTCCAGGCCTGATGAAGACCAGATGGGAGGGCGAAGGGATGCCAGGGTGGGAGGGATACTCTGGTGGGGAACACCCCAGGGACCACAAGCTTGGTGTTGGGCAGCAAGGAAAATTGGGCAGGGAAATGTGAGACACAGGCACCCACTTGGACTTGTGTTGCAACAAAAAACCGCATACGTATTTTATACAGCCTAATCTTTAACAAGTCAAAAATTTAATTAAAAGGGGTCGCGCCATTTGTATGGACCTTAACCCTTTCATGCATAAGTTACTAAATCAGATAGATACTTTATTGATGGTGTATCCTACTAAGAATTGCAAACAAAGAATTTTCATTTCTGTATTGGGAAGTAGGGCATTGCCGACACATGGACACCATGCATTAATGCAATGCAATTGATAAAGTACACTTACAATGTGCATCTCAGTGTGTTCACTTCATTCTCATTCACTAACATTTTCTGTTGGTGAAATTTATAGCAGCATCTCCCATCGTTCCGGGTGACAGCACTTCCTGGGCCAGGTTCCATGGGCAGGACTGACCTGGCTCCTAGTCTTGGGAACCGGGGCATAGATTTGGGTATGGATGGTAGGGACATGTGTCTATTAATACTGCGGGAGTACCATGTGTGTTTACAGGGGAGGGGGGTTTGGGGCTGATTTTGTCTCTACCAATGTTGAAACCAAACTTATGGACTTGCTTGGGAACATGGGTTAGACACTTGGACATCCTCAGCTGCACCCAATGATTTTGAACATCTTATATATGCCTAAGTTAGCCGGAATCAAATGTCCATAAGTATAGACACTAATCATGGAAGAGTTCATCTTCTTCCAGGCTTCCCTCAATTGCAGGTTTGCCTAAACCGAAGGACAGTAGCTGTGGGGTGGGGCATTATGTAAGCCTGTGGCACCGGTACAGTGCAGAAGAGAGATTTACCATCTCCCGGAAGACTCCCAGGAAGCTGAGCTAAATACTCCAGCCCAGTTGGCATGAAGTGGGCTCTGGGAGGCTGTTGAGAGCCTCAAGAACTGCCTTGCATGTCAATGAGCAAGGGAGAAAGGGGTCTCTGCAGACAAAACGCCCCCCCCCCCCCCCCCCGCCG
>JAODKM010000002.1:17987677-18005002 GCA_026780845.1 Petrocephalus sullivani | reverse complement strand
GGTCTGGCCACCCCCCCGCCTTTTGTTTTGGGGGGGCTGTCATAAGAAATCGGGCCCCCCCCCCCCCCCCCCCCCCCCCAGCCACACCTCGTCCCGTGACATCCATGGGGCTGCTCAACCCCCCCGTCCTAGCTTCCTATGGAGATAATTTCGCCTGGGTAAAGGGTGGGGGGGCGGGGGGTCTGCTCCATGCAGAGCTGGGTAACACCGGGGCCTGGGGAGGTGGGGGGAGGCAGTCACATTTCAGGAAGGAAGCACCTCTGATGGTCAGCGCCCGAGGCCGGCGACCTGCCTGTTCTTCGTGATGTTTTTGATTCCAGGAGCATTGGCGTTCTGCCCTGCGGGGCCTTTGGAAGGAATTTTAGGGTCCTGTGTGTAATATGAGCTGAATTTAATCCACACACATGTTTATCTTTCTCCAGCTCCCTCCAGGTCCCTGTGGGCCGGCGCGAGGGTCTGGGGGCATGGCCCCTGAGGTCTTAACGGTAGCCCGGAAGGGGCCCCGTCAGGCTTCCATAGAGCACGGCACTGACCCTGGCATCTTCGGCCCCCCTCGGGTCATGCTTTACGTGTGCGGAGCTTTTGCTCTGCCGGTTTCCATTCTAATTTAGACGTATCTAATTCTGCATCGCACTTGGTGTTCTGCAAACCCCCCCCCCCCCAACACACACACCCTTTGGTGTCCGTGTGGGTTCTCGGCGGGAAGCCTGCATCTGTTGCTTCTGCGTTCCCGGGAAACGGCAGGCTATAAATGGCGTCGTGCGGGAGGAAGTGGCATGCCTGTCACCCCTGAACCGCTCACCCGCAGGTGACTACCAACAGGTGTCAGTAGGGAGCGGCTAAGAGGTGCCCCCCCCCCATCATCACACCCCGCCTCTTGGCCAGAAGAAACTCACGGTTTTCATAAGTCTTAAATGTCTAAGAGGACAAAATCCATTGCATAGGAGAAAGTGGCTCTTGGCGCCGGCCGCCCGCCTTGGCATTTTTCCGCGGTGTCAACGCCGTCCATCTGTCTACAGCACGGCGATGTCAGTGGGGTTCACCTGTTTGTCAGTGGGCATTACTGTGATGTCAGTTCCAGCCATCTGCCAGCCAGAGTATGATGTCAGCGGGAATTTACTCAGAGCCGGCTGTAATTGTGAGCCCCATTACATCCAGAAATTCAAAGTGGGAGCGACAGCCGAGGTCAGAGTTTAAGGAATAAATGCTCGCGCTCAGAGCCTTGCAATAAACGAATGAAAGCCTGTCCTTTTTCTAGAGGAAAAAGCCTATAAATCAATTCTGAACCACCTCCAGACATTCTACAACCATAAATATTATAAAAACCATTTATAAACCACGCTGCCCCATGATGCAACTGAGGCATGAACTCAATTCGAGCAGAATGGAGGATGCACATATATATTGTTGATGTATGTGCATGTATAAAATTACGCAAATTCACCGTAGTCTTTGTCTAAATTGAAACCGTTCAGGCTGTAAACCCCCTTAGGACTTTAAAGCCCCATTTAAAGCCAGTAGTTTACTCATCTCAGACGTCATCAAAAATGAGACTAGATGTCATTCCCTGCTTGGATGCTGAGCATCGCGGTGGTCTTTGAAATGATGCCCCCCAAGCTATCCAGGGATCTGGGCTCACAGCTGCAGACGTCCTAGAAAAGTAACTACTATCAAACAGATTTTTATCTACTCTAGTTATGTGGTTGATATTGGGGTAATTTATATAGCCTGCAGCTTGCTGGAACACATGTAGTATAAATAACTGTCCGTTAGTCTATCCGGATAATCTGCTAGTGTGTAGAAATTAAGCCAGAACCTCTGAGGATTGCAGTTGATGTTTTGCAAAACTTAATCAGTGTGGTCATTATTAATGTATTTTCAGTAAAATGTCCAATGTCCCGGGGCTGCGGTGTTTGTTTATCTGCATTGCTTTGCCTCCATTCAGCGAGGAATGGCATCCCCGTGCCCCCAGAACGCCCCCTTATAGGCGTAATCGACGTGCCGAGTCCCCCCTCCCTGGGAGCTCCTTCTTATTACCTGTTGATAAACGAGTTGCTATAATTGCTTTCACTGAGTCGCGGCGTCTGGGGGAGATACATCGGATTACCTCACTGCTGGCCGCCCCCCCCAGTCAATACTGCCCCTGCTTGCTGCACCGTGGAGTCAGAGGGCCCCATTTGCATTCCAGCAAGCTTGGGATATCTCGGAGTGTTTAGCTCGCCGACTTCTCCGGCGACGCTCGGCCGACGCTCGGGGTTTCGGGGTTTCGGCAAACCTGCTCAGTGCTACGCTCGGGCAAAGCTCAGCGCGGGGGCAAAGGTCATGCCCACTCTCCCTGACCTGCGGCAGGCTTGTCATGCATCGAGAAAGCTGAGGTCCCAGGAGATTCACTCCTGTTGTACCCGTTAACATTGTTTTTAGCCCAAGAACATGTCCCAGATCTCCTACAAATGTACCTCTGTGGAAATGGGAGATATTTATGCAGTACATGTGTCTCTGGATGCAAGTGTTGTCTTCACACGTATGTTGTGTAATGCCACGTACTTACGTGCAAAATCCGTTGAAGCCCATAGCTTGTGAATTTATTCAAGCAATTTTTAACCCATTTATGCACCTGAATGTTCGATCTGCTTTACCTAAGGGTATAAAAGCTGGAGCCCATACAGCAGCTGGACTGTTAAGGTGAGGAGTTCATATCCATGAAGCACCAGACTCTAAGATGCCTCTGAATTTGCCTTCCTAACTTTATAAGGCTTTTATATTGCTTGCATAGTTGGAGTTTGACCAGAGATGATTACAGTAAGTTATAATCTGCGGTGGTGTCATCCAAGAACAATCATGTGGTGGATTTGCAGGATCTATGTCTTTTCTTTGGTTTGTGTAGGTGGTGGGGGGGCTCAGCACCCTGATGTAAGCTCTATACACACTTAAGCCGAGATTTCTTTAATGTGAAAAGTGCTGTATTGATGTAGGCGGGTGTGCGGGTCAGCAGATCTGCCTGTCGGAGCGAGAGAGGATGCGAGCAGGCCTGTCGTCTTTGCAACGATGCTTACTTTTACTTTAGGGTTTCCTGGTGAAACTTCCATTAACGTAACTTGTTTGGTCATCTAATCATCTATACAGAGTTTTAATTTTAACAAAAAAAATCTCTCTGTTTGCCCCCAGTAGGTGCTGGTCCCACTGCGAACAAATAGGCCTATAATGATCCTGTAGGCAGTGGCCTGGCTCAGCCTTGTTGATGGAAAACCGGGATCCATCGAGGTCTGGGCCCGGTCCCACCGGGAAAGCTGCAGAAGGTGGCTGAAAGTGCGAAAATCTTGAAGACTGAAGAGTAGCTGCTGGAGAAGCTCTGAAGTGAGCTAACAAGCCCCAGAATTATTTATCTTGTCCTTAAATATCATTTGTCTTTTATGTGAGTCTCGTATATTTCTCCTCAGGACTGTGACGATGTTGTAAGCCGTGAAAGAGGTTTGTTATAAATATTTATGCGCTTGAGATCCAGTCGGAGCTTATTCATGAAACCGATTCACGGGCTGGACAGATTGATAGCCGCGCACGTCACCCCGCGCCCCGTGAGCAGCACGTGGATGAAGCGATAAGACAAGCCTCAGGACAGCCGGATGCCTGCTGGGCCGTCAGCCCCTGCGCATAAGGGCACGGACTCAGTACCAAGCGTGTTTCCAATTCCGACCCGAAATGAGACTGATATGGCTTCCAGTCTCCCCCTTTGATCTTTGCCTATGATGGAGTATAACAGAAAAAAAATAAACCCCTTATGCAGATGAAATCAAAATCAGGTCCCTCTTCCATCTCTCCTCCCAGACCACTCTATCAGACGTCACAACACAGCTTTCATACAATTCCGGGTACCCCCCCCCCACGCTCTTCCGCATTCCCGCTAACTAGTTTCTCATGTTTGTCTTTTTGTATTTTTATTTTTTTTGCTGAATAAAAAAAATCGATATTCCTGCCCTGTCTCCCGCTCCGTATCTCCAGACACTAAACATTTCTCAGGATGGAAAAATTCCCTTCAACGCTGGGCCCCTGTTCCACCAAGTCACAAGAGCCATCCGGCCCGTGTCTTTATTTTGGGACCTGTTTAGAGAATGCAATTAAAGTTTACTTTGTCTAAACTGCTGCTTTTTTTCTCAGATGAGCAAGGGGGGGGGGGGGTCAGAATCACAGAGTAGGAAAGTGTATTGAAATATTGAAGTATTGAAAAAGAAAAGAAAAACAAGAAAAGAACAGAAAATGTCATTAAACTTACTTGTTTCCTGACCCCCTCCCAAAAAAAACCCCACAATCACTCCTGTCTGCAGGGGGGGAGTATGAAGTGTCAACCCTTGACCTGCAGATTCAAAAGTTAGATCAGGGTTCCCCAACCCGGTCCTCGGGGACCGCCAGCAGTCCACATTTTTGCTTCCTCCCAGCTCCCTGCCAGGAGCTTCCATGGAGCACACATATAGACTGTCTGGCGGGTTGGGGAACCCTGAGTTGGAGAACAATGAGACCTGCTTTGTGTTCAGTGGCTTTAAGCACAATGCAGAATCAGAATCTTGATTGCCACATGACCAAGGCCGGTGGCCATTTTTGTTGGCACAGCCTGCTACATGACATATACAACTACCAATTGGGTCATAACAGACAGAGAGTAAATACAAAACACAGGACACACACCAGACAGAAGTAGACGCAGGGAACAGGATAAATACAGTATTTTGTACGAATTTAAGTAATGCAGTGCAGAATGTGGACAGAAGCACAATGCAGACAGCATACAGCACTGTGCATAAGTGTCAGGCAGTTTAAATTATCTTCATGTTGGTGTACAACTATGATATGTCTTTCAAAGTGCTTTAGCTTAGCCATTCCAAAACCTCTTGTGAAGTCCCCCCAGGGTTTGTAATATATCCATGTATATGGTGACCAACCCACTAGTGTGTCATGTTTGCCTAATCAATCCCTCATTTATTTAATTGTTATTTAATACATTGAGTACATTAATTCAATGAGCTGGGTGTTAAATTTGATTCATTAATTTAGTGCCCTTAAGTAGAGGTCTGGGACCCAAAGCAGCGTTCTTCTAGCCATCCGATAAGATATCAGTAACCATCTGAAGAACAGAAGAAATTCTTGTTAAGTTTTATTGTTACTATTAATTTGCAAGCTTTAAACTGTGAGTGTTTTTTCTGAGCAAAATTTCCTTACTACCCTGATAAATAGTTTTATCCATTTTCTTTGACTGCTTAAGATTCTTTCACAGTACTGTATATAAATACATATTGTCACAGCGGGGTATGGTGTAGGTGGAGAAAAGAGGACAATCTACAGAACGGCCCAGACACAGCAGGGGTTTATTGATAACTTGGAACAAAACCATCCCCGGAAAAGCACAAAATAAAAAGGACTGCAAGGGGTCAGAACAAACAGGAAATAAAATAAGCTAATCACTGTGAAATAAAATACAACCAAGCAGACATTTGACTAGAAACTAAGCAAGGTAATAACACACAAAACATATTCCAACACGTAATAACTGACTAAAGAACCGAGTAGGAGCAGGCACTTAAATACACACAGGCAACTAAGCTAACGAGGGGGCAGGTGTGGAACATAAGACCGAACAGAACCAAACAGAAAAGGCACTGACAACAAGCAACTGGTGGCATGACTAACGGTAATGAGCACAGAACTAGGGAACTTAACGAACATCAAAACTAGGAAGCATAACCACACGCTGGGAATTACAATGCTAGGACAATTAACAAGGAACAAATGTACAAGATATAACCAGAAGTGAACAGGACACAAGCAGGGCAACCTATGACAGGAAAATAAAATAGAAAATAAACTCTGAGGAAAATAGAAAACCAATAAAATACACTAAGCAGATGAGGCCGGCCACTGGCTAGCCTGACATCCATGACCAGAGGACTACAGCCTCGCAGCCCATCGAACTTTGTGGCAGTCCAAGAAGCATGGAAGACACACTAGGACTGGTGGGCTGATACAGAGAGGGGGAAAAACGGGATGAAAAGAGACACCTGCTGGCCTAACGGGGAAGGGACACAAAGGACAGGGTCAGACGGGCACTGACTCTGACACATATAGTGCACAACATACATCATATGCAACATGCAGTTATAATGTGCAAACAGATTGTCAGAGGTCTGTGCTGAAGAAAATGTAAACATTTAAATTGTACGAGCAGAAGCAATTGTTGAGGAATCTGATGATCCCAAGGAAGAAGCTGGTCTTAAAGAGTGTTGTTTTTGTGGTCAATGCTTTAAGTTGTCTGACTGAGGGAACCAGGTGAAACAGATCATGCACAAAATGTGAGGTGTCCGCCATGAATTTTTGATCAAGTTTAGTGGTGCATTGAATATGGGGGGGGGGGGGGTGTTCAGTAGATGGCTGGGTGGAACGTAGATGCCTTAGTAACAATTCACTGAAGGCTTTTCCTAGTGTCAGGATCCGTTCAACTGCACCAAACTGTGATGGAACATGTCAGGATGCTTTCTATGATGTATGAGGTGTGTAACTGCGCAAGGAGACGACAGCTGATTACTTCTTCAGCTGCCTGTGGAAATAGTCTCTGGTTTGCCGTCTTACTGAGCTGGTCCGAGTCGATCTGCCATTTTATGGAACTGCAGATGGAGCTGCTCTGAAATTTGAAAGAATGTGTTACTGTTGACCATGGATATGGACCATGTCATTGTCAGTGCACCAGGTGGCTGCTCTGTCCACCTCCATGTGATATTATGTTGTCAAAGATGGTGCCAATGCTGGTGGTATCACCTAGAGAGACCAAGAGAGAGCAGCCAGCCTAGTGATACTCCATTTCTGATGACCAGGGTGGTGCACAGTAAACTGTTCACTTAGATGGACAGATGTCAGCAGGACAGGAGGTCCAGAAGCTAGCAGTGGAGAACAGCATCAATATCCATCTCCATTAGTTTGGTGGGGAATGTGAGGCGTCTGACAGCATGGAAAGCAAGAGCGAAGTCCACGAACAGCACATGCGCATAGAGTCAGGTGTCTCCAAATGCTGCAAAACGAAGTAAAGTGCTTCATCGATGTGTCTTCTAAAGACCTGTTGGGGGCGGTAGGCAAACTGAGGTGGGCCCAACGGTGAAGAATTGCAGGACTTGAGGTGAGACAGAACAATAAGTTTGAATGCCTTCATAGCCTCTGGCATTAAGACAACAGGTTGGTTGTCAGCTGGGTATGGAGGATTTTGGGAGGCAGGCAGAGAAAATGGTTGAAGATAGCTGTACACATGAGGATGAGGATGTATTGGGGGTGACAGTTAATGTAGATCAGGCTTCCTACCAGCAGGGGGCAGAAGAAGGCCTGGCTGGCCCAGATGGCCATTTTCTTCAGGGCTTATTCAGCTTTTGAAACTGAGTCCAGGAACAGTCCTCAGACAGGGGACTGTGGGGGAGACCCCAGGCCTCCAAGGCCGCTGTTTTCAGCTCTGTGGCATTTCTGAGTAAGACACTGCCCCACTTGGTGTCAGTATTCATTCCCTGATTGTTTCAGACTGCCATTTTGGGATGGGGGCGTGGCTCATGGGTAGAGGCGGAGCATGCAGATATTACCCTAATATGGAATGCCAACCGTACAAGCGCGGCAGGATTTGCAGCCTGTCCTGCTCGCTACAAAAGTTTCTCAGCTGGTCACTTTTGTCATGACCACTGAGACACATCCCAGGGTGCAGAACCGCTCAGACCATGAAGGAATGGAAATATTTAACTTAGACAGGGTCTTGTCAGCTGGACAGCCATCTGGTCCTGATCAGAACATCACACTGCCTACTCTGACCCATGACCTACTTGCCCACTCAACATAATCCCACTCCCACTACCTACGATGCCCCTCTTTTAGGATGGAACACAAGCATAAAGGTCATATTACAGGCTCCATTTTGAGAGCTTTCTTGCCCTGGGACAAAAGCACTTACATTTGTCCACAATCGACGCGTCTGTAATCCCACACTCGTTGTGCACCAGCCACCGGAACGTACACCCCATAAAGGATATTTGACAGATATTTCTTTTTGCAAGTGCCGATTTTTTTGTCTTCACTTTGTTTTCAAAAAGGGAACAATGAAATCATGTTCACAGGGTGTGTTTAGCATATTGTACTAGAGCATCTGCGCACAGGAAGCAAGCAAACAGAGCTGCATGGCTGTGTGAACCACCCTTACAGCTGACGGGTCATTATCGAGCCGTAAACGATAAGAGCACTAATGTGGAATGGGGCTGTGTGTCTGCCTGGAAACGCAGTCCCTTTTTGCGAACAGTGTGACCTTGAACTGCGTTCGATTTCACACTGAGGATGTTCCTGTGGAGTACTCGTAATGAATGGTAATTAAGGAAAAAAAATCGATTTTATAAGCAATTTTAGCAAGGAAGAGGCCGGTACTCTGCCTTGGTGAATTTTATTCATCTATCCATTCATCCATCCATCCATCCATCCATCCATCTATCTAACCATCTATCCATCCAAACATCTATCCAACCATCCATCCATCCATCCATCACAGGGACAATTAACGTAACGTGAGCCTGGAGGCTAACCCAAGCCGCACAGAGTATGAGGCAGGGAACCCCCTGGGAAGGATGTCAGTCAGCTATAAGAGGAAAGAAGAGAGCTATAAGATGCTTCAGAGAGTGCTGTGACGTCCTCCTAAGACCGCCTGGTTTCCTGCTGCCTCCACCCTCTTCCAGACCTCACAGGCCACCAACGTTAGAGGCCTGTTCACGGCCAGGGCAAAGAGGAGAGCTGGGAAGATTGCTGCTGCTTCCACCCATCAGACAGTCACCTCATCACCAAACTGCCATTGTGGAGGAGTGGAGCATCTTGACTAGAGCTTCCTCCCTGTAGCTGCCGAGCTCCTAAGCAGACTCACCTAGTTCCTCAGCCGTCCGTCATCCAAGGCAATCCACTCACTCAGGGACAATTACCCTCGTTCCCCTCTTGTCTGACATCTTTCCTTTGTAGTACACGTGCAATATCATTTCGACTTGCACTACAATACCATATCACACCAACTTTATTTATAAAGCACTTTAAAACAACCACAAAGGACCAAAGTGCTGTACAGAAGAATGATTACCAAAGCCAAAAGGACCTAACATAAAAGAACAACCATACAGCAAAACAAATAAAATAGGATCAATTAAGTAAACATAAAATAAAATAGAGTAAAATAAAATCTCACATGGTGTCAATGGCCAGGAAGAAGAGATGGGTTTTGAGAAGGGATTTAAAAACAAAAGAGAAGAGGTCTGTCTAATGTGCAGTGCAGATTGTCCCACATCTTAGGAGCCACATCTTAGGAGCAGTCGCACATCTTAGGAGCAGTCGCACATCTTAGGAGCCACATCTTAGGAGCAGTCGCACATCTTAGGAGCCACAGCAGCAAAAGCATGGTCCCCTCCGAGCTTAGCAGCTAGCTTACACGTGTCTTCTACTAGTTCTAACAATTAATTTAGTCTTAAGACATCAAGCACTGTGTTGTCTATATAATAATCATCTGTAAATTAAATATTTGTATTCCCTATTTTTTTCACATAGCTGTTCTGTGAATTGTTGTCTCGAAGTGTATGTCTCGTAATTTTGTACTGCACATTCGGCAACGGACCACAAACAGTTCTGGGATGTTCGTGCAGTGAGTTTTGATTCTGATTCTGTTAGAACACACACTCACATTCATACACGAGGGGCAATGTAGTGGTGTCAATCCACCTACTATGCAGGTGCAACTTTAGTCGGCATGTGGAAAACAGGCACCTGGAGGAAAGCCCTGCCAGACATTTTCAGGACTCTGGTATTCTGCAGAGAGGATGCGTCCATTTTCTTAGTAACAGCTGTGGTGGTCAGAGCAAAGCTATTTCTCTGAGACGGATTGATTAAGAGGAATTGACCAGCCTGATTTCAGGCCCCTAGATACTCTTTTTCTCCAACTTTCCAAGTGGAAAAATCAATGTTGCCTTCAAAACGAGTTTTTAATGAACTGGGCCCCTGAAAATGCAACATCAGCACCCCGCCTAACAAAAGACAGACGCTGTCCGCAAATTCGCCAGGATTTGGGATGCCTGATGAAGTGGCCATTTCCGATAGCGCCCAGCAGCCGCTCCCGTCCATTGGATTTTAGAATGTTCTGTAAAAACCAACTTTATCTGAATTTTTCCATTTCCTTATGATGCATTTTCGTGGGTGTAATGTCATTTTGTTTCTGTGCATGGGTCGGGAACATTTCATCCTGTGTATCTTTTCATATTTGTGTACTATGCTTGTTCAGGACTAAAATCTGCTGCACTTTTGCTGAAAAAAGGCCAAATTACGCATTCCAGGCTAAAAGATGTGGGAGCTTGGTCGAAAAAAAAAAATGACTATAAATGGGCAGAGCGTTTTATATAAACGCCGCAAATGCCATGCAGAATCGGTGGTATCATTCTCTATTTTTGCAGTTTGTATTAAATAACTGTCAGGCACAGAAAGTTAAGAGATCAGAGCTTCTCCATGGGCACCCGGCCGTTAAGGGGCAGGCCGCAGAGAATTATCATCTGGATGTGTTTTTCTCCGTAGGGAGCCCCACAAGGACCAGGCCTGGTCTTCCTCTCAGTGGGGGCCATTAACAGGAGTGTTAACAGTCATGAGCATTAGTCAGCTTCACTGTTATCCCCCTCCCCGCCCCCGGCGGTCGCGTGCTCCAAAGTGGATTAGTGTTTTCACGAGGGTGAGGCCTGGCCAGCGGACCCTACTGGAGACGTGCACGACTGCCAGGAGAGCCCAGCCAGCTGGGGGGGGATTTAGACAGATCAGGCACAGGTGTACGCCTTGTGGAGTCACGGTATGGTGTCTAATCTCCTCTCTGTTCTTAATCTCCCGTCTAATCGCTGTCGCGTTAAAATCGGCGGCTCCTACCACTGTACGACTCTTCTAAGCTTTTCTGCTCTTCCCGAACGGGTGGCTGATCACATCAGCTCTCCCCGAGCCCTGGCACAGGACCGGAAATCACCAGCAATGGAGTGGGGCACTCTTTATAACCATCAGGGGTGTGACTGTCACTCCGTGGGCTGGTGAGACGAATTCCCTGCGGGGTTACAGAGCATCTGCCCGGCTGAAGGTACGAAAACCAGCACTACATCAGTTGCCCCCGACAACGCCATCAGTGCTAAAGCACAGCATTCCAGACACCTTCCAAAACTGAGTGTGTTTATTGAGTGTGAATGTGTTAGTGTGTGTCAAGTCGAAGGCAAAGAGCTGGAGTATCGTTCTCATTGGTCATAGTGCAAATGAAAAAGTAATAATCAGAATATGATTGTCAAGACACAATATAAACATGATATTTAAAGACATGGGCAATAAGACTGACAAAAGAAATACAGTAAAACACCTGACTGGCGTGGAATCAGACGAGCAGAATATGCAATAAATAAATAGATTTCATTTCAGAGTTAATAGACCACATTTCTTAGCTTAGTTCCTTTGACAGGTTCCTTCATAGAGTGAGAGGAGTCAGACTGTTCAGCAGTGGAGTTGCCCTGCCCTGGCTTTGAGGATGCAGAACCCCCTCTCAGAAGGCTGCATGATGGCAGTTTGTGTATGTGTGTGTGGGGGGGGGGGTTGACTTTCTGATCATGCCAGTAGCCCACTGGATGCTGCACCTATGGTAGATGACCAGCAGGGATGGTGGAGTGGTACCAGGGATCTCCTCTGCTGTTTGAATGACCCACTGGAAGCACTGGTGTTCTTAGGCAATGCAGGACCCAAAACAGGCCTTCTCGCGGTTTTTGAGGAGGGTATTCTCCGCGGTGCCTCTGTAGAAGGAGGATGGGATGAGAGGTGACCGTCTCACCCGTCTCAATTTCTGCAGGTAGTGAGATCTTAGCTTGGATTTTTGGTCAGGAAGGATATGTGCTAGTTCTAGGAAAGATCCTCAGTGGGGTGCATGCTCAGAAATTCTGAGCTCTGAGCTGCCCTGACAGCAGAACCACTGATATACAAAGGACTGTGCTGCCCAGGTCTGTCTGAAGTCCACAGTCATTCCCATCATCTTGGCGATGTTGAACAGCAGCCCTGTCACTGCCTGTCCGCATGCAGACTCATCGCCACCACTTATGAGGCCCATCTCGGAGGTGTTAACTGCACACCGTGACATGCTGAGGGCCGGTCTTGCCGGAGCAGTCCGACGTCAGCAGTGTGAAGATTAGGGGGCTGAGGCAGCAGCCTGGAGGGGGTTCCTTTGCTCTGTCGGAAGGAACTGGAGGTGGTGTCTCTTACTTGACAGGCTGTGGCGTCCCTGTCCAGGACAAAGTGGCACAGTGAGGCTGTCAGGCCTAACTGGGGCAGCTTTTGGATGAGTTGTTGTGGAATTACTGTGTTGAATGTTGAGCAGAAATCAACAGCATCCTTCCATAAGAGTTTGTATTGGTCCGGTGTGTCACTATTGTGTGTAGGGCCACGGTTACGGGGTCCTCTGTAGACTAGTTGGGGTGGGATGCAAACTGGTATGGATCGCGGGAGGCTGGAAGGATGTGTGAGAGTGTCTGTGTCAAATGACTAAATTCCAGGGCAGGAAATAGCAGCTGACTATTTTATAAAGAATGGTATAAAAATGCAATGCTAAATGCTAATTGTAATAATAATACTCAAATAATAATAACAATAATAATAATAATCAAAAACTCGTCGATAACAGGACTCATAATACTCATAATACTCATTTCTAACTGTACTTGTAGTGCTCGGATCCTAATCTGGTAAATGTTACATATAAAAGCGCTTTCTGATTCATCCTGTAAGTTCTGTGTAAGTACAGTCCCGTGGCTCGAATCTGCCCTGAGCCAGCACTCTGGGCTGTTGTCCTTCGCAATTGGGACCATGCATCTCCTCCTTTCAGTACTACCTGGTGCTGTAATACCAAGATGGGTACTGGGACTAGGAATCGGCGTGTGAGAAAATTAAATTAAAAGTATGATTTTTAGGGTTTGGTTTCTGGAAAAGGGTCCTGTTCGTTCCAAGAGGTGACGTATAAAATAGGTTCTATATGCGGTGTGTGATCCGCCAGCCTCCTCTTATACAGCCCCTTCAGACTCCAGCCCAGTGAGCTAAAATTTACCCAGGATGTGTCTCCTAGATGAAAAATGAACAAATAACATCTTGTGCTTAATCCTCCTCTCCTGCATTCCTCTGCTCAGTCGGAGATGTATTTTCCAGGAGAGCAAGGCGGTGGGAACTCTGGGAGCTGGGGTCTGCGTGCACAGAGCTGCTCTCTTCTCTGCCGGCAGGGGCTCGCTCAAGCTGTTTAGACCCCCAAGGGAGCTGCCCACCCCCACCACCAGGAGGTGGCACTAGGCAAGCTCCGCCTACCCGCTTTCCCTCTCATTCCTGCAGTAGGTGGGCGAGGCAAGGGAACTGTTACTATGGAAACGAGCACCCAATATTGATGGAGGAGTGACCGATGGATCCAGTGCGATGGCTGGGCTTTGTTTCATTAGGCTATCATAGGATATGTTAAGACCCATTACCCAGCCGTGTTTTACACGTCCTCATTTACGAGAAAGCGTCACAAAATGATCCGGGACGCATCTTATATAATAGCACCTGTCTGTAAGCCAGACTGTGGAAGCATACTTTAATAATGTCTTAATAACTGTTTAATCCCAACACCAGTCTTGGTGAGAGACGGCGGCTGTTTTCGTTAATAACGCTTTTTCTTAGTAACGGTGAAAATCGGCCATAAATCAAGTGGAAATTTTGTGAAAACCGTCAGCTGAGCTTCTGTTTTCCAGTGAGACGCTAAGACAAGCTGATTTAAAAAAAAGAAAGAAAAACATATATACGTCACCTTAAGTTTCCAGTGAAACGCAAAACACTAACCAGGGCCATACATTCCCACGAAAAACAGGTGTTTTCAATTAGAAATACATATTCCGAACCATAATTTCCTAATTGGACAGCCAGGTTGCTGTTGCGTCGGACCGATGTGCCACTAGCTGTGGATGGAGTGTTACGTGCCTGCGGTTGATGGACCCAGCCCAAACCTGGCTTCCTTTGTAGGGTGACCAGATAATCCATGTCAGGGAGGACACTTTGAACTAGGACAGGATTTGTAAACTACCATTTCAATTAAAAGGACCTGGATTTCACTTAAGCGCTGCGTTCTTGCTGCGTATTGATTGGTCAGTCTCCTATAATCATGCACACATGAGTAATGTTAAATGTGAAACAGCTAGACGAGTCTTTCAATCAACGAAACAAACCAATCAAAGCACAAGAAGAACTGAACTATTTAGCCGAGCCCAGGAGTAGTTTGTAAAACCTGAAGTAGCTCAGAGTGTCCTTCCTGACATGGATTATCTTCTGCTGAAGCTGGCCCGGTGTGACATTTCATGCAGTGTTCTGACCTTTGGCTGCTGAACTTTCAGCATACTGACATCCTAGGGCAGGGGTGCCCAATATTATCCGCAAAGGGCCAGTATGTATGCAGGTTTTTGGGATAACCTTTAGGTCAGCTGTTCAAACTCAGGTATTCAGGACTCTTCATCCAATCAGTCATCTAATTACTAATTAGTAATTAGTAATCTAATTTGGGAGACGCAGCAAAAACCAGCACACAAAATGGTCTGCCCAGCCCTGTCTTAGGGCAGTAGGTTTCGCCTTCTAACCTGCATCTGGAAACACGCGGAGATCATTAGGTTGATGGTAAGAAAGCAGGAATGTAGTTTCTAGAGATGGGCACGAACTGGCAGCATGAGACGGCTTGTATGGATTAAAAACACCGCGAGCCCTCAATATTCAGAGTGAGGATGATTGGCTGAAACCTCATGGGTAACGATGGAGCCTTGCGGGCAGTAGGACCCAGGGGTACCCACGTGGACCGCACAGTCCTGCACTCTTTGATGTTGCCTTCGGAGAGATGGTCATCAAAAGGGTCCGGAGTTAAAAGGAATGGAGGATGGAGGAACTCCTCACCAGGGTGCCAGAATCCAAACATCCACCAGCATTCAAACCCACGGGCTGTGACAAGCATGGTGGAGCCCGGAGATTTTCCGTCCACCACTGCTTCTGTCCCTTCCCTCGCTCTTCTGGGAAGTGGGAAAGCAGAGCAGGACCTGGCCCCGAGCAACGAGGCAGGAATAAATTCAAGAGGGGTGGCTGTGGCACACTTCCCGTGGTGGATTCTTGGCGCGTTACCCGGAGACTCTGTGGCCTACGCAAAACGTCAGCGTCTCGTCGGCCAATCGTGCATCGCTGCTGAGATCAGACGGGGAGGGGAAGGTCGCCGAAGAGCACATGACGCGCACCAGGATATCAGTAGTTAACGGGTCAAAAATGGAACAGCATCTAGGACTGGACAGAAAGGATGAGGGGGTGCGTCACACCCAAGAACCAGGCGTCCTGCAGCAGTGGGGAACCTTCTGAGAGCAGGCTGCAGCACACCAAACCAGATATAGGGTAAGCCTGGGATTCAGCTGGTGGTGGGAGGAACAGGATCATCTGGTGAGGCGCAATGGAGACCTATAACGTGCCTAACGCGAGGTGGGCTGAACCAGCTGGTCGTTGATGGTGCCCGGTAATCCCAGCTAGAGTTGAAATCTCCCATCATTCCTCTCAGCTTGCTGGGTTGTCTTTGCCGATGGCTGCATAAGTGCCCCCTAGAGGTGACCTGCAGGGCCACAGTGACAGACGTGGTATTCCTCCAGTGAGTACAACTGGGGATCAGGATGGCATGCTTATTAGGCAAGCATCCTTTAAGAATCTGG
Organism: Petrocephalus sullivani; assembly: GCA_026780845.1. Classification (NCBI taxonomy): domain Eukaryota; kingdom Metazoa; phylum Chordata; class Actinopteri; order Osteoglossiformes; family Mormyridae; genus Petrocephalus; species Petrocephalus sullivani. The sequence continues at coordinate 17,989,223 of JAODKM010000002.1, read as the reverse complement.
ACTGCTATGGTTCCGGAAAGCCAGGAAAGGCAGAAATTTGTATAAATGCATAACCCCAAATACTGGCATCCTGAACAGAGTGTCCACTGGTCTTATGCCCTGTACCAGGGACAGACTCACTTGTACTGGGAGAGCACTTGGGTGCTGGATGGATGTTGTATTAGAGACCTGAATTCTGCAAATCTGTTTACGTTTTAGTGAAGGAATAAGACCCCCCCCTCACCCCCCATGTTGTGTACATCTTGTAACACTGCATGTCTTTGAAACTTCGAGCCCGAGATTGAGAAGCAAACACTGTTCCAATCTACACAAGTGCATGTTATTTGGCTGGTGAACTGTAATAATTTACGAATTCATCACAAATAGGGAGAACAGATTGTTCTGCATACAGGAAGATTAGAGTCATTCCTTGGGAAAGGATGTTCCTGCATCCTAGAGGAATCTAATTGTTCAAAACTTCTTCCAACTGGACTTTGCCCTTTCTGTCACACCAAACGTTTATGTATTTAATAGCTTTTAGCTTGTTCTCGCTGCCACACTGCTGTTTCCTTCCCCTGCTGATGTTCCAAATGAATGAGTTATGGTGACTTTTAATGTGGATCCCCTTAAATGGTGCCTTTGGGAGCTCTGGCTGTGTCATCGGCCCCCGCAAATTTTCTGAGCAGCCTATAGGCCCGCCTCAACGCCAGCTAGCTGGATGCAACTTCCGTTCAGGCGGAAGACGCAAGAACAGCCTTCATTTTGAGTACTCCATTAGAACCATGAACGTGAGAATCATGTCAGCGGACCAGTGGCCACTGCAGAGGGTTTTTAAGATGCTGGGCTCTCCGTGTTATTTTAAAATGTTCTGTATTTAGCACCTTGTGTGTTAGCCAATATGGAAGGGCTCAGTGAGTACCGTTGTGCAAGTTCGTAGCAAGTAACTAAAAGGACACTAGACCTACAGGTGCCCTCAGAAGGCCGCTGTCCCTGCCCAGGGCGGCTCGGTCCGGGAGGCGTCCGTAAATCCATTCCAGAAGCGACCGGAGAGCGGGTGGTACGTGACAAAGCCGTTGCTCTCCAGAGAGGAGAGAACACAGCGTCCTAGCTTCACATATCTCGTCTGAGCTTTGCCTAGGCTCACCGGCAGAAGGAGGCGGCATCCTCGCATGATTAGGCCCGCTGTTCCCTCATTCTTCACTAACGTCCTTTAAACAGAGCCGGGTTGCCCTGATGCACAGAGCGCTTTTAAATGACCATCATTCCGGCTGTCGACAGCATGTTTATATACAAATCTTTCTTTCAGAACAGGATCTTTTTTTTCCCAGAAAAAGCAGCAGCAGATATTGAGCACAGCCCCCACCCAGGCCTTCAGAGTGCCCCCCCCCCCTCCGGTCATTCAGTTCCTCTCTAGTACATCCTGCTGAAAGGACCTGCTGTCCAGCTGGGATTCCCTGGCCAAACAGATTCTGGGAATATGAACCTGTCAGCGGTGAGGGAGACTGCAGGACACCCCCCATGTACACGGTGAGGGAGACTGCAGGACACCCCCCATGTACACGGTGAG
>JAODKM010000002.1:17975139-17987577 GCA_026780845.1 Petrocephalus sullivani | reverse complement strand
GAGCCCCCGCCGGTACAAGGTGAGGGAGACAGTAGCCGGAGTCCCGGAGAGAGGGGGTGGGAGCCTGCAGGCGCCCCCCATGTACACGGTGAGGGAGACTGCAGGATACCCCCCATGTACACGGTGAGGGAGACTGCAGGACACCCCCCATGTACACGGTGAGGGAGACTGCAAGACACAGGACACCCCCCATGTACAAGGTGAGGGAGACTGCAGGACACCCCCCATGTACACGGTGGGGGAGACTGCAGGACACCCCCCATGTACACGGTGAGGGAGTCCCACAATAAAAGTCAGCATTTTATATGAAGCTGTAAGAGATTAATGATCTTGTAAAACGCTTATAAAATCTCAAGTAGTCGTAAGACGTAAGACAGAATATCGGTTTCCTTAAGAATTCCAGGTGTAAGACGTCAAGCCATATCTACCTATTTGAAGGATAGTTTGTTTTTAATTTATTTTCATGTACACATTTTGATCTGCTTTGTCCATCTTTCTGACCAGCTCATCTTCATCATGGCTTTGCACATCTTCCCCCAAAGACTACCTGAAGGAACACATCGCCACTTAACACCCTTAACAGGTCTATCCACTATGGATCTATCATACCCTGCAGCTCTGCTTCCTAATTGGGTTATTCCTGAAGGGACTTATCCTAGTCAAAAGCCTTTGAAAAGACATTTCACTCTCCGTGTTATTACTTAATGAAAAGCAATTAATCGTCCTGCTTAACTGTGCTGGCAGCAAGTGGCTGTATGGCTTGGCAGGACTCGATGCACGTCGAAAGAACCCGCTTCGCAGTTACATATCAGTCCCAAAGCACCAAGCCATAGCAGTTGCCCAAAAATCTCACTGCGAGGAAATAGCGCTTTAGCTATGCCGTTAAATTACTTCTACAACGATAGCTGTATTATCATTTTATGAGTTGCTGACTAGTAGCCGACGAGATTAGGAAGTATATATTCATGTTAAAATTGATTGGAAAACGTCCACGGAGGAATGTTTAATATGTATGAGTTTTCCATTAAGTAAAACCGGAGCAAGAAATCAACGCTCCTGACTATTTTTGCCGTCACCCCTCACTTTTAGGAATTTTTAGGGATTGTTTTTTTTTATGGCTGCGAACATCTGTGCAGTTGGGATTTATTGTGTGGCAAGGCCGTAGAAAAGTCCAGCTAATCTTACACTTATCGCCCCCGTTTGGGGGAGGATGTAATTCAGAGAGTAAACCGAACGCATCTGACGTGTTTATCTGTCTCGATTCCTACCAAAAAAATGTTATGATTTCACGCCAAACGCCTCGGAAAAATAATAATAATAAAAAATCTACTTCTTGCCGTCACTGTTGTTAACTGCCACTGACAAGAACTTCAGCCACAAAAGTCAGTACTTTGCACTACGCCCGCCCGTGCTGCTATTGGATTTATAGGTATATGGTTGCCCCATGTGTAAAATCAAAGCGTGATCTGCAGGAATAGCGTGCAGCCAATTCTAAGTGTAAGGTTCGGAGATCTGCGTGTGCAGGTATCTGCGTGCGGCAGGGGGGATGCGTGCACCTGAGCTGCCGAGTCACAGCGCCTGCGGACTACCGCTCTTCCACGCTTGAATAGGAACCTAAACTTCATCGAACTGCCCGCAGAGATAATCGGTAATAATTTGAACCCTTGCAGTTGTATTTTAAAGTCACAGGACAGCAAACATGCGTTTCTCTTCTCCCGTGGATACACTTCATTTCATTATCTGTTAAAAGCTACTGTCAGCAGGGTCAGGGTAAACAATGCGAGACCTGCACGTCAGTGCCAGTCTGATGAAGGCAGGGTAAATTCTTAGGGCTGTCTAAAAATATCTCTAAACGGGACATTAGCGCTCAAATGCATTTCGGCGTCTGCTACAATGCCGTGTGCGACAGCTGCCTGCGAGTAATTTGGTTAGTTTGGGGTATATTTAGCGCTTACGTCGATTTGTAAGAACAATACTCTATTGTACAAGTTCTAATTACAGTTAAAATATTCCAATATATAATTATACTTAGGGTTAAACCCTTTTTGTAAGCAATGTATAATTTTAATCATTTTAATTTTAATGTAATACCTTTTCACAATAAAAAATAAGTATAATGGAACTTTGATTAAACGTAGATATTATACAAAGAAGCTGTATTGAAATATTTGTGATGTAAATGTTATGACGGGCCCGCAGAAGTCCGTCATCTATATTAGCGGATCCTACTCCGGTCACGGTCTTAAAAGGGATGCCGTCTATAAATGCTTTTTAATATCACTACACTTATTTCATTCCCAGTCATGTAGACAAACCGTTTTAACCGATTCTTCTTTTGTGAAATTTTTTTTGCAGAAATGCGATCTATTACCACATGGATGAAAAGTGTTCGATTGTCCATTAATTGTGTAATAACAATAACAGCAAAAAATATAAATAATAATAATAATAATAATAATAAGCTAGAAATAGCAGCACCTGTAGCAACAGCAGCAATAACAATACTCTTACTAGCATTATGCTATATTCCTTCTGTTTTTACTAATACTAATAATGAGAGATTGGATCGTCCCGTTGCATAATAATTAGCTAGAATTTTGATGAATTGTCCACTTTTCACTATTAAAAACTGTATTTTTTTTCACGCGTGTCGTCCCGTTCAATTAACAGAGGTGACAGATTGATTGGCACCTTTAATACACTTTGAGGTGCCAGCACTTTAGATGTGACAGAGTCCTTACGGGCTTCCTCTGGCTCGGGGCAGGAGGTGCGCTCCCGGAGCCGGCGCGGATTCGGAGACTCACGCGTGTCCTCTGTCGCAGTGTGCGCGACGTGGAGTACGGCCGATGACGCCATACGTTTCGCTCGTCCCCCCAAAAGCGCCGTCGGCTCCCCATTCATAGCCGCGAGCGGACAGCGGAGGGGCCTCGGCTGCACCGGTGCTCTTGCGGGTGTCCAGGATCCCACGTCGTGTGCAGGGCGCCGCAGAACCAAAGCGCGTCTGCAGGCAAGATAAGCCCGGCGAAGAGGAATATAAGAGGACAGAAATATGCCGCACTTCTGCAGAAAAAAAGAACTGTAGATTTCACAGTTGAACTGCAACAGAAAAGTTTTCAACGTATCGAAATATGAATTCAGTGTATCGAAATATTGCATGAACACAAATGGACTTATTATGCGCTGATCATACTGGTGAGATGGGAATATCGTCAAGGTGCCAATTCTGTTTTTTTTTTGTCCCTGATGTTTTTATAGACTTGCTGCATGTCGGAGAAATGCTAGTCTGCTATGGAGGACCCGTGCTGCCAAAATGAGTTCGGACACTGATGATGCTGTGAAGTTTTGGAGTAACGGATCCTCGGAGCTGTACGACGGGCCGCTGCTGGAACCCAACAGCACGAATCTGACTTCGGGGAACGAGTCCGAAGCGAATCCCCTGGACCTTACCCGGGCGGTCCCCCTGGGTATGGTTTTAGGCGCATTTATCGTTTTCGCCATCGTGGGCAATATCCTTGTCATCCTTTCTGTGGTGTGCAACAGGCATCTGAGGACCCCCACAAACTATTTCATTATCAACTTGGCCATCGCCGACTTGTTGCTGAGCACCACCGTGCTGCCCGTGTCGGCCACCTTGGAGATCCTGAACTACTGGGTGTTCGGCAGGATCTTCTGCGACATTTGGGCGGCGGTGGACGTGTTATGCTGCACAGCATCCATCATGAGCCTGTGCGTGATCTCCATAGATCGCTACATCGGAGTGAGCTACCCGCTACGGTATCCCAGCATCGTTACGGAGAGGAGAGCTCTCCTCGCCATGCTCGGGGTGTGGGTTCTTTCCGTGGTCATTTCCATCGGACCACTGCTGGGGTGGAAGCAGGCGCCCTCACCTGACGACAGGGTGTGCAGAATTAACGAGGAGCCCTTTTACGCACTCTTCTCATCCCTGGGATCCTTCTACATACCTTTGGTGGTCATACTCTCCATGTACTGCCGAGTCTACATAGTGGCCAAAAAGACAACTAAGAACCTGGAGGCCGGTGTGATGAAGGAGAGGACAGACTCAAGCGAGCTCACGCTCAGGATCCACAAGGGATCGCAGCTCCATGAGGACAAGGGCCGGGGACTGCCCAGCCGAAGCTCCCTCACCGTCAAGTTGCTCAAGTTCTCACGGGAGAAGAAGGCAGCTAAAACCCTGGGCGTCGTGGTCGGCATGTTCACCCTGTGCTGGCTGCCCTTTTTCATCGCACTGCCCATTGGTAAGCGGCATTTCTGTTACTGCTCCCAAAAATTCACCGCCACACATTAAAGCAGATCGCTCCCCATTTTGGTCGAAATTTAACTCTAATCATTAACTGTAATCTTACACTGAAGCATTGCAGGAAATGTATAGTGTTCATTTAGGCCTAATAATTTTTGATGCTTACTTTTGATTAGTATGAACTCTATTATCTCCATGAACAAAATTTAATTTATAAGTTTTAACTTTATAAGTTTTAAGATTCGCGGAATACGGCAAAAGTCATAAAAGTACGAATTTATCTAAAAATATTTTTGTGGTCAAGTACCGAAATACCAAAATAATAATCTTACTGCAAAGTAGGATCTCTTTTGTCGTAATTAATGTAATATATAATATAAAGTGCAAAAGTATTTTAGTTTCAAAATGAATAACGGTAATTAGAACTATAATTACATAATGTTGACAAAACTTCTGCTGTTTTGAACTGATTTCACTATTCTTAAAATATTATTATTATTATTTATTAACGTTTACTTTTAATCCAACGGATGCTATATTATTTTACTGTAGCGGTGTAGTAACACGGGGTATTTTGAACTAAAGTGTGATTAATTGTGTTTTTACATAACAGAAATACATAATTTAATTAATATTTCGTCTGCTCTGACAAGAGCTGACTGAAAATATATATTTACAAATATCGTTAGATTAAAAATTTGGGTTATTTAATAAAAAGGACCAATATAACGTACTTTAGGTAGCGCTTTATGAAGACAGGGTGAATTCTGTGTTTTTTTTCCCAGTGTTCAACGTACAAATACTTTAATCATTTTTCATTGTTAGCCGCTCATCATTAAGACAGGCCACACAAGGTGAGATCAGCGAGCAAAATATCAACTAGTGTCTCCCTGGGGAAATAATCTCACATTTTAAGATTAAACTTTTCCACACATGGCAGTGATATAATGTTTGTCACCACGCCCCCCACCCTGCAGGTGTTCCCCGATTCCCCAGTCAGCCAGAGGTGGCCTTCGTGCATCACGGAGACAGCCAGGTGCTGCCCTGCGATGTCCATCCGGACCTGACGCGCTTCACCCGCTGGGAGCGTGATCGGCAGCCCCTGGAGCTCAGCCCCAGGGTGCTGCACTTGCCAGATGCTACCCTAGTGGTCAGTGCCGCGACGGAGTCTGATGCGGGCCGCTACCGCTGCCTGCTGGAGAACTTGGGGCCTCCCAAAGCCAGCGAGGAGGTTGAGCTGCAGGTCCTCCCAGGTGAGAACAGCCGGCCCGTCTCCACACTGGGACAAAATCATGGCCTGGTCCAGGTTGCAGGAGGGGTTGGGGTTGGGAGGCTGATCTGGGTCAGATGACCACATAGCAGATCTGAAGTAAACAACTGTCTTTTGCTCTGGAAAGAGTATAATTCAGGGTGAGGGTAACCTCAAGAGCTTGGGGGACCCATGACTGCAGCCCCTCACCCAGCCTGAGGATGTCACATGACTATAGCTCCTCCCCCTGCCTGAGGATGTCAAATGACCATAGCTCCTCCCCCTGCCTGAGGATGTCACATGACTACAGCTCCTTCCCCTGCCTGAAGATGTCACATTACTGCAGCCCCTCACCCTGCCTGAGGATGTCACATGACTGCAGCCCCTCCCCCTGCCTGAGGATGTCACATGACTACAGCTCCTCATCCCATGTAGGGGCGAGTCCCTTGTGTCTCTTTGGCTGATTTAGCTGTATCTTATGTGGTCTACTCTATTCACAGAGGATGGGGCGGAGAGATCGCTGCAGTTCCTGCGACAACCTGAGTCCATGGCGGTGCTTGCTGGGGAGAGTGTGTTGCTGTCCTGTGTGGTGGTGGGGTACCCCAGGCCGAGCGTGCATTGGCAGCGGAGAGGTGTGCCCCTCAGTGACAGGTAAACAAAGGCAGAGCTTTCCTTCTCTGGGCCTGGATACACTGAGTGACCTTTGACCCCCATAAAAGATCCTGGAAGAATCTTACATTGCACCACTTCCAGTGTGGATGGGGGGGTGGGGGGGAAGCTGATACTGGAGCTTTATTAAATACCCTCTATTTGTTTCCTGCAGGCTAAATGCCCCAGTGGGGCAGTAACAGTCTTCATAAACTCACCTTGTTAAACCCTATTGGGAGGTCTTCCAGCGTTCTGCTGAAATACCTCCACAAACTCCTACTGACCTGCACTGCTCTTTCAGCTATGTTTATCCGGTGGGGTGCGGCGTGGGGGAGGGGTGGTCGGTGGAGTTTGATTGGCTGCCTGGAATGAGATTCTGCCTGTATTACTATGAGGTCAGTCACAAAGTCTATGAGCCTGCATTTTACCTAGAATGCAATAGTCTAAGTTGATGCTTTGCTTGTGGGTTGCGGAACAGAGAGAGAAAAGGAGGTGGGTGGCTGCATGTCTGTCTGTAAACAGTTACTGAAGCAAAAGTGCCTTTCTGCCTGTCTTCAAGGGTCCCTGTGGGGGTTTGAAGTGGTGCCCCCTAGTGGCAGACGGCAGCCAATCACACTCTCTCTGTGCAGAGCTCTTCTGGATTAGATGTGTAGTGATTTTAATCAGTGGGAGAACACATGTGTCCGATCCGAGAGCCCAGCCAGAAATGATCCTCATTTGTCTTGGAGATATTTCTTCCAGTCACAGGGGTATGATGGGGAAATGCATATCTGAGGAACTGTACTAGTGCTTGCCCTGCTGACAATAGTAAACTGCTCTACAGGTGAACATGGAGGAGGTAGAATGCCTAACTGACCCTTTTAACACCTGACTGGCTTTTAACTCCCATGTGGCCCTTAAACATCCGTCTGTCCCATTTGACGCCCAGCTGGTCCTTTAGCCCCCGTCTGTCCCTTTTAACGCCCATGAGGCCCTTAAACACCCATCGGTCCCATTTGACGCCTGGCTGGTCCTTTAGCCCCCATCTGTCCCTTTTAACGCCCATGTGGCCCTTAAACACCCGTCTATCCTATATGACACCCGGCTGGTCCTTTAATGCCCAGCCTACTATTTAATGCCTCACTGTCCTTTTTAATGCCCAGCTGTCCCTTTAACCAAAGTGGCTCAATGGGCAGATTTAGTTTAGGCTTTACTCCAACCAAGTTTGACCCCCAAAGTTTAGTTCTTTAGACTAGTGTGATCGCTCCATATCATGCCTGGGCACGGTAAGCTTAACTGCTTAAAGAGTTAAAGCTGGTACACATCCAGTATAGTCGCTAACTGTGCTGGAGCTCGGATAACAGACATGATGTTAATGATGTGACTGGCACGTGCATGTGCTCATATACACTATACATGAACCAAACCCGGAAGGAACAGAACAGGTAGGCTGTGTCACTACAACAAACATTTAACAACCATGGTGGCAAAGGGATCACTTTGGTCTACAGCAGAGGACATTTGGGCTAAGATGAGAATCGAGGAACAACTGGATGCTACATACAAAAAACTCCCAGATACGGGACTATCTTCTTATATGTGCAACACGATTAAATGAAAATCACTGCATTGCATACTCAATGAATCCATAAGAGGGCCGTGTGTCGATGTACCCAAAACGACTCCAAATAAGCCGCAAAATATGGGCATTAATCATGAAGTCGATTGTGCTGTAGGATAGCACAAAGTCTCACAGTGATAACGAGAACTGTCTCGGTCCCAGAACGTCAAACACGATGTGAGCGCTGACCAGCGGAGGAGTGGGGAGAGGCACTGGCCAAGTGTGAGTACGCCCTCCATCACCACAGTTGGATACCTACAGGAGAAATCTGTTCATCTTTCTCAGAGGTTGAACAGCAGGCAACCTCTGGAATTCAAACATCCAACCTGTTAGTCAAAAATCCACTTCAGTAATTGTTGCACCATCTGCTGGTAGGTAAGGGGTAGGGTTAGGCAGCCTTCTGGATTGCCTTCCAGAGGGTGTGGGGGTCTCATTCAGAACACCTCACCTTACTGTGAAGTTAAGGGTCACGTGGTGTGAATGTAATAAGGATGTGAACAAACCCAAAGGAGGCCTGGGGGTGGGGGGGTGCTGTAGGGGTGAAAATTAAGCAGCTGGGGCTGTAATAGAATTCCTCAGCATTTCCATGCCACATGAATAATGTATGGGCAGCGAGACTGACACACTGTCAGTGCCTCTGCCTCCAATGCCCCCCCAATGCCCCCCCAACACACCCCCCAAATTTCATCAGTCTGCAATGATATTTACTTATGTATGAAAATGGCATGTGGGATGGACAGACGTGTTTGCAGAGTGAGTGTACGTAGGTCAGCGCTCTTTCGGGGGCCGGGCCTCTGCCCCCTATGGGGCTCTGCTGCGGCCCACAGGATCCCCGAAGGTGTGATTTTGCACGTTTTTCCAGATCTCTGAGCTGGCAAACACAGAATGTCGCGTGAAAATGGCTTTTCTTCTCTCAGGAGATCGACAGCGGGGGCTCTGCAGGCTCCCGCCGTTCCCACGGTAACCCGCAGTAACGGCTTTACTCTGGCAAAGTAACCCTCTACTCCAGTGTATCCCAGTCTGGTCCTCAAGGGATGGAGCAAAAACGCGGACTGTCTGGCCAGGAGCTTGGAAGGAGCAAAAACATGGACCGATTGAGGGCTTCCGAGGCCCGAATTGGGAGCACAGCACCCGGGCCAGACAGCCCACACCACCAGCCCCGGCATGCATGTCCCCTGTCTCTCTGATCTGGCATTAAGCTGTTGCGCTCATAGTAACCCCCTTAGGTGCCTTTCAAGCCCGGTTCTGAAAGCAGACGGGCGATCTTACCCTTCCTGAAATGGCTCCCATTTCCGGGGATGTGTGCTGCAGTCACCAGTGCAGGCTGGCTCTCACTCTTCCGTGCTTTCAGAGTGAGTGGGTATGCATTGGGGGGAGCGGATATAGGCAGGCTGTAGACAGGCTATAGGCAATGGGGCCCAGACTATAGCACGTGCTGACTCAGGTTTTATGAAATATAGTACCTTTTCACAAGCAAGGCATAAATAGCTAGATAACAGAATGAGTCAAACTGGCTATAAATTACACTGGGGTCTGATCCAGCACTGATGTGATGCTACTGAAGATAATTCCAAGGTGTTCCCCTCCCGTAAATATCCACCCCCACTATGACCGGTCTGGTCATCCCTGTGACCCCCGGCTGCCCTCAGTACCCGCTGATGACACCGGGCCGTGCGAAAGTCCAGATTGCAGCCTGGTGCGGTGTAGCTGGCAGCGAGCCGCGCTGGGCGTGAGGTCCAGAAGAACAATCTGGAACAGTCCACTGATGGCTGCCCGGGGCCTAGTTGAACTCCGCCTTCTATATATTTTATAGAATTTCGTGCGATTTGTCATGCTTCTGGGCCGTTTTCCACTGTCCTGGTTATTTAGGGACACCAAGCAGTTGGGAGACCCCACCCACACCACAAGCTGCGTCACGGTTAAGGAGCTGGAAGGTTCCGGGCTTACATGACAGCGGGGAGCCCTGGAGTCTCGTGCGGGCAGGTGCGGCTCGCAGCGAGGGTAGGGTGTGGCCCCCACTTGAGACGCCACATGACCACTTCCGTGTGACCGGGCAGAGGGAACCCCAGGCTAATTAAATCGGCCTTGTGGTGTTTAATTAGCTTCTTGCCCAGCTTGCTGTGGGTGAGGAGGATCCTGTCCAATTACCCTCTCATGGGGAGGTAGATAGTCCCCCCGTTCATGAGCACGGTGTGGTTTAATTAAACCGGCCGCCGCTGATTCCCGGCTCGTGACTGACCGCTCACGCCACATTCGGCTGGAGAGCCTCACGCTCTATGAGAATGTGACATTTTGGGGAACAGGTTCCCGTACTGCTGGAAGTGGCCGATCCTGTCATGGTTCTTTGCTGGACAGTCCCACCTGGATCTTTGCCACCGTGACAGAACCCTTCTTGCAACTCACTAGTTGCTCACTGATTATATGGTAAATTAGATAAACATTCGGCTTTGTCATGGCACAGGATACAAATATTATGTAAAAAATATTGTGTAAAATATTGTGTAAAAAATGTGATAGTGAATGTACATTGATATAGTGGTATACATGGTATAAATAATGAGTTTATACAGCATTTATGATTGCAGTAACAGTAGAATGACAGTTTCTGTCCAATGTGCCTATGTATATATATTTTGAGAGTCTGTTACTAGCCACAGGCTACTGGCTATAGGCAATGGGCTGTAGGCTAAAGGTTACAGGCTACAGGTGCGGGCTATAGGCAGTGGACTGCAGGCTATAGGCAGTGGACTGCAGGCTATAGGCTACAGATGCATGCTATAGGCAATGGGCCCTATGCTATAGGCTACAGGTGCATGCTATAGGCAATGGGCTCCATGCTATAGGCTACAGGTGCATGCTATAGGCAATGGGCCCCATGCTATAGGCAATGGGCCCCATGCTATAGGCTACATGTGCATGCTATAGGCAATGGGCCCCATGCTATAGGCAATGGGCCCCATGCTATAGGCGATGGGCCCCATGCTATAGGCTACAGGTGCATGCTATAGGCGATGGGCCCCATGCTATAGGCTACATGTGCATGCTATAGGCAATGGGCTCCATGCTATAGGCTACAGGTGCATGGTATAGGCAATGGGCCCCAGGCTATAGGCTACTGGTACATGCTATAGGCAACAGGCCCCAGGCTATAGGCTACAGGTGCATGCTATAGGCAACGGGCCACAGACTATTGGCTACAGGTACAAGCTATAGGTAACAGGCCCCAGGCTATAGGCTACAGGTGGATGCTATAGGCAATAGACCCCAGGCTATAAGGCTACAGGTGGATGCTATAGGCAAGAGACCCCAGGCTATAGGCTACAGGTGGATGCTATAGGCATTGGGCCCCAGGCTATAGGCTACAGGTGGATGCTGTAGGCATTGGGCCCCAGGCTATAGGCTACAGGTGCATGTTATAGGCAACAGACCCCATGCTAACAATATCATAACAAGACCCTAACAATATCTTTTGGAGGGGGGGTACTGTTTCTCTCCTTGGACCCTTTCCCCTCTCTGTGCGAATGGGTGACCCCCCTGGCTGCTCTGAGGGCCTATCTCCATGCTCTTTCTCTAACAGAGATGGACATTTTGAGATTCTGGGTGGCGGAAGCCTCCGGATCATCGACCTGGCTGAGGATGACGCAGGAACCTACAGCTGTCTAGCAGAGAGCGGGAATGAGACCATCGAGGCGGAAGCCGAGCTCTACGTGCAAGGTGCGTGCCGTTCGGATCTCGCTCTACAGGCTATTAGGCATACGTGCCTCTAAAGAGAGCATTGAGCCTCCCGGCCTCCAGGGGGCGCATCGCTTGGCTCCTGAATTTGTCAGGTTAGTGCTCGGAGCCATATAAGGATGTTCTTCCTTGCTTCTTTCTGCTGACGGTATGAAATTTTGATGAGTACACTTGAATTTCAATGTGTGTGGGGAGGGGGGGTGTTATTTTTAACTGTGTGCCATGTGCACCGCTCGGGTGGGCCAGGGTGGGGGTCACGGTCACGGGGCTCTTGATGACGTGCTGGTTGTTTGCACAGCGGCGGGATGTCTCGCGCACGGCAGTCACACCAGGGAGGGGCGCACCAAGCACTCAGGGGTGTAGTTTTTCCACAGGCTTTTTCTGGAGTTTCTATATCAGGAGCCTCCCTGTCCCCCAGCTTCACACATCCCCTGTTTTATTACTGTGCTTGTAGGATTACAGCTGCCCCCCCCCTACTGCACACAAACCACCAGCCACCTCTTCTCTCCTCCTGGGGACTAATGGGTATCCCTTCATCTGTTTGTCAAACAAATCATTTCCCGCTTTCAGGATCTGTGTAATTAGGGAACGGGGATTTGGCTGTGTGGTTTGACGTCTGTAGTGACCCACCCTGAGCCCCCACCCTGCTGCCGGGATAGTTTACGCTGAGATCAGTCCCCTGGGGCCTCCATGGTTCAAGGGGATCTGTGTGTGTAGGACACACAGAGGATGTTTCCTTATCAGAACCATAATGGTCTTTTTTGGCCAAGTATGTTAAACATGCCAGGAATCCGTCTTGTTGTATATGCCCCAGTAGAACATGCAAGACAATTTGCGAACTTGACATATTATACATACAGCCAGGGAAAAAAACCCTGCTGATTTTGTAAGTTTGCCCACTAACAAAGAAATGATCAGTCTATAATTTCAATGGTAGGTTTATTTGAACAG
>JAODKM010000002.1:17957071-17975039 GCA_026780845.1 Petrocephalus sullivani | reverse complement strand
GTTGGGTGTAGAGGTGGTTGAGGGTTGTGCGTGCTCCGTGGGCTGTGAGAGAGGGGGTGCGGGGAGGGGGGTGTTGCAGGGGCTGAGGGGCCGGAATAAGGCCCCCCGTAAAACGGGCGAGGTAGGGATTACCCCATGCCACTGCGCAGCCAATCGGAGGGGGGGGGTGCTGCTGAAGCCTCTCCAGCCACTCAGACTCCGCCTCCTGCCAGCTCTTTGGCCTGGGCTGGGCCCGGAATATTCTCACGGGACTCCTTACCCTCCAGGGGACTCTGGCACTCCCCATTCTCCACTGCCGGCCCGGCAGTCCCGTTGATGGCGGCGACCTCGGACGAATCTGGCAGGCGTGTCCCAACAGCACCGGCTTCCCCTGGGGGCATCTCGACCTGGGGGGCCTCAGGCAGGGCTCCCGCCAGTGCCCCGCCCTCCTTGCTGGCCTTCTGCTGCATGAGCTGCAGTGCGGCCATCTTCATGAAGAGGAGGTACCTGAAATGCACCAGGTGGCCATTTCAGACAGCGCCACCTCCCTGCAGCTCTCAGGGCAGCAGCTTTGAAACCGGCAGCACCTCTGCTTCACCACAAGGTGGCACTGTAGGGTTAAAAATTACTAGCTGAACTGGCCTTCATACTACCGCTGAAGCCCCACTGATATGTAACCCAGAGCTGTCGCAGTTAAACATACAAATGTCCCAGAAAGCAAACAGTATATATTATCATTATCCCCCCCATGGGGAAATTCCCTGCCCGCCTACCACATCCTGCTCTCCATGACACACAGACTCCCATGTAGGTGACAGTAAGCTGGGGGTTAAGGGCGATAGTCGACCCCCACCTGTGCTCCACGAAGGCCTCGATGAGCTCCTGCCGCAAGCAGGCCAGCCGGTGCCGGTGGGGCCGGGGGAAGCCCAGCCGCCGGCTCTCAGCGGGCAGCTCCTCGCCCTCCACCGGCAGGAAGCCCAGGTCGGGGGGGAAGGTGCGCAGCAGGTCCAGGATGTAGTGCCGCCCGTCGTTGCCGATGATGCCCTTGCACTCGACGGAGGAGCAGAGCTCGGTGGCCACGCCCTTCTCGTTGAGCACGGCGTGCTGCTGGACCTTGAGCGGCCGGCTGGTTCTCTCCAGCAGCTCCAGGTACTTGGGATGGGAGACGACGGTCTTGCCGAAGTCGACAGAGCCGTAGATCACGCTCTGGTCCTGCTCGCGCTCGAGGATGCCGGGGATGATGGACTGGGCGGTGACGCGGTAGCCGCGGTAATCCACCACCACAGTGCCGAGCGTGTACAGGCCCTCCACGTCCACAGCGCTGTAGGCCCGCACGCCGTTCAGGTCGTTGGTGGGCGCTGCGTGCGCGGCGCTGTCCCCGCCCAGCTCCCGGTAATGGTCCCTCACATCAAAGCCCAAGCTGAAGAATATGTTGTTCCAGATGAACATCTGCATGCGTGTCTCCTCGCCGGGGTTGATGGCCATCACATTACCGTCGATCACCGCCATCGCCCCGCGCGTGGCCGCCGCAGCAAAGTCACTGTGCACCTGCGATCAGCGGCTAGCAGTTAGCATGGACAAGCCCCGCCCATTCCAGGGACAGGCGCTCCTTCACGCATGACGGGGCTCCATTCCAATGAGCGCATCGTAAATGGAAAATATCGCAAGTCGAATTTGAGTGCATGAAAAATAAATAAATATCTACTGTCAATGAATAAATAATTACTCTAACCTAGCACGTAACTGAAAAATAAATAAGTTAATTTGGTTAAGTGCAGGAAAAGGAAAGGAAAAAAAAAAATTGTTTTGTTAAACACTATGGCATGTTTACATCCATGATCTGTAGAGAGCAGAAGCGTCCCTGTGTGGATGCTGCCGTTGGTCGGCATCAGTAGAAAGCAGCGTACTGCACATTGCTAAAGCAGAAGATCATAACGTCGGAATATCATCAGCAGAACCATGGTACAGCGAGCCGCCTCTGTAGAGCAGGCAATAGCGACATGCAGAGCAGGGCATCGGATGCCCGGGGCTCTCACCTTGAAGATGGCCCGTTCCCTGAGGAGCCGCTCGGGCAGGTTCTTACGGGGAAGCTCCCGGGTCGTCTGCAGCTCCTCGTTCCAGTCACGCGTCTGCCAGAGAAGGAACCGTCAGCTCCCGCCAACAGGCATGCTGGCAGGAGACCCCCAGCCCCCAGCGCGGGTGCACCTGTCCAGGTATGTGCTCCT
Source organism: Petrocephalus sullivani (assembly GCA_026780845.1). Lineage (NCBI taxonomy): Eukaryota > Metazoa > Chordata > Actinopteri > Osteoglossiformes > Mormyridae > Petrocephalus > Petrocephalus sullivani. The sequence goes on along the minus strand of JAODKM010000002.1, from coordinate 17,972,835 downwards.
CGTAGCCTAGGCGGGACGTGTAGGCGTCCTCCGCCCTCACGCAGTCCATGGCGTGGTCCACCTGCGGCGCGGTCCAGCTGTACACCTGGAAGGGCGTGGCTATTCTCTCGAAGGGGTGTCGCTGGACTCTGAAGAAGTAACCGGAAGGAATTCAGCATGACGTAAAGCAGAACTTTCAGGCGTGTTGATGTAATGGCTGCTAAAAGGACCCAGCCACACACAGGAGGAGGCCAGGACCGGGTCTGCTCGCCAGGTCCTCCACCCAGCCACACACAGGAGGAGGCCAGGACCGGGTCTGCTCGCCAGGTCCTCCACCCAGCCACACACAGGAGGAGGCCAGGACCGGGTCTGCTCGCCAGGTCCTCCACCCAGCCACACACAGCACTTGCCTTTTCTTCTGCAGGGCAGTGAAGTTTCTCTTGAAGGTTGGGCTTATCTGGCTGAGCAGCTCCACCAGCGAGTGGCACAGGAAGCTCGGGTTGGCTGGTTTGGGGCTGAAGGTGTAGGTGGTGGACCTGCAGTCCGCAGAGGAGGGGAGACAGTGTTATGTTAATAAAAAGTGATGCTATGCTGATGTTTTAGATGAACAAATTAGACAAATACATTTGATTTTAGAGTTTCCAAACATTTTTGACAGTTAAACTTTATTCTCTTTACCTGCAAAAAAATTTAAGCATATCTACAGTTAGACTAAATTTAAGCGGAAGCTAATTGGTCTGCTAACAGTTTTCAAAGTTAGCGGAAACGCGAATCTCCTCACGAAAATGTTAGCATTGCTAATTAGCGGTTAGGTAATTAAGTCACGTTCCCATTGCAGGAACTCGGCCCAATTGTAGTTCCTGGGAGGTAGTTCCTAATCCTTTTTTTTTTGGAAGCAGGTACCTTTCAGTCAAGTTATGCAGAAGTGTGGGGGAAAAGTAACATGAAGCAGATGGAATTATTTTAGTGTCTCAGTTACATTAAACGCATTAAGGAGCAGCTGTTTTTGCTGCCGTCGCCGTATTTCCGCAGAGGAAAAACTAAAAAACAAATAATCTTCGGATGCAAAAACATGCAAATGTAATTTAACATAAAAGCTCCCCTTTCTCATGCTCAGCCATTCCTTTCATGTTTTACAGGGGGGCATAGAAACCTCCCCCACACCAATAACAGGCATTTCTGGGCGTCTAGCGTCATAACATCATGCCACTTTTCCTGTGGAAAATGAAAGATCGACCTGCTGGCCAGATTTAATGAAATGTATGTCGCAGGTCGTATAAATATGTCCCGTTTTGAAATGTGCTTTATTTTCAGACTGTGGCGATCAACCCGGCCCCTTGCCTGCCCCCCCCCACCTCCCCCCACCCCCCCCCACCCCCCCCCCCCAGTCACTCCCTTATCCAAAAAGTACTCAAACTATAGTGCTTAGTGTAGTTTTAAATTGGGACACATTAGACAGATCTTGTCCGAGTGATGTGACTAGACATTTGATTTAATCCTAATACCAGTCATATTGATGCAGGCCTTTTCCACAGATAGTCCTCCACTGTGCCAAAACGCCACATCCTAATACCTGTTTCTCTCTGAATTGTTATACGGTGATATTTTCATACATTCTTTACCATAGACTCCACTTTAAAAGGCTAAATGTTTCTCCGTTCAGAGATATGAATGCTGAAGATTGATGAAATATTGTTGACTTCACAGAGTATCTCATGTGTTTTTGTTTTGTTTGTTGCGGCGTATTTCTGAATTTTATCCAGAATATTTTATGCTGTTAAAGCGAGACCCCAAGAGTTTTTACAGCTGGGGAGAGATGAGCTGGAAAACTATGCTAGTGATGAATATTTGCCTTGATAAACACCATATTTCATGTGAAAACAGGGATGGCACAGGTGCAGCAGCAGAAACTGACGGTGTTCTTGTCCTGTGATGCAGTAGCTTGCATGACTGCGCCAAGACTTCGTATTAGCAAGAGGGTGTCTCTACCCGTCGTATGGAGCCAGGCCCTTTGGACAGGGGGCGAAATCCTGGCACCACCTCTTCTGGACATTCTTTTCTACCTGGAATGGGTCAGAGGGTTCTAGAAACATCAGGTTCCATCCCTCACCGAAATCCAGTTTTCAAAGTGGGCCGGGTTCCACGTGGTAAGAATGAGTGCTGCGTTCACATTTGACAGGATTATAGTGTTGCATAAACAGGATGGCCGCACGGGCGGACTCTGTGCTAGCGATGGCAGTTGCTAGGAGACCGGAGGGAAATCAGAGCCACTTCCCGAAAAGTCTCCAGAGCTCTGCCATCCCGAAAACCGACGCCAGGCATCCCGGTGGGTTCCTGTAGGCCAGGCGTGGTCGGGAGAGGCATGACACCACTGCCCCCGCGTTCACTGCATAGCGTCATCTAGTGGAAAGTAATGGCGGTGCCAAGTGCAGTAACAGCATTGCCGACTGCACACCATGACACCACTGCCCCCGCGCTCACTGCATAGCGTCATCTAGTGGAAAGTAATGGCGGTGCCAAGTGCAGTAACAGCATCGCCGACTGCGCACCGTGGTCATGGAAGCTTGGGGTTGAGAACAAACATGCTGTATCCCTCTCTCCCATTGCACGGAGCCCCATATGTCCACCATGTGGGAATGTTCAGAGGGATGACGTGGTCGTCCACCATACTTCTTCAGTATGGATCAGAATTATGAATTATCAAGGATATGTACACATCCTGGACCAGACCAGTCATGGAATATTGGGCACCTGGACACCAAAGTCTACATAAATAGCCCAGGCTTTTCTCGTTATGAATAGGTACTTTCCAGTTTGACGGGTTGTGGAGGGAAATGAGAACCGGGATGATCCCCAGAATCAGACACGCTCCAGGTGATCTTTTGATCTGCGGAAACCTGACAAGAGTTTAGTCAGATTTCTGTAGGTCTTGCCAGACCAGAACGGGGCAGTAGTAGTCCATAGCTGAATTTACATAAATTTATTTACATATGAGATGAGAACATACAATTGAGAAGGCAGGGTCAGCTGTTCCCTGGAGCAATTGGGGTTTAGGGCCCAGCCAATGGTGACATCACTTTGCCAGTTTGGAGATTTGAACCAGCCACTTTCTGATTGCAGGCACAGCATCCACAGAACCCAAAGAGCCACACTCCGACACACCCGCGGTCTGTGTCAGTCACAGGGAAGGCCGACAGTGAGTGTGGACCGAGAGGAAGGCGGCAAAGTTGGGACTGAAGTGAGGGTGGTCAGTGGAGTAGCTTTGGAGTGGGGCGTAACTTGTAATGGTTGGCGGTTGTTGAAGTACCAGGATGAGTCTGTCTGTAGTACTGCCATATGCCACTCCGACAAAATTACCCCAGGTACCTATCCAGCTGTAAAACAGTCATCTTTTTGTCAACTTTATGAGTTCCTCCGCAAAGTGAGTGTAATGAACTGCCTCTCTGAAAGACGTCTGAAAGTTATAAGGGCGTCTGCATGAAAGGTATCCTCAGGGAGACGTCCGTGGTGGCTTTTGTTGGCAAGGCAGACGTGTGAGGAAACGCGCTGGACTAGTCCAAGTGGCTGTGTCCAGCCAGGGGAAAGAGACTCTCAGCCATGTGCTGACAGCTCCTGTGGCCGGCAAGCACATGGATTACGTGGATTACCATTTCAGGCAATCCCTGCCGGCTCACAGCCGCCACGCAAGCGGACAAACGCGTCCCTTTTTTGGGTACCATATTCTCTTTCTACTATGGTGTCTTCTCCGCTTAACCGGGTTCTTGCAGTCATCAAGTACGACTTGCTTTTCCCAGCAGGAACTGATTAACCAATCAAAAGTAATCTTACATGGCCGTCTTACACCGATTACCCTCTTAGCCCGACCAGTACCCTCTTATTTAAAGTGACACAAATCCCTTTAAGCATCACAGCTGCCTGCTCTGCTACATTGATACCGAAGGAAACAAGGGTCTATGATTGTAAATGATAATAAACTCTGAGAATTGAAGTTCCTTAATCAACTGTAGAGGTTACTTAGAAGTCGCTGGTTTTGAGGGCCATGCTGAGCTTGAGATGACAATGAAAGACCAATGTCAGAAGATCATAGTCTTAAGGTTCTAAAAACAACAGACTCTCATGTTAATTCTGAATGGAAGTATTAGCACAAGTGAGGCAATATTAATACATTCTCTATCCCAGATTGTGCCAGAATTCAGCGTCGAGTTTGCTGAGAGAATTAATTCCCTTCTACCATGGCCATCCAAGGATCTTCAGACGTCTGTATTTACACTCATGGCTGAGTGATGCCTAGAGAGCGTCTCCCGGTCCTGGAAGCGACGCGTCAGTGTTTTTACATTGATTTCATGCCTCAGGTTTCATGTCTCTGATCCTCTCGCCCGGCCGGTGGCCCCTTCACACGTGCTTGTCCGTCATTATTCTGGTCCCACGTTGCTCTGTGTGCTGAGTGGTGCTTGCTAACAATTGTTAGGTAGTTTGCTGTGTTTTTTTGCCCTTCCACTTTTCCCTGCTGGTTGCCAAAAATGGTCCAGCCCAGCCTTATACACCACAGACAAAGACCAGGAAAAAGGCTCTGCGGTTTATTTATTTTGTTTGTCCCTCCCGCTTGGTTTCTTCTGAAAGTTAGCGGTAAACTGCAGATTTGGGGAAATAGAGGATGGGGACCACAGCAAACAGGACCGGGGGTCCGCTGTGGTGGGGATCAGTGCCGTAAAAAGGTCACATGGGAGAAGGCCAAGCAGAGGCGGATATTCAAGTGTAAACAAGAGGTTTGGCTAGCTGGGCGGTTTGGGGCAAATGCGTGCGTGCACACACACACACACACACACGCAAATAGCTAGCTAGCTTACTCCGACTCACAGTTCACACAAATATGTCCATCAAGAATTGCTCGGAGTGGAGAGGCTGCTCGGAGTGGAGAGAGCGGAGCTGACCGTGCCCCTAACATCAGAGAAACATGCTTTCCTGTCTCAGCAAGAACTGCCACGTGAATCACATTAAGGAGGTAATGACACATATAGCTCAGCTTCATAGACCCCTAATGATGGCAGAGATTGTAACAGAGCTGATCTTTTTGACATTGGATTTTTTGCAGGCATGGTGGTAACAGGTTAGCACGGCCGTGCACCACAGGAGCACCAAAGGGAGGGCAGTCGTCACCGAGAGAGGGCTGTGGGACATGAATCACAGATACTCCCTTCACCAGCATCCTTGCAGCAGGGAAAATCATTAGGCCTCCGTGGATAATTGTGTTATTTTTTCCCACTCAGATTTCACGGGTGTTTAATAGGTACGAGGCGCTAATGTTGCGCGAAAGTTTCCCAGTTAGAGACAGCCGGACCGCCGAATGTGACATGGGTCTTTAATGTGCTCGGGATGAGGGAGAACCCCACCCCCCAGTGGAAACTGAAAACGCATCTCAGGCGAAGAGTAATGAGCGGGCTAAGTGCACGGCGGAAATGTGCTGGTGTCACTGGAGTGCCGAGGCCCACAGGGAAGAGCTGCATCCCATCTTTCAGGCTCAGTCACATCCACCCCCCCCACCAGAGTTGCACCCCTGCTTAGGGAGGATCTTGAGGGCTATATTCGAAACATACCGATGATATGAATCATTCTCTTTTTTGGGGGTGTGTGTGTTTTTTTTTTTTAATATCTCTCTTCACTTGACATCTCAGTCTTGCCTCTAGAAGTCATAATGAAATGATATCATAGCCCAGCGCAGTTGTTCACTGTTTAATTTAAAGATCACATCAGCCAGGATGTGTCTTCACCATAATACATTAGTTAGTTAAATGTGCCCCACCCCCCCTGTGGCACAGCTGCTGTCTTCCTGCTTGACCAGAATATGACACTAGGCCTTAATTTTTCAGTTTGTTGTGCACAAGCTCTCATTGTGTGCTACATAGCCATGTGACAATTTCAGCAATTGTTGATTGGCAGCTATGTCACTCAGTGAAAGCGTGGTCGGGGATAGGGGTGGGCTGACCACGATGTGAGTCTTTTGTTTTTTAGCAGAGGCAGCTCCTGTTTCTGACAGAGGTTTTCCTGCCCTCTAAACAACAGGTGGGAAAAATGCTCAGATCTTCCGTAACACTTTGTCAATTACCCATAATGCACTCCTCCAGACCAAACTCCCTTTTCTGTGGGACCACACTCCCCCACACAACAACAAGTCAACAGGAAGTGGGATGAGTGTTAGAGCCCAAAATAAAGTGAAAACAACCGCGGTGACAAAGCAGCGAGGCAGAACAAGAAAGCAACGCTGCTAATTCTGTCGATGATGGATCGAAATGAGGAAAAATTTGTGTTGGATTCAGGTCAGATTCTTCTAAATCACGTCTTGCGATGAGAGTTTGTTTTTTGCTGGGCAACACATGATTTGTATCAGCAATATTATGTAACCAGTGTGGAAAAAAAACAACCACAATCTTTGGCAGCATAAGACAAAGGAAAAGGCAGGCGTGATGGTATAGCAGAACCCGAGACTGACACAGACCCAAGCCTGCATTTCTCAGTATGGAGAGCTGGGTCACACCACACCTTATCTCATAGCTTTTAATTGTGTATCCACCTCCATTGAGCTGTCGACGGGGAAAACTTTAATTAAATATTAGTCTGCTGCCCATTTGGGTGGATGCACAGAAATAGCAGGACGGCAGGTCCAACATGGTGTTGGGTGTCCGTCCTGCATCAGATTACAGATACTGCGGCTGGCAGTGTTGTAGAGAATTATCACGGGCTTTCTGAAGATAATAGCGGGTCATTATTTTTGGCCAGCCGGTGTTTGCGATGGCTGCCAAAGCCAATACGTACCTTCCTTTCAAGTCACTCCTGAGCTTGGCCGGTGCTAACTAACAGCACTGGATGACCCTGTGAACGTAAATCTCTTGTGCAGTGTAAAACCCCTGTTAGGCATTTAGGTGTACAGCTGTGTGTCCACTAATCACTGTGATTCCCCCTGAGAGGGAATGTGACATTGTCGGGGAAGCCTATTTGCTTTGGAGAATATTTTGTTAAATCCCTTGGTAATCCCCGCAGCCAGTCTGCCCCCACCCCGTGCCCCTTGCCGCCGGGGGCCACAGCCGGTCTCACTGAGGCCATTTCTTACCTGGCAGTGTGTACCCTGGGTCTGCGGCCCACTCGCTCATAGCTGGCCGTTATGGCCGCGTGGGTGGGGGGGTGCCAGATGGCATGGTGCTCCGGGGGGAATGAAGAGTGGACCATGACGAAGACAGGGCCTGCGATAAGAGCAGAATGCGGCCTGTCTGCCCGCACCCATAGGAGCCGACTGCCTCTTACTCAGTGCTGCTTTCACATGCCATTGTCACCTCTGGGACTGATCACAGAGCGGGATTATATGATGTGTGCATGGGTATCACCGCCATTAAATCTCGTCCCCCTCACATTTCATAATTATTCATTTGGACCCCTTCATAATTAACATAAAATATTAGTTCACCCCGCCAGTGTGTGTCCCCCACATTCAAAATGTTTCTGATGCCCATTAATGTGTGGGATGGGTTCCTCACCCCCCCAACCCCCACACACACACGTATTTGAGATCTCATTTAAAGGGGGATCTTGGGTCCGACGGTGCCCAAGTGCAAAGCAAGAAGGAATGGACACTCACAGCTGTGACAGTCACATTTTTTGAACCCTATTTGTCAAATGTGTGATAACCATCTTCAAAACTTATCATAATACATCAGGTCGTATTTAATAAGTCTCCGATTACATGTCCCTTTTAAAAGTGCATCATCTCTGTGATTTTAACCTACAAAACTATGCTCTCTGTTAAAATAAAAATGAAACATTTTCCATCTGGTGTAATCCTTATGGTTAATAAGTGAAGCGGCGGTCTCTTGCAGCGGAATCTCCCGTTAAAGGAGCTAAAATACTTATCGCACTAGATCTGTAATTTGCAGATTAAAGCCAATTCACTCACTGTGCGGGTTCCAAGGGTTCGCGTGTCGGGGCTATCCATTCAGGAGTATCGGGGATTATCGGGGCCCCCAGCTGATCCCTCTTTGCTGCCCGGACGTTTTCCCCAAGCCCCCAGGTCTGGGCCAGGGCAATTTATTAGATTTTACTGTTGCTTTTTTCCCCTGCAATGTATGGCAGAATCCGTCCTTAGCGTTCATTTCATTAACTGTAGAAAGCCTTTTCATAATGGGACGCTTGGAAAAGAGACGCTTCTGCTGGAAAAATATTTTAGTATGCATCGCTTAAAAAAGTGGAATTAAAAGGGTGGAATGAGATAAAAGTCAGTAAAAGAGGTTGGATGCACAGATGGCCGGCGTATTTTTGATTAAATTGGAAACCAAAGCGCTTCTAAAGAAAAACCTATACATTGTCAAAATGTGTTCATAAATAATGGTAATACAGGAAGCCAGTGTAGTTTTCGTGATATGTTTATGGCCATAAAGTCCCAGGGCGCTGCCTTCCAGCAAACACAAAGCGAGGTCCGCTGCCTGCATGCGGGTGCGTCGCGGAGGTTTGGTCCGCCTTCTCCCCCGTTTTGTGGAGTGTAACGGAAAAGGAATGCGATTCATCAACCACCCCCCGTCCGTCAAAGGCACACCGCGGTGCCGGCGGGACAGGGCAGATTCCCCCCTCCCCCGCAAAAAAAGGGATGCGAGGCCAGAGGAGTACCAAGGTCCCCCGGGAATCCTGTTTACTGGAGACCTCAGGAGGACCCGGGAGATGCTGGGAAGCCAGTGATTGAAAAGGGGAAGGGCCCTGTCCCGGCCTGCCGACCCCGGCAGCGCGCCGTCGGAGGGGCTCGGCTTGTTCCTCTGAGCGCATCACGCTTGGTATTTAAATATATATTCTTCAGCGGGGAGAAGTATGGGGCAAGAGAAGATATGCAGATATTTTGGATTAATAGCCTCTCTTAGCCCCGTGTTTACAAGATTAAACAAAAAGAATGCTGATGGCATTTCCTTTTATGAAACCAGATAGTGGTTACTTTTACATAAAGAATAAAGCAACGACGCGGCTGGAATTACAAATACAAGTTACCGATATCAATTGTTGTCATATGCTGCCCTCTGTTGGACAACGATATAAGTTACAGGCAACATCAACGCCACCGTCAACGTTGAATGAAAAAGGTTATGGGTAATAAAATCCAGGCCCCCAATCACGTCATCTGACACTGAGATTGGATTATAAGGTTTTGCTGAGACTCTGTCATTGATTCAGAAGTTTAGCTGAACACTGAGTATATTCCTTAATCTTTATTTGTGGATAAAAGCACATTGGGAGCATAATTGAAAGATGTTTTTAATGATAAAATAACCCAGAACAAATTAAATAGTGATAAAATATCATTGAACAAATGATATCAGGATATAAAATAATACTGGACTATTTTAGAATACCTGGACAAGGTAAGAATTAAATGGAATTCATCTATTTAATATCTTGATTTGTTCCTTAGGGTCATTCAACTCCAGTCTGCGTGCTCCTAAACCCCTCTTCAATGTGATCTTCTGGCTGGGCTACTTCAACAGCTGCCTGAACCCCATCATCTACCCCTGCTACAGCCGGGAGTTCAAGCTGGCCTTCATCCGCATCCTCAAGTGCCAGTGCCGGCACAAGAAACGCCCGGGCTGGAAGGCCTACAACTACCGCAGCTCGCACCTCAGCTCCTCCAGCAACTCGCGCAAGGACTCCGTGGGCAACAACTCGGCCTGCCTCAATGGCAGCCAGCGGACGCTCTCCTCAGCCACCCCCAGCCCCAGCTACCTTCACAAGGGCGCCCCGGTGGAGCTCGGCACCTACCACGGATGGGCACCCACCTCCTCTTCCTCCCTGCCTGGTAGTCCCTCCGACAGCCATCTGGGGGGGTTCTTATACCTGAGCCCTAGCGATAGGCTCAGTGCGCGGAGCATGCTGTGCCCCGGGGAGCTACAGCCCGTTAGCCTCCAGCTTCCGTGCAGGCAGAACGGCAGCAGGGCTGTGGAGCACGGCCAGGCGGGTGGCACAGCCCCCGAAAGTGTGCTGTGACTTATGACCTTTCTCACCACTCACGCCACGATCAATAGAGGAATACACAAATTCCCGCGCCCTGGCGTTATCGGCCGTGTGCATTAACCTCTGAAGGGTGTTTGTGGATTAACGTGGTCTGTGTTCGTCAGCGTGCAGTGGATTGTGCCGGGGACCCAAGACTCGTTCAGTTCAGTCGGGGATGTTCGCTGAGGACATTTCTAATAGGCCCTGAAAGTGTCAATGAGCGATGACACTTAAAGCCTTAACCAATCAGCAGTGATTTCAGGGGGGCATCAGCAAATGAATGTGAGAGAAACCAGCAAGAAAACACCAGGCCAAGTCATGATTGTGTGCGTGTGTTACACCAGGTTTACAGTACATGTATAAACAGCAAGTGGCACACGTTACTTTTTGCATACATGTTGGGCACTATCATAATCCTACCGGAGCGAGATCTCATGTATCTCACATGGTGTTCCAGCATCACATTATGTTCAGGGAACCAGGAGCGAAAGACTCTCTGTTTCTTAAACTGATGTGTCATCCGTACCAAACAATAAGTTGCACTTATCATTCCGTAACGCGGGGTGTCGGGCGACCCGAGGGCTCACGCGGTGCCTCCCAGCACTGTTTACACGTGGAACCCGCATTTACATCCGTGCCGAGCATTTCGGGCTCCATTTACGCCACGCAATCCCTGTGGCTTGTTTTCGTTTTACAGTAAAATTATCAGGTTTTACTTCGGAACTGAAATGACATTTAAAAGTAAAACATGAAGAATGTATTATGACAATTTGGGTCCTGTATTGCACATATATTAAATATTGCAAATTTTATCTTTATTTGCATGACAACATTAATATATTCCCATAGTTATAAAAGAAGCAATATTTGATATATTTGTTCTGTATAATACATATCCATGCATCCAACTTCTGACCATGTCAGGGTCACAGCGGGGCTTGAAGACTTGTATAATATGTATGGACATATTTAATCTTTTTTCCTTGGATTTCTTTGGTGTATTGTATTATTTGTATAGCTTTTGTTCAGAGATGGGCATTGGGTTTTCTCTTATATGTGCCGCCCCACCACACCGTAGCTGAAAAGTTATTTGCGTACGGACGTTTCATTGTTCAAGGACAGACATCGCTATGACCCTCCCGCCGTTAGTCAACCAGCCAAAAAGTTATTTCAGACAGATTGCGGTGATCTTTACCCGCTCAGAAATGCATCACCTCAGATCACTAAGTCAGTTTGCACCGCAACAGTGTCGGGGGGGGGGCACTGCGGGTCTCTCCCAAGGCCGTTGCCCTGATACAGAGTGCAGCATCACTAACACAGTGTTAGGGTGCCTCTTCCGTTGCCTGTCTGCCCGTCACGTCTACGATCTGCTACCTGACCTCGAGGGCAGCAGCAGAGGTAGCCTGAAAACGCTCGGGCCCGAGTGGGCGCCAGGGCGGCCGGCCCGAAGCAAAGGCCACGTCCTGGGAAACTTCGCTTTCCATTGGAGGCCGTCCCCTGTTCCTGTTTTCCTTCCTCAGTGCCTGTTTTGTTTAACCCTACTGGGAGACATTTCATTTAACCGCTTCAATTCGCTGTGAAATGTGTTTTTTTCCCCCTGAATACATTTGAAATTCATATGCTTCATTCTAGCAGAAGTAATATATATTTATATGTATATTTTCAATAAGGATTCCATAATTCGGCATAATAACATGACACCATACATTTGTATGCTAGGCAAGCATCAATAAATAACCATATTGTTGTAGAGAAGTAACAAAGACAGGTTTCTTTGCTCACTTCTGGGAGAAACAGCAAACTTTCATCAAGTTGCCAAAAGTGACGGCTGGTCCCACCAGCCTGAATCTTGGACCTGCCTCTTCAGTCCTTCATCCAAATATCTTCCTTCAATCCAATCTTCATCTGATCTGTCACCCAGATCAAGCAGGAATGGACTAAACATTGTACCAGTGCATCCTCGCCCATAGCACATGTTTAAATCCTTTGTAAATAAAGACAACAAAATTTGGGCTTAAGGGGTGCCTTTATAGTGTCTACAAAAGATTTAGAATATATATTATTTTTCTTTTTCTTTTCTTTTAGATGCCACATGAAGCCGGGTAAAAATATTTAGTCTAATATTTTTGCATCCAGGATTTTTTTGTGGCTGCTAATACTTTGCTGTCCTTTTCCCAATGGCTGAAATATTCTGCGTCCCTTCACGTGACCGTCATTCACTTGATTAAGACAAAAAAATAAAAATGACGTGCATTCCGCTGTTGCAGTTCTGAAAGTGGCATTTCCTGTGCATTACCGAGGTGACGTGTTTGCAGGCCGCGACCTTTCAGTCGCACAATCTGATTCCGGATGTGTATATTTACGTTTTTTTTTTTTTTGTCATTAAAGGTACATTGAAATCCTGTTGTCAACCCTTGCGTTATTTCAGAAATCATGCTGCCCGAATCTGGAGAGTTGCTATAAAACCTCCACATTGGGTTGTGAGAAAGCTGAAGGTCCTGTGGCACAGGTATGTACAGCGCTGGCTGCCGGGAGAATCGCAGTGCTGCCTCTATGCAGGCAAAATAACCATGATTATTACAGCTTCCCCAAGTCCTTCTCTCCTCTGCCACGTTTTACCGTCACCCACAGAGGGCACTGCAGTTATGCCACCTGTGTGTCCTTCTGCTCTTTTACCGGTGTCCTCTGCAAACCAGTCCTCAGGGACTCCCAGAGAGTCCATGTTTTTCCTTCCTCCCTGTTTCCTGCCAGACAGCCCACCTTTTTTGCTCCCCCCCAGATCTCTTTACATTTTTGCTTCCTCCCAGCTGTGGACTGCCTGAGGGTCCCTGAGGACCGGTTTGGGAAATGCTGTAGATCAAAGCATACCTTGGATTGATGGCCTCCGTATGCCCCTCCCTACTCTTTGTTTGCTTGCCCAAGTGGTGCACCTTCGTGACAGGTGTTAACATCCAGAACTCTGCCTGCCTAACTCCCTCATGTTAAACAGAAAGAGGCAAGCTTTCAAGGCCTCCGTTTTTATTTATGCTGTGCTGGGTGCATATTCATGCAAAAATAACATGGCATAGCCATTTTGGGGGTCGATTTTTTTTTTGGCTTGTTTCAAATAAGGACAACCACAGGAAGTAAGAGACACATAAGTGATAGTTTACCTAAAAGGCATTATACCATAATGACTTATTTTATTTATTTATTTTGGTTATTTTGGCATAAGTAATAGCTTCAAAGCTACTTTTTCTTCATCATCATTATTATTATTATATTATTATTATGCTCTATATTCGAAGGTTTTGTTACTCGCTTCGCTAGCAATTTCAAAAGTTATTTTATTTTTTTCAACATTCCTTCGATGGAGGCATCTTACGACAAGTGTATAAAGCAGAGGACACACTGGGTGGGATACCAGTCCATCGCAGGGCAGCCAAACACATCGCGTACGGAACACTTGGAAGAATATTTCAAAGAACTGCAGGAAAAACATGGAGGACATGCAAGCTCCACACCCATAAATCGCAGCACTAATAGCGATTTAATGAGCCATACATCATATGGGAGGGTCATCTTTCGTGTTGTCGCGAAGGTGGATTCACGCCGCTTGAGACATGGTCCAGGAAGCATTGTGTGCCTGATCGTCTCAGCAATATGAAATTACCGACTTTATACTTTTATGGAATGATTCCTTTTCTGTACAGGCAAACCCTATCACGGTACATGTATTATTGGTCTACTATGCATTACTTTGGAATACATTGAATTCTTCAGTTTGGCTGAAGCAGATTTTCATCGTCCCATTTGTTGTGATAGTTTGTTGAACTCACGTTTAGAATATTGTAAAAATATAAGTATGTTTGTATGTATATATATATATGTGTGTGTGTGTGTGTAAAAAATCTTAGTACAATTCTATAAATTTTGCCGTTTCATAAAAGAACTCGGTATCCCACAATCCTCCTGCCCCGTTTACCCGTGTCCAGCTTTTTGATTCGCTGAGAGAGCGGAAATTATATTCCGGAAGCGCCCTGTGTTTTCAGGTAGGAATGACGGAGCATGTCGGCTAAACGTTGTAGCTATCTTTCTAATTATGTTTCACGTCAGTCTTCTTCATTTTAACATTATGCTTTATATACGGATGAAATAAATTACACGTCTTATACGTTACAGCAAAATTAATAAATTTTTGAGAACCGTGCTGCGTATTAGAGGCATTTCACGAGTTAAAGCTTAAGCATCGAACATTCCCGAATTGTGTTTCATTTTTAATATATATCTTTAGAAATATCCCCAGAGACCTGTCTTCGTTATCCAGATTATAAATGTCGCATATTTGCAGTGTATGTTGTGTAAACATATAATTACTGGTAGACTTAAACAAGTAAAATCGTTCCCGAGGCCCCCAGACAGCGCCTGGCTCGTGCCAGTAAGCAGCGGGCTATGAAACCACTACTGTGCTCTGCAGCCCTCGAGCAAATGCATGTTATACACATATCAGCTTCTGATCCTTTTTTATTTGCTTTCTGTCTCTGGAAAGTTTTTTTAAAAACATCAATAAGATTGTTTTTCAAGATTTTTTTCTGTAGCTTTCTAAGTTGTTCTAATATTTACGTTTTTAGTATTTCCTGATTTTCACAAAACCATGAACAGTCTAGGTAAAGTAGGTATATTAGCACTGGGCCTATTGAAATTCCTTATTGTGTAAAAAAAATAGGGCATTATTATTGCTTATATTACAGTTGTAAGTGATTTATTTCTGAATGTGGATTAAAAGTGGTCTCTTTCTGTGCAGAGGGCAGTTCCAATGGAGTCTGCCAAGGAGGTGCAGGGTAGCAGCACAGAGGAGGTGACAGAGGCATTGGGTCGCACCCTGGGTGTCTCTAAACAGTATGGAAGTCCTGACGAAGGGCAGAACCGCCCCCCGTGTGTCACCTCTCAGGAGACTGAACAGGAGGAGGACTTCTACGACTGTCGAGAGATTCCAGAGGATGCTGAGGAAAAACCAGCAAGCAAGAGTTTGGGCAGGCTAAGGATGGAGGGGGAGGGGGAGGGAGACACTGAACATCCAGACAGGAAATGGGAGAAGGGAAGACAGGATGCAGTCGGAGAGGAGGAACCCGTGCTGCGGAGCAGGCCAGATCTGAGCGGGGAAGGGAGAGACCAGCTGGGGCAGGAGGAACGGGACAGCTGGGTGGAGTGCAGTGAGGATGACAGGGGAGGGCTTCCATCTCAGGATGGAACAGAAGAGTCCGAGTTTGGGGGAAAGGAGGAGGCGGTACCGGAATTTGATGAGGAGTACCTGAGCGAGCTGGAGAAAGACCTGAGCCAAGAAGAAAAAGAGGTGCCACTGTCTTTGCTCTTAATTTCTGAACAGGCGATTTGGCAATCCTTATAGAAATTAGACTTTTCAGTTTCTAGGCTGTGGCCCATTGAGGCAGGGTACACCACGGATGGTACCAGAGCCAGTTCATAACTGATACATCCTGGGCAGCGGCCTTTTGAGGCAGGGTACGCCCAGGATAGTATGAGAGCACATCCGTACCTGATCCGTCCTAGTCAGCAGCCCTTTGAGGTAGGGTACGCCCAGGATAGAATAGAGCCCATCCGTACCTGATCCGTCCTGGGCAGCGACCTTTTGAGGCAGGGTACGCCTAGGATAGTATGAGAGCCCTTCTGTACCTGATCCATCCTGGGCAGCGGCCCTTTGAGGCAGGGTACACCCAGGATAGTATGAGAGCCCATCCGTACCTGATCCGTCCTGGGCAGCGGCCTTTTGAGGC
>JAODKM010000002.1:17944619-17956971 GCA_026780845.1 Petrocephalus sullivani | reverse complement strand
TGATCTGTCCTGGGCAGCGGCCTTTTGAGGCAGGGTACACCCAGGATAGTATGAGAGCCCATCCGTACCTGATCCGTTCTGGGCAGTGGCCTTTTGAGGCAGGGTACGCCCAGGATAGTATGAGAGCCCATCGTACCTGATCCGTCCTGGGCAGCGGCCTTTTGAGGCAGGGTACGCCCAGGATAGAATGAGAGCCCATCTGTACCTGATCCGTCCTGGGCTGCAGCCTTTTGAGGTAGGGTACACCCAGGATAGTATGAGAGCCCATCCATACCTGATCCGTTCTGGGCAGTGGCTTTTTGAGGCAGGGTACGCCCAGGATAGTATGAGTGCCCATCCGTACCTGAGCCGTCCTGGGCAGCGGCCTTTTGAGGCAGGGTACATCCAGGATAGTATGAGAGCTCATCCACAACAGAGCCATTAATTCAAATAGTTACGCACAGCCAGTACGTCAGATTCACCAGCCCAGCTGGGCTGTATATATTTGGACTACAAGGAATTTGCGGCACCTGGGGGAAATCCGCACAGACACACAGAGCAGGAACACCCCCATTTGAGGAATGTTGCATTGAAATAACTCTATTGATATGTCAGGAAATGCAGATTTTTTATAGAATAACATGATGTAAGTAGAAGTAACTTGGGTGCAGTACACATGACAGGGGCTCCTAAGTATGTTATGTGAAAGTAGTATTCATCAAAATTTGGGATAGATTTGTTTAACGCTGACATGTCCCCCTGGGGTCTGTGTTTTGTCTTTCAGAGCCGGAGGGAGGAGACCCTGAAGCTGAAGGAGACAGGAAACGCACAGTTCAAGAGAGGGGGTATGCCTTTCTCCCAACCAGCATTGTGGGTGCACTTACTTCTATTTGTAACCGTCCATCAGTTGTTGCTACATCTGCCAAAGATTTTATAAGGGTACTATATCAAAATATGCTGGATGGGATGACGATGCATGAAAGCAAAGCAACACATTTTTGGTCAATGAGACAAGTGTATGCAGTGCCTCCTGCCGGTCATTATGGTATTTTCGGCATGCACTGGCTGAGTCCGCCTGCACCCTTTATGACACGTGCCTCTCTTCTCAGAGCACACTGACGCAGAGGAGTCGTACACGGCCGCCCTGAGGGCGTGCCCCGTGTGTTACAGTAAGGAGAGGGCCATCCTGTTCTCGAACCGCGCAGCAGCCCGCCTACACCTGGTGAGCCTGCGTGAAAATTGCACTGCCACATCTCCCCTTTCTCTCTGTAATGGCTGGAGAGGGTTTTCCTAGGGCTCTGCTGGAAAGTGTTAGAATTGGTCAGTAGACCCCTGAATTACAGCTTGCAGTGTGATTTTCACAACAACCCCCTGAAAAGAGTTACCAATATTAATGGAACCAGAGTTTATTTCACAGTGTTAACAAAGAGCATTAACAATTACAGTGTTAACAGAACTCTTTTTGCAGTTTTCATCAGTAACATTCCTGGTGTTTTATAGGCTGGCCAAAGAACGTCTTGTGAAATATTTTAAGAAGTGACATAAGCAAACAAGGAACTGTAGCCAGCCAGTTTGCTGTGAGAGAAAGGATGAATTTCAGTAGATTCTGCATTGGTCTGATTTGTAAAGTAGCACAAATCACAAATTCAAATAAGCCTGAATTTTAATATTCACTCAGGTATTTTGACGCACATGCTAGTCTAATGCGCCCAGTTTGTCGAGAACTTCACAGGGATGTGAGCTGCAGTCGGGTGGAAGTGTGTAAATCGTTTATTACGCTTTAATGCGCAGCTGTGTGAGTGAGACGGAGTGAGGAGCAGGCAGTGGGAGAGTCACATGGGCAGATGAGTCACCCGTCACCCGGCAGAGGAGAGCATGTTCCGCCTACAGGCTCGAGGGCTCCGTCCTCGGTGTGAAGGTGCCGCTCTCCTGCTGCGGGCTCCGTGTTCCTGACCCTCTCCCCATCCGCCCAGCCCCTTGGAGGGAGAGACAAACGCCACCAAGTACTAAGGCACTCTGAATGATGGCAGTCTCCCGATCGTGGACCATTTCTGTTGGATAGGAGGAATGTTCTAGAAAGTCCCTCTCTGCAGGGCACTGCCAGATACTGAATGTTTGTTGAACAGGAGATTTACCCCATCTGGAGACATCTGGGAAATGGTGGTTTCCCAACAAAACACTGAAATTCTCCCAGAAGGGTGAAGCCCCCCCTCCCCCCCCCCCTCTCAGAATTAGCAGCAAGCTAAGGAGGAGCCAGCTTGTTTCCCTAAGGGTGCTTTGGTAGGTGTCTGTCTGCTGGCTGAAAGGTGCCTTTCCCGCGTAGATGTGCGTAATCTTCCTCTCGCTCCCCTCATAACCACGCCTCCCCGCTCGGTCGCCATGCTCCGCTTAGCGTTTGCTGGATGCCGGGCTCTGATTCCTGCTTTTCCCCCCTGCCTCTTTCAGGATAAGAAGGAATGCGCCATAGCCGACTGCTCCAAAGGTGAGAGGAGAAGAAGCTCAGCCAGAGAGCTGTCCCCCCCCCCGCCGGATATTAGATGTTAGCAACGTAAGGAGTAAAGGGATAGGAGTGAAACCGTGCAGTGGGCTCTGCCACTGCGCAGAATGGCCTGGTGCGGTGCTGTGCATCTTAGGGAGAGAGCTGCAGTGATACTTTGCTACCAGATATTGTTTGGTGCAAATCTAATGATGCCTACGGTCTCGGGATGTGGCACCAGTAGGACCAGTAAGAGTCCCGTAGGCCAGCCGCTGGGTGGCGCCGTTGTGGCAATGACAGGCTGCCCTGTTTTGACTCGTCCAGCCATAGAGCTGAACCCCGACTACGTCCGGGCCATCCTGAGGAGGGCCGAGCTGTACGAGAAGACGGACAAGCTGGATGAGGCGTTGGAGGACTACAAGCTGGTGCTGGAGAAGGATGCCAGCGTGAAGCAGGCCAGGGAGGCCAGCCTGGTGAGCGGCTGTCCGGGTCGCTGTGTCTGTCAGCGTCTGCCCAGTGTGGTCAGCGTTTGTAGTCTATAGCCCCAAAAGTTCCGACATGGAGCGTTTGCCAATACAAAGAACGCGATGGCCCTACTTTCAGTCTTGGCAAGAGTGGCCTTTCTGTCTTGCCTCCTAAGAACGAACTTTGGGGGCGCAGTGAGTCACGGGATTGGCATCCTTGGTATTTGGGGCGGGGCAGGAATGGCGTCCCAAGATTTTTTCCATCCTCTGTACTTCTGTTCTTGAACTGGTCTTTGGCAACGGATGGTGGCATAAAATGGGTACACAAGAGCACATGTATGGTGAAGTACGTGTGTTGAAAAACACCCATGATTTAGCGTGACCCTGTGTGATATCACACCCCGAGTCCTTCTGCGCACGTGCTCGAAGGAGAGCGCGCTTAACGAGGGGACATTGGGGGTGGATGCTGCTGACGCAGGATGTTCTCTGCGCTCATGGCTGCGTACGTGCACCGGTGGAGGCCAGTGTTCCCGCGCCAACGCCACGGCTTATTGTCAGGGGAGCTTTTATGTGCGTGAACTGCGTAGGGTGAGGGTTATGCAAGACGCTTCCTTCCTGTAGAGCGAGGTCTGTGCCGGAACAACATGGGGGGGGGGGGCTGGGATGAGAGGAGGGATGGAGGATCTGAGCTGCTCTTTAGTACAGTGTTTGGGAGCAGATCCATGTCAAGGAAAATGATTACATACATGTAATCAGCAATGCATGAAGCAAAGAGGATTTCCTGTGCATAATTCTGTCTCCCAAGCTCTGGGATATAGACGGGTTTCTCTGTAGCTTGAGCGGTAAATGCAGACGTTAGGAAGTTAGAGTGAATTCCAGCCTCTAACCAACTTCCAGCTTCCCTTACTGCTATTAATATTCAGTCATGCCGGGATTGCCATTCCTGACATAGCGAGTAATTCTCCCAACTCTGAACAAGGTGCACAACCTTCAGACCTCTTGTGCAGCCTCAGGATATTGGCAGTAACCTTTCCTTAGTGTTTTTTAAGGCTCTTCCTTCTGTGTTAATTTGCTGTCTGTCACAGACGTACGTGGGCGTCCACTTGGCCCTCCCGCGTTCGGTCTATGGCTTTTATCTGAGGGTTAGGCACATCGCCGTGAGAGATCCTCCCTAAGGACACGCTCGGCCTGTCGCCAAGACAACCCGTCCGCTGTGCGGTCCCATCCTTGAGTTCTCTTTTCACACCATGGAGAGGGGATGTGTACATAGAAAATGGAGGCTGAAGTGGGATAGGCCTGGGGGGCTTTCTGTGCCCGAGCAAAGAGATGGACGTGGGTCTCAGAGCTCAGTGGACGCAAGTCTGCGGGTGAGAATGTGTCGCAGTCTTGTGGAAGCCCCTCCTCTCAGAGGCCTCTCTGCTCTATTCCCCCCCCACCCCCCAAAGCGCCTGCCGCAGCAGATTCACGAGAGGAACGAGAGGCTGAAGGAGGAGATGATGGGTATGTTACCCCCGCCGTCGTCCCCTCACTACCGTACGGGGCTTGAAGCTTGCTGTGTGTTTGGAAGTCTTAGTGGGGTGGGATGGATGAGGCTATGCCATGTGTGTCCAAGGCGGAGAGGCCCATCCGCGATTTCTCCCGGCTGTCTGTGTGTGTGTGTGTGTGTGTGTGTGTGTGAGAGAGAGAGAGAGAGATGCTTTCTGTCTAACAGTTTGTTAAAAGTTCATGGAGGTGAAGGTTTCCCCATCACTGGTGAATCGCTGGGGTGTCCCTGCTCACCCTCTTGCCCCCGCCCCTGCTGTCTGGCACTCCACGACTCCTCCTGGCTGTACCTGCCTGTGGCTTCTCATGTTGGCAATCCCGCATGGGGAGCCAGGTGGGACCATTTCAGCCCACGGGGCCCAGGAGATTCGGGACCCCTTGTGCATGACGTTTCCTTTTGACTTGTGTGAGGTTTTCACCCCCCCGGCCCGTACCTTAATAAATGTCATGCTTACTGGCTCCGGACCAGTAATTACACCTCTGATGGGGTCCTCTGCAACCAGACGGGACCGGGAATGTCAGCTGACACGCTAAAGCGACCGAGGCATCAGTCTGTATTTAGTACATAATCAGTCCAGTGATATAGGTATAGAGGCAGATAGTGAGAAAATGCACAGTTCCTGAAGGACGCACCGGTTCAGGGTGAGAACGCTGTATAAATAAGGCACTGAAAAGCCCCCTGCTGCAGATCTTAGTCGTCCTGACTGGTGGTGTCATGAGAAGTCAGCTGGCAGAGGGTAAAATAAATCCAGCAATCTAACGAAGCCCCTTTCATCACAGGCGGGCCAGACTGGATGCCGTCCTCACTGATGATGTTCATGCTCTTCCCTTTTTTTTTTTTTTTTTAACGACACAGAAACCCCCGAGTCTCATAAATTATGCAACATTCTGGAAGTGAGTGGTAGAGTTGGGCAGCTGGGGGTGTAATGAAGGCCTAGGCCTCACGTCGCTTCAGTCTTTTCCTCGTCATCGTCGTCCATGAGCCTCCGGGGGGGGGGGGGGGGGGGGGGGGGCCCGCAGCTTTTTGGGTCCTGGCCCACCCCCTGTGAAAGGGCCTTGTGCAGGTTTGGCCTTGACAGCTTTCCCGGTTCAGCGCAATGTTTTAAAAATGGGACATTTACTCTGGCTTTTTGTGGCCCAGTGGGGCTCACCGCCATACCTGAGAGGGTTCTGTTCTTTCTTGTGCTGTCCGTCCACACGGGGTTTTCTCAGCCCCGCCTAGATCAGCAGTGGCGAGATGCGCTGCTGTGCGTCTCGCAGCCCTTACTGGGATGCAGGTCCTCTAACACCCCCCAAATGATGGCACGCTTCAGTGGCCATTTGAGAAGGACGCCCCGCCGTCCGGGACCTGGGGCTTTGCTGTCATCTGAGCATGATGCCATGTAATGGCTGGACGCTGCTGGAAAGCTCCAGCTTTTATCTGGCTTTCTGTTTTTTCCCTCAAATATATTTTTGATGAAGACGAGCCTCCACAGGAAGTTGAAGTTTTATTTATATGACCAGCTGAGTTGTGCTCTGCATTTTGCGGTGAGCGATGACTTTGTCGAAATAGTCAGTTAATAAGGAATGCTCTTAATAGGGTGAAAATAAGATGTATGCAGATGTATGAATTTTTCCAACTAACACATTTCACAGCTGGCTGTGGGACACGGTGCTTATTTTTAGGAAAAACTGCACAGATTTACTTATGGGATGTCAGTGGTATCCGATGGCTGGCTCTAAAGTGTGGGAGAATTTTTCCAACTTTGATTATCCAGTGAATTTGAGTCTCCCACAGAGCCATGTGTCTGCCTATGGGCTTCAGTGGGCTGGGTGCGTAGAGGCTGATGGAGGATGAACGTGATTTGGCTACATTGCTCCATCTGGTGAGGCCAGCCGGCCCGCATCCATCCTCTCATGATTACTGCAGCAAGTCCAGCAGAGCCGGCTGGAAACAAATAAAGGAGACGCAGGCGTTTAACCTTAGCAACCAGCTGCTGTTCCTTTATACGGCTAATTACTCTGCAGCACTAAATACTAATACTGAACACTAGGCGATGAATATTAATAATGATGATACCATCCACTCGGGAGTAGGGGTTTGAAAGGTGTCAATGCATTGTAATGGATCGTTTTTTTAAGGCACCGATTCGACCACGTCGATCTCCAACATCGGATTGGGTTATAATTGATTTTTTTGGAGGTCTCGCGTTCACGTGCTGCAGGTCGACACGCAACGTTAGCTGTGCCAGCACATGAATTTCTGAAGCACTGGGTGGCAGGGGAAGGCTCATTAATATTCATATAGGAAGTGCTACCTGATCTTTGCACTATGTTGCTTTTGGGAAACGCTCATCAAAAGAATCCATTCTTTCTGCTAGTTACAGTGGTGAAAACTCTGAGGTAGCTAACTAGCTAGCTTCTTAAAAAGTAATGTCAACTTTTGTGTTGTACAATGTAGCAGTTAACAAATCTGTATCAGCTGGTACTTATTAAAAAATAAAGATATCAGCATCAGTCCGGTATCTCATTCTTGGCCGATATTTAAGCTTTCTCAGTTTTCGAAAGTTAGCAGCACCAGCGCTAAAGAGACATCTACTGAGATGATATGGAGATTGGAGATCAGCCATTTTCCATAGTGGAGGACGAGGGATTTTGTCAGATCATTCACCATTTAGAAAAGGTATCAAAGTACTGGCCTACAGTATGTTTATAATTCATTAATAAATGTGGCTCCCAGCTCAATCTTACATTTTCCACAGGATAAAAAAATTACGTTGTGTCATTCTGCTAATCTGCACTGCCAAACCTGAGGTGCTCAGAGATTAGGCTTGTCATCGGAATCTGCAATATTACATATATTAGACAAAAATATATTGGTTATCGCTTTCGGTCAACATTTCCACATCACTGCACTACTAGTTGGTGGACAGTCAGGCACCATTTCCTTTGTGCTATTTTCTGTACGGTTCAGTAGTTGGCCTTTTTGACATTCTAGACTGGCTTGTCTCTGTTAATTAATAATGATAATTAAAATTTGTGTTCAGAGATTCTGCCTTCTTTGAAATCCATTAATTGTAAGTTTCCATGATCATATTTTGTGAAATGTTTTCAGTGAATTTTCAAAAGG
This sequence comes from Petrocephalus sullivani, assembly GCA_026780845.1. Taxonomy (NCBI): domain Eukaryota; kingdom Metazoa; phylum Chordata; class Actinopteri; order Osteoglossiformes; family Mormyridae; genus Petrocephalus; species Petrocephalus sullivani. The sequence goes on along the minus strand of JAODKM010000002.1, from coordinate 17,949,401 downwards.
TTTGGATTTAGATTATCAAAACAATCGATCAATCAAATCGAATTGTGGTAGAAAGTAAAGATACTGATGCATCGAATAGTTCCCTAAATAATCGTAATTGGACCGGCCTGGAGCCGATGTCGTACAGTCCTACTCAGGAGCAATGCCCATTTCATAATCTGTCTAAAGTCTACAACACCACAACCAAAACTAGACCAGTCTGGCCCAACAATCCATGTATTTGGCGCTGTCAGAACGTCCATGCACAGATAATTCAACGTGTGATGTTTTGGATGGATGGGTGGGAAGCGAAAAGGCCAGTGCATTCTGGGAGTTTAGCAGTTGTTTTCAAATGCAGGCTCCTCATTGTTGGAGACCTGCAGCTGGTAGCGCCTGGTGAGTGTGCCCCACGACAAGGCTGAGCAGAGCTAAGAAGCATCACTCTGAGGGGGGAGGCAGCTGCTTAGCAACACAGTGGCTTTTCCTATTGATCTGACTGCAGCTGAGGAGCTTGGCGCTCACGAGCCTGTGGCCCCCCCTGCCACGGGAGGGGGCAGAGTTTGGGCTGAGGAGACGCCTCTAGGTGCAGCCTGAAGCCAGGCCAGGGCTGGGATCTGCCGTGAAACTTGCCATTCATACTCCTCATGATTTGCCCCATAGTGCATCATGATTGGTGGATCATTACTGGTGGATCATGATTGGTGGATCATGTCTGGCAGTATGGTTTTCAGTAAGGATGGTGCGTGTGTCCATTTGTGGGTCTGTGTGTCTGTGCATGTGTGTGTCACTGTAGCAGATTTGCCTCATGCCACAGATATTAATATAAGAACATAAGAACTATACAAACGAGAGGAGGCCATTAGGCCCATCAAGCTCGCTTGGGGAGAATTTAACTAATAGCTCAGAGTTGTTAAAATCTTATCTAGCTCTGATTTAAAGGAACCTAAGGATATAGTGGTGTGCATTTGTTTTTCAATTAATCTGGTCTTTTGCGTGACCTGGTTTTTCAGTAACATCCCTCCGTGTTGATATAAACCACATGAGAGCTGCCTGTGTTGACCCAACTCCGCTGTTTCCCAGCTGGAGGCTTTGTGTTGCCACAGAGCTTTTGTTGATCTCAGTTTGGCTGACGTCGTCCTTCACCGCCCCGTGTTCCTGTCGCACAGGCAAACTCAAGGACCTGGGCAACATGTTCCTGCGCCCCTTTGGCCTGTCGACTGCCAACTTCCAGGTCAACCAGGACCCCAGCAGTGGATCCTACTCGATTAACTTTGTGCAGAGCCCAAATAACAACCGATAACGCCGGGCGTGGGCCCTGCCACGGCTCCGGGACCCTGTGGTGCAGCAGCGGCGGGTTCCTGGTGACAGGCAGGTCTCCGTTCCTGCCCGGCCTGCTGGCCTATGCTGTTGCAAGTCATGTTCAGTTCATTCCTCAGTAGCAGGGCCTTGCACTGCATGTAAAATGGGCACCACATGAGAGGTAACCAACTGTAAACCCAGGTGGGCGGCCGTCCTGTGTCCGTGTGTTGAAGCTGTGTAAATAAACTGTACCATAAAAAAAATTAAACTGCAGCTGTGGATTTCTTGTTTTAGCAGCCTCCTTTGAAGTTTTAGGATATACATTTTTTTAATAGTTACCCAACAGGATTCAGTTCAATTCCGGCGAAGAGCGCCTTGATGCTCCGGTGCATGTTCCTGCTGGGGAAGGTGCCATCTCCCTGCGAGAGTTGCATGCAAGGGTGTGCTCAGTAAAAGTTTTTATCAAAAAGGGGTCAGATCTCAGAAGCACATTATTAAGTAAGTTAATATTGCACTCCCAGCAGAATGAGTGCTCATGTGATTCTCCTACACACAAAATATGCAGTGTCTCTGGTAAAATTAATGATATTTTTAATGCTGTCAACAACAGATTTTTAACCCTTAGACCATGTTTTAATATTCTTTATTGGTTTAATGTCCACCTCATTCCATGAAATTTGTCACTTGATTCTTTACAGGGTGTTAATGTCTATGATCATTTATCTGATGTCTGTGTAACATTTTCCAAGTCGATTTTGTGTTGAGAGTTCATGATATTCCTATTTTTCTTGCTTTATAATGTAGTGATTTTTTTGCAATCTTTCAAGATGTGGTCATATGTTTTAAACATATGTGGCTGTGTGTAATTCATAGGTTTCTTTGGTTGCTAGGTTCAGTATAATTAGCACACTTGTGGTATTTAATTAAATTCACTTTATTAGAGAGAAACGTCTTTGGAAAAAATACTGCTAATGATCTGCAGGCTGACAGTGAGGTGAGGAGGTCTGAAGACAGACTGAGGTTCAAGTAATCTGCTGGCTGTCTGTAGACTGACAGTGAGGTGAGGAGGTCTGCTGCCCGTCTTCAGGCTGACAGTGAGGAGAGGCGATCTACAGGCTGTCAGTGAAGTGAGGAGATCTGTAAGCCATCTACAGGCTTAAAGTGAGTTGAGGTCATGCAGGCCAATAGTGGGGTGAGAAGGTTTGCAGACAATCTGCAGGCTGGTAGTGAGGTGAGGAGGTCTGATGGCCTTCTGCAGGCTGATGAGGAGGTGTGATGGCTCTCTGTAGGCTGACAGTAAGGTGAGGTTGTCTGTAGGCTGACAGTAGGGTGAGATGGTCTGATAGCCATCTGCAGACTGACAAGTGAGGAGGTCTGTAGGCTGACAGGGGGGTGAGGAGGTCTGCCCTTCGTCGTGACTCTTGACTGATTCTGTGAAGATCCTTCCTTTTTACAACAGTGGGGTTATGGGACCTGTCTTTTAGGGACACCTTGTTCCCTCTGTAATGCTACCATAGTTGATACATCCTTGAATGTCCCCAGCCTTTTAATGGAGCATGTGTGCTCCCCCCAGGCGTCCTCACATGTCCATAAATCACAGCCATCAGCCCCAGAGCCAAAATGCCATTTCAGAAGGACACACAAGCCACATTTGTAATGAGACAGATGCCCCCGCTGTGGGTTCACAAAGAGGCGTCCTCGGGTTGTACTGACATGCATCTATATACAGGGTTGAGTCCAAGGCCTTGCTCTGTCCCCCGCCTTGTTCAGTGGGTCCTCTTGGAAGAGGGGGAGTGGCTTGTGAGTCACTCTGTTTTTCTGTCTCCCAAATAAGCTGTAGGTTTCTATGCACACCTATAATGTTGTATATGCTCATCGCATATTTTTTTCCTCTTTTATAGCTTTGTGGTTGTGGTAGACTGACGTACAGTGAAAGGAGATACCTAGCAGTATCGTGAATGCAGAACAGGTGCCCCGTGGCCATCAGCCTAACCATTAGTGCCGCTCGCCAGGATGATGAAATTAAAAACATACAGCTGCCAGAAATTCCACTGGTTGTGTATATGCCATAGGTGTGCCTTCCCTCTCATTGGCTCTCCAGCAGCATCAGCATGGTGTGAGGGGGAACCAATCAGCAGCCCTTCAGCGTTGCTGTGCTGAAATACAACAAAGCCCCCCAGTAATCCCCTACCTGTCTTGTGCCTGTTTAGTTAACAAAACAATGTACCATCTAGTCAGAGGGGAGACAACCGAGTGTGTGTGAATGCAGGACCATTGACTGGCTTCTCGTACTTAATGGCTTCCACCCCCTGCCACTCCAGTTTGGTTCAGGTTATGTAAAAGCACAGCAAGTTTCAAATGCCTGTACAATACAGGTTCTTATCAAGGAGAAGCTGGGACCTGTTGTCTGCAGAAGCACTCCACTGGGACCAAAGCATCCACCTTTACATCTCTGCGGTAATGACTGGGCTTTGGAAGATAAGAACACCCCCCCAAACTTAGGGACTTCACCCCAGTATCGATTTGGAAGGTGCCTGTTATCTTATAGGAAGCATCACTCCCCATTTCAAACCCACAGAAGCTTGCCCACAGCCCTGTGTTCGGAGATGAATGACAGAGTGGCTCTCACCTGCACGGTGGCTGCCTGGGCTTTAAGGGCACCCCCTGGCTGTGGGCTGGCTGCCTTCCCTCCCCCAGACAGGGCCCTTTGATCGTCACTGAGAGCAAGCCTCACCTCCCAGGGCCTCACGGAGACCTGCTTCCTACTTACACAAACCGACCAGTACATCAGAGACCCTTAAACCAACCCATTTCCGAGGAAACTCCACACAGAGGAAGCAGATGTGGGATTCGAACCCCCAACCCTGCAGGTATGTGGCAGGAATGTTACCCTGATCTACTTCGTTACAAGCAGCTTCATTTTAAATGTATAACTAAAGCTCAACTGGGAAGTCATACATAGATAAGGAGGGATGTCAGTCCTGTGAAGTTAGCTCATTAAGATCACATCTCATGATAAACATTCGGAAATCAAAACGGAGCAGAAAATTTAGCACGACCTTGGAAAAAAAATTCCAGGTGGAATTCAAAAGGGCAGATCCCCCCCACCCCCAAGTTAACGGCGGCATGAGGTCGGCTGCAGACCGGAGCTTTAGAGGAAAATCTCTTGGGGCCGCTGTAACGTGGGGGTGGGTGATGCCCATTAATATCTGTTTGCAGGCTAGAGAAAGACAGCAGGGCTTTTCAAACTTGTCGGGGATGTCGCAGTCCGCAGCTTTTCTGCTCGCTCTTCAGATAAAAGCGGGAGTGCGGCGGCTGAATTCTCCTGCATTCATGCGCAGACAGGAAGTCGGGGAATGCCCTTCAGGACAGCAGAAGGGGGGCGGCTGCACAGGCGTCTGCCTCTTCCAGAGCCCAGGGTGCTGGCCGTTTACCTCCAGCTGTGCAGCCTAGGTCTGGTGAATGTGAATTGTACCCATCCACTGAGAGCGGTTAAGGGTTATG
>JAODKM010000002.1:17922369-17939118 GCA_026780845.1 Petrocephalus sullivani | reverse complement strand
GCAAGCAGAAGAAAAAAAGAGAAGGAGGAGGAAAAGGGAGAAGAATGAAGATGGAAGAGAGGGAGAAGAGGGAGGGGGGATAAGAAAGGGGGGGAAGGGCATCTTCCTGGCAGCAGTTAATGAGAGCTGCTCTGTGTGCGCTTCAAGGTACAACCTATGCCAAGACTGGGAGGACGCCAGGAGACCGACAGACAAGGCGAATAAATAGGTCGCATTTGAGGCATTATGGGAGTGGCTGACAGAATGTCCCAGGATGCCGTTACTGAGATCACGGGCCACCGGTCATTCCACGGTCACAGCCTGCATGTCCAGATTAAGGTGCTTAAAGTGACAGGAGCTTTACCCCCTACTACCAGAGAGCATGTAGGTCAGAAACCTACAGGTATCCTGCCTTCACAACCTTTATATTGGCACTCTCTCTTCCCCCCCGCCAAAGAGACCGGTACAACCTGCCAGTATCGAAAGGAGGACTGATACACTGCCAAATAACAAATGACAGAAAAAATAACTAAATCATAAACTGTAAATAATACACGCAGCCACAGGTACAAGGTCAGGCTTTCCGAGGACATATTAAGACATGACATGCCACAGCAGGACAGGAATATATCCCAAGTCCTTTCCCGTCTGACTGTCCAAATTTTAGCGATGAATAATGGATCCGTCGTGGCTTACAGCATGCTGTGCGAACTGCGACACACGCCCGCATCATCACATCCTGTCCTGCCGCCGCATTGTTACCCGCGGCCCATACCGGCACATGCAAGGGGCTTGCTGCCACACCAAGGTATTATAGCCATTGTGGGGGGACGGGGGGGCTGATCAAAAACGGGTGCAGAGCAGAATCCCTGGGACTTAACCTTTGATCAGCTTGGCAGCAGCTCCCTCTGCAAAACCCCTCCAAAAAACCTCCTGAGCTCTCGGGTTTGAGGCGGCTCTACTGAGGCCGGCCCTGCCTCCCGCCATCAGTCGGCTGCTCTCAGGTTCGCCCTACTGAGGCCAGCTCCGTCTCCCGCCATCAGCCGCCTCCTGAGCTCTCGGGTTCGCGGTGACCCTACTGAGGCCGGCCCCGTCTCCCGCCATCAGCCGCCTCCTGAGCTCCCGGGTTCGAGGCGGCCCTACTGAGGCCAGCCCCGTCTCCCGCCATCAGTCGGCTGCCGGCAGCTCTCAGGTTCGCCCTACTGAGGCCGGCCCCGCCTCCCGCCAAGGGAGAAAAAATCTTAAGCAGTCAGGCCACCTGCTTGTTGTTCTGCCCCTGTGCATCATTAAGACTGACGCCCCCCCCCCCCCCGAATGTAAACACACGTGAATGGAATGTATCCCAGCCCACGGCGGCCGTGGACCTTTCCAGAAACATCCCCCTGGTTTGGTGTTAAACACTAGCAATAGAAGCACAATAATTAAAATGGAATATTTATGGTGCAGCAGGTAAGCACCTTCACAAGTTCCAGAGACAGGAGCCATGACGCATTTAGCACAATAAAATGCACTGATTATTCCCTCAAACCACTGAAATTAACTGCACCACAACAGTCTAAACAGTATTTAAAACACAACTGATCGGAATTATAGATTGTAATTTATCGCAAAACTGACAGTGCAAACAGCATACATCCTCGCACTAGGGCTCCTAACAGCGGCTGTCTTCCTCCGGCATGCATGTCACCCGCCTATGCATGCATGCCCACCCACGCAGCCCCACAACGTCGCCCCCTACCTGCCCAGCAGCCCAGCCTCACAAAGAGGACCCCAGAAGGGCAGAGCTGCAACAGAATGGGACACCACTGGGCAAAGTCACCAGCTTGCACTACCAAAAAAGGTGCGAAACTTGTCTCATTAGATTGCAGTACCTGGCTGTGTGATCCCTTCCACCCAGAGGCACACGCAGAGCCTCTGTCACAGCAGTCATGAGAGAGAGGGGGGCACCACGCTCACAAGTGGCCAGACAGGGTGGGTCACTGGCAGAGGACGCCGCAACACAGACAGCCTACACCCAGTCCAAAGCACTGCGGCCAGCAGCACACTGCAGTTTGCTTAGTGGACATATCTGTGCCACCATGAAAATCACCACTGTGGCCACCTCCCATTTGGGGATTTAAAGATATGGAGCCCTTCCTTAGGTTGGGACCTACATCCTTCTCCCTTCATAAATCTACACCCCCAGCCAGCTCCAGTATGGCGAAAATCAGAGCGCCTGTGGTCTTACAAGCAGACCATTGTGCTGACAACATGAAGGTTGTGGGCTTAAATCCCAGGGAGCACTTGTAAATTGTAACCCTTCCCTCTACTATAAGTTGCTTTGGATAAATATGTCAGATAAAATAATTAAATGTAAAAATTATGCAAAGCAGTGCTGCCCTGAGGGAGCCGCCCCCATGCTACTGGAGGATCCAGTTACGCTAACATGCGTCCCCGATATGAGCTGCAGGGCTCAAGCCCACAGAATCTCTGATTCATGGGGGCAGCGAGCCTTTTAAACGGTGCCCCATACCCTGACTGGGGCCGCGCTTGAAGGTCGACGGTTCCCTCTGTGTGACAAGATCACATGTTCATCTGTCTCACCCATTCGGGGATAGAGCTTCATTAAAATGCCTGACAAGAAGAGAGCCTTGAGCAGCCGTGGCCACATGAGAGCTGCAGCCGGCTGAGAAGACCACCGGGCGCCGGATGAATCACCCAGCTTTGGTGACACGTCCCCCGAAGGCTCATCCTTATATCCTCTTCCTGCCTTTACCTAATTCCCAATGATCTCGCTCTGCATTTAGCGATAAAGTGCACGATCTATTGGATTTTTTTTTTGTCCTGCATCATGATCTTACCCCAACAGCTGCCTGAAATTTGGGAACGCTTTTCAACCTGGGGTCCACGTCCCTGGGGTCGCCCGATCAGTTGCCAGAGGTCCGTAGAAATATAAGTCAGCTTGGTTACATAACCTCAGTCAAAGGGAGACACATTGCGTCTGTTACATCACATGCATGTTTTCAATGTTTCAAAGCTGCATCCAGCACTGAGCTCTCCACCAAACGCTCTTCAACGTACATTGACTATGGGCAACCAGATCTTCAGGGGGCTTCAAAATCCTGTAATTGTGCTGCTCTGCACCACAAAAGACAGGCAGGAGCCCCATGTCTTCCCACAGGTTCAAAGCAACGCAACATATGATCTTAATCACAAGCAATGTCTGCAGCAGATGCTCTTTTGCCATTATACGGTTCACTATAAGAGCAAACGCATACCTAAATGACCACCTCCTACGAACATTAGGTATGGATGAGCTCAGCACACGCAAAACCATATTCAGACCACTCTCCAGAGTTCAAAAGGCTTCCTTCACATTTTCATGTGCTGGTTGAGTCAATCAGATGAAGCATTATCCAAACAGTTACCATCTTAGTCTTCAAACAGGATAAACTAACTTTCAAAGGATATCAGTTAAAAAAACGAATTGTTGCTGCCATTTTAACCCACCCACACCTGGTCAAAATATCAGCTTGACCAATAACATGACTGATCCCTGGTTAACAGCCATGCTCTGCTAGGTTCTAGTTAACTCACCAAGTTGCTATATGAAATCCACGTCTCTACGTGCCGAACTTACAACCCCATCATGCTGACGTACTTAGGCATGGTAATTTAGTCCAGGGATAATGTGTGGTCACACATTTCAAAGAGAGATGTATTGTGAAGTGTGGGTCTTTGGGCAAGACCACAGGAGGGATATGGGGGGGTGCAGGCCGAAGGATTAAAAACCCTCAACCTGATGAAACCTTTATGCAAAAGACCCTCAATCGATAGATGAGTCGAAGCGTTACTCCAGGTCTACTCCAAAACCTTCACTCACTGAGCGTGGTTATCACAAATTCTGTGGTCATAATTACTGCCATCTTCAACCTTTAAACCGCAGAATCAAAAAACCAAAACCTACCCAATGAATGACTACTTAGGATTTCACGTCACAGAAGCCAGATCGTACACCGGTCAGCTCCACAAGACCTTAAAGCAGGTCGACGGGATTCGCTGGCCAAAAAATTGTAAATCCTACTGCTTTTTTTTTTTTAAATTCTTCACAAGTACAACGCAAACATTTTGTTTTTTTTTTTTTGCACTAAACGGGCAGCGAGATCTGCCGGAGACAGATTCACGGTCCACTTCTTCAGAAGAGTGGCACGCCATCCCCGAAGGTTCGAGCTCCCACGCTGCTCACAGCTAAAATTAAACCAGCGGACGAAGATAACTGGCAGCAGCTGATTACAGGCAGAACCATGATGGCTTCTGGGGACCTGTAAATTGCCCCCATGAACAGCACCCGCTTTTGTTTTTAAGGGCCTCTTCAATAAAGACACAAAATAGGTCATAAAAAGCAGCAAAACAACAAGCAGTCCAGCATCTCCTGAGGGGTCAGTGTCTACTCACGTCCGCCGAGCCCGGGAGTGATATGGCCTGCTGTTCCCATCTCCTCCCTGTGTGAGATGGCCATCAGCGGGACGGAGGGGGCGGCCCTCTCACAGAGGAGAGAAAGGGCAAAGCGGGTTCCTGTCTAAACCACAGCTGAGGCCCAAGCTACACTCAGCAGGAAAAGCAATTTGGCCATCGCCGCCTGGCCAATAGCGGGCCGAGCGGCCGATCTGGCCAATCGGTGCCCAAGAAACCCTGGGGACCAGTGTGGCCTAAAACTCATTGTCAGACCCTGAAAGAAAAGTGCCATTAACGTAGATCCCCTTTGACGACTTTTGGCAGATGTTAAAAGGCAGCTTTTGTTTTCTTAAAATATAGATAAAACCAGGGACGAGGAGACATTCTACAGCGGATGAACAATCGGTAAGGAAGCAGAGCAGAGAAGAGGAGCGTCACATCACTGCATGTATTCCGTGTTACTTCTTCAGCTAAATAGCTCTGACAGATATGCAACGCGCAGCAGTCGATGTGTCGGGCCATCAGAGCTGTGTCTTTGCAGGATCACACACAAGAAAGAGGGGGGTTAGAAATGCACGCCTGACGACTCACGGCGTACCGAAATAGAATGAAGGGGTGATGAAACGGGGCCGGGAGAGGTGTTAGAAAGAGAGCGCAACAAATTAAGACAGCAAACAAGAAGGGGATAGGGAGGGCGAACCCTGGAGATACAAATCCAAGAATATGTTTAGTTGAGAGAGACGCCAAATCACAGCCGAGGGCAACGTAAATCATAAAAAAAACCTCAGCCTGACATCACAGGGCCGCTAAGAAAGCAGTACATTAAGCGATTAAAGAGGAGAGGGTGCGGGAAACAAAACACACAGCAAAAAAGCCAGAAGAGACAATGCAGTGGTGGGATGACTGCTGCACAACACCCCAGGAGTGTTTACTAAAGGGCACTGGCCAGCCTGTGGACAAGTGTGCAGTTTGCCAACCAAAAGGCAGCGCCTCCTTACAGAGGGGGCCGACTTCGGGCCGGCGTGGCCAAGTCCACTTACACAGGTCTGAGCAGCTATAATAACAGTGACACTCCATTTTCTGGTGTCTGCCCCAATGAACACCTGGATCCTACATAAGCTCACCTCTCTTGGGTGACGGGTGGTCCTGTAGATGCCACAATGCAAACACTCAACATGTGGAAAGAACTTAAAAGGAGCATAAATGCAACACCGGTACGTGGGTCCCTTTAAACAGAGGGTCAGTTAGCAATGATCTGAATAATAATAATAAGAATAAGAATAATGATAATGATGTTGTTAACAGACACCCATCTAGCTACCTTTTGGAGAGGTCCATAAGGACCCCCGAGAAGAGTTTCTCGCCGAGCCGAAACGAGACCACCAGCGCGTCATCAATGATGTGATCCAGCGAGACTCGGACCTCGGACCCGGGGATGAGCTGCGCGATCGACTGGCTCCGCAGCCCGGGGCGCTCCGTGCCGCTCAGCGCGCCTTTCAGCGGCGCGTCCCGCGGCAGCTCCGGCTCCGGGGGTGCACGCTGCTCGCCGCCTTCCGCCGCAGCCAGACGCTCCGCGCTCCTCGGGCTCCCCAGTCCGGGCTCCGGCGATGCCTCGCCCGCGGGAGGCTCCCATGGAGCCCGCAGGTCGGGGTGGATCTCGGCGCCCCCGGTCCGGTCCGGCTCCGTAAGGGCAGCGCATCCTCTCCCAGCCACACGCCGGTCAGACGCTGCGAGCCGCGTCTCTGCCGGCGCCGCGGCCACAGGCTCCGGGGAGCCGGCGGGCAGCTCTGCCGGTGCCGGTTCCGATCCGGCAGCCAGCTGGACTCGCGGGGGCGCCCCGCACGGAGCGACCTCCCTCCCCGTCCCCTCGCTGGGAGTCAGCCCAGCGCTGGAGTTCCCCTCCTGGCAGCCGAGGTCCCAGCCGGGGCTTTGGGGGCCGGCGCTGGGCTCGCCGGCAGGGCTGCCCTCCGCGGCGCGGCTGTCCGCTGCGGGACTGGGGCGAGCACCGGCCACGGCCTCCGGGGAAGCTCCGCGCTGCGCCTCGGCGCGACCCACGCTGCATTCCTCAGCCGCATCCCCGGTGTCGGGGACGCGCACGAGGCGCGTCACTGCGGCGCGCTCCTGCGCGGCCTCGGCCTCACACCAGGCACCCCCGGCCGCCGGCGGCAGTGCCTCGTGCTCCAGCTCCGCTCCCTCCCGCACTGTCGTGGTTGCTGCCGCAGAAGCTCCTGGCTCCGCAGCCACGGCCGCCATTTTCTTTCGCCTCCTCCACCAGCAGCTCAGCCTTCTCTCTCTGATAGGATGTGATCCCGCCCACCGCGACCCCGCGGGACTTCCCATTGGCTGCAGAGCAGCGAGCTCGTGCATATGTTGCCGGATTCTGAGTCTATCAGGAGGGAGCGCCGGAGCCGGCCGTTCTGATTGGTCGTATTCTTGTCCGTCACATCGGTCCCGTTACTTTAATGGATTGAGGTTGCACTGATGGTGACACAGGGGGCGATATTGTGTCATGTTCCTACCCCTCCGGTAACGAAAATGACCATTTGTAGTGCACAAAGCATTCACTTAATATTTAGTGCAATACATGTTTAATTATTGAAACATAAATACAATGTTATATGCAACTATAAATTGTGTATACATAATTCATACTCATATAAAATATCATATTGTATATATTATACCAATAGAGACGACTAAATCCATACATTGTTCTTTATGTATTTGTGTTCTTTCTAACAAAATCTATACAATCTATAATCTATACATCGCATTTGAATAATACGGACATTCCGAGGCATAGTCCTACAATTAACATTTTAACGTTCTCCTTTACGTCTTCATTTTAATCAGTTTAGCTAAGTTCCCCTTTCTGGAAAAAAAACACTAGCCTAAAATGACTATTTCTGATGTACTGAAGTTACCCAGAAATTCATATTGTTGCCAGGAAAATGTATCACCTGCATTTTAATTCCTGTGTTTCATCGGTTACGATTTACCTGTACTGGACCATGCTGTATAAAAACTAGAATATATAGCGGAGTATGTATTTATATATATATATATATATATTTACGTGTGCTGAGCTCATCCGTACCTAATGGTTAAATTCATTTAACGAAATCTAAGACACAGGTGGTGAATATTTCGCATTATTTATCTATCCAAGGAGGCATCTGGAACATCGGATTAATTTCCTGGTACTTCTAAGGGTTACGAATGCACGCCGAACCCGTGATTCAGTGAAAAAAAAAAAACATTTTCAAACCCGCCTAATATTTATACACCTCAACGTGACAACACATTATCAGAATTACACTGGCTTCCAGAATTAACCCGAGCAGTAATACTCGTAATACAGTAATTCATAGTTACCAAACGCATTTTTTTCATGCTGGCGCTCTCATGGGGCACTACGCCAGCTATTTAACCACCTAGGGCTACTTCCTAGCCTGAAGAAGCCGGGGCTGAAAATATGACGAAATACTCAGCAATTAACATCACACCCATTAGGTGGCGTTTTGTTGTAATTATTTAGATGAAATGCAACATTTAGCTGAGTATCTGACTGCAGGTTGACAGTGTTCTGAGCAACCCTCAGAATTAAGGCAGTAAGCAGTCGAACCCACCTTACCCTGCCTTTAACTGAATGAACACTTGCGTCACGTTTCCCAAACCATTACGCCTTTTCGGTACGCATATATGCCCCCCACCCCGCCGCATGTGCCCGCCCACAAGCCGCCTCCGTCCCCCTCCTCCAGCTCTTATCCAAACCGTACAAGAATCGTACTTCATGTCGTAAAAAAATTACCTGCACACGTGTCACAGCCTGAGTACCCTTTTTTTAAATTTAGTATGTGATCAAAGAAACTATATCTGCTAGAATTCTATGTTTAGACTATGACACTGCATTGGAAAGTAGTGGCATTTGGATTGTGCTGTAATAAGATTGCATTTATCATTAATGTTTTTTTTATTTGCAAATGTGTTCTTTTTTGTTTTTATCCATTAGCAAAATGTAGAAATATTATATGACCAAACAAACATAATAAGTACTTTTCCCATGTCTTTAAACTGAATGTACTGATCCGGCAAAACCTTGCAGGTATCGTAGCCTGGCCTACAGCGCTGAACTGCTTAAAGCCTTCCGTAGTTTTCAGCCATCTTGGGCCATCGTCTGGTGAACTGCACACCGCAAGTCACGCCAAAGCTTTTTAGCAGAAATGAGTTCATTACTTCGGCTCAAAGCCTGAAACTTCTGGTTTCAGCCGCCACCCCATGGATTTTTTTTTGTGCATTAAGGATCAATGACTTCCTGATTAACCCACTTTGCGTCTAGGAGGCGGTTTAAGTTAAAACACACAGGAATGAATGTGTATATCCCCTTTTCAAAGGAAGCTCTGGAGCATGTCCCAAATGACCTGGGACGAGACTGGGAGTCTGGGAAGCAGAGAACAGTAAGATTTTCCGTCGATCATTTGTGTTATGTAGGTATTCAAGGACACATTCAAGATGGCAATAATAAACTTCTGTCATCGCAGATTGTGCCTGTCCCTGACAAATGACCGTGTCACAAAATGGGCTTTTACGATCCAAAGTTGGCTAGTGAAACCCCCGAAAGTTCGTTTTTTAATGCCGTGGTTCAGTCGTAAAAAAGTTCCTGAGTCACAGTGTTTTATATTGTCCAAACACATTTAACCCTGGGAGAGGAATAAAACAGGCCATCCTTGTGCAGTTTATGGGCTTTCGCAATGGGGCAGGTTAGTGCCCGGACAGCAGCTTCACCTTTACCTTTCTCCCTTCACAGGTATGACTTCATGAACACGAGATCCAATCCAGGGGACACGTGTGGACGCTCACCTTAAACCACCCCCACGTCCCTTCCTGGAAGCTCAGGATGCCTGTCCCAATGACCACTTCATCCCACATTCAGCGGGTGGTTGGTGAGACGCAGACTAGTTTACACATTATAGATATTCTGTAAACACCACTTGGTGTTACTTGGTTTACTGGTACATCTAAAAGGGTCACCTAACACTTTCTGGAGTCACTCCAGCCCTAACGGTTTTGCCATTCTGGTGTTTTTTTAAGGGTACAGTCAAGGGTGCCATTAGAGTTTTTGGGTCCCTGAACAATGCCAGTTCAATTATGTTACACATTTTTTAGAATTGGAATTTTTCAGAACTTTTCTAACTTTCCTCCCCTTTACAGTGCCCCTGGGTGCCTTCAGGTTATTGAAATCAAACGCTTACTCACGCGCCATGTGTTTCATTCATTCATGCATTCATTCATTTAATTAACTTGAAATCAAATCAGAGTTAGCAAACATGTCCTAAAGGGAATGCCATAGATACAAAGAAGCAAAATGCTATATAATCATTACACCATTTTACTTCTCTGTATCTTGAGGTGAAATAGCCATAGTTTTAATGAAATCATCAGCTGCCCTGGAAAGAAGATCTTCTTTCATCTTCATAATTACTTGTCCAGCACTGGGTTGCTGCATGCCTGGGGCCCTAGCCCTGGGCACATTCAGGGCACAGGGCAGGGCATGCCCAGGGTACATTCAGGGCACTGGCCAGGGCACACCCAGGGTACAGGGCAGGGCACACCCAGGGTATATTCAGGGCATTGGCCAGGACATACCCAGGGTATATTCAGGGTACATTCAGGGCACATCCAACGCATACCCAGGGAACCTCAATGGTAAAGGGCAGGGTACATTGAGGGCACACTCAGGGCACACCCAGAGCATACCCAGATGTGGCAGGTATTGGGAATACTGGGAGTAAACTCCCAACCAAACAGGGAAAATACTGAAGCCCCACACTCACAGAGCCATATGTAGGAATCATACCCCAGGCTTGTAGGTATGAGAGTACCCTGCCCTGTCAACTACTGTCCCACCTTTAGTCAAGGAGAAGCAGGACAGAAATGGCTCCAATGCATATGCACAAACCAGCGTCAATCAGAATCAGAATCATGGTGATTCATCGTGATTCAGTGTCATTGTGCAGAGTACAACGAAATTAAAAGAAGACAATTGCTTAGCCTGTGAAAAGGACTAAAGTTTATAATAGCCAATAAGAAAGAAGAGGAATATTTGTTGAACCAGCTTTTCAGAACATTTGGTGCTGACAGGTGTGAGCTGCTGGGCGATAGGCCTTTAGGCTATCTGTGGTAGGCTTCTTTGGAACAGGGATGATTGTGGATGATTTCAGACAAGAGGGAACTGCAGCTTGTGAAAGGGAGAGGTGGAAGATGGAGGTGAGGGTACGTGAAAGCTGGCCAGCACATGCCTTAAGCACCTTCCCCAGCACGCCATCAGGGCCAGCAGCTTTCCTGGGGCTCATGCTCCTCGACACTGAGTGAGGGAGGGGGGCTGTGGGTTGGGGCCAGCAGCGATGGAGTGGCAGTGTGTTGCTGTGTCTCACAGATTGTTCTTATCATTAGAGAATGTGGATTTGCACACCACAAGGGGGCAGTGTGTGGCTCAGTGGGCTAAGCCTCTGTCAGAAGGTCACCACTTCAAACCTGGTCTTGACAGAATAGTTATATGAGCAAGACCCTTAACCCCCAGCTCTGTAGGCATCACGAGGTAACTGCCCCCTCACTGTGACCCCCCAAGCTTCCTCTGCCTGGGTGACTCCTGCAAAGTAAGATGGGAGTTAAAATGAAAAGAGTTTTTCACACAGTGCCTGAAATCATTTTTCAGGGGACATCCACATCTTCTTCTATTTTGACATGGTCACTTGACCACAACTATGGACCAAGTGCCCAAAAGCCCCCAAGACCCTGTTCAGAGCTAAGGGGGGGGTGGTATGTCTGCATCGTGAGCTCATGGTGGAATGACATGCACGCTTTCCCTGTGGTGGGGCAAACTGCCTCTCAGACGGTCAGATGTCTTTGGCCCATGTGCCCTAAGAACCCCCTTCGCTCATAAAACTGGAGAGCCGGGGGCAAAGGGCTGCCAAAATTCAGGCCCGACTCGACCGCAGACAGAGGAGTCTTCCTGTTGAGTCAGCCCCTGTGGGGAACACGCTGTCCCGCAGACACCGCCATGGTCACATGACCCCGTGGCTGCAAGGCGCATTATGGGGAAAAACAGAGTATGGGATAGAAGGAAACTGGGATGCACAGCAATGCCTGTCACTTAAAAAAAGTAAGAAAAGCATAGTTATATCTGGCCTAATAAAAGCGGTGTCTTGGTTTAAGGGGTAAGGAAAATGTATTAAAATTTGCATTTGGCTGGAATGCGAAGACGTGCTATACAAAGTGATCCAAGGGCAGAAATCGGTTTTCCTTCGAGGGCCGTAGGGTCACGATTGCCGACCTCAGGTGCACACAGGTGTCTGACTGAGCGGTCACTCACCCGCGATTGCGGCGCTATCATCATAACACTTTATGACGGGGGCGGGTGTGTGTCCCGGCAGGGGGGTATTTATGGAGCGGGACGCCTGACGCCCTGCACCTGTCTGCTCACCTGCACTCCCCCGCAATCACTCCTCCTCGCCATTGATGATGTCCTTTACCGGCAAGTACGAGATCGAGAGCCAGGAGAACTACGACGAGTTCGTCAAGCTGATCGGTAAGAACCCCTGACTTTCGCATATACAGCTCCGGGAAAAAAATTAGGTCACCACGGCAAGATTTTCAGTTTCACTCTTCTCTCAATTCAAGTGTAAAATATACATTTTTTTTGCAAACTGCAGCCTGGCTCTTCTCTGCCTTTCATTGATGAGGGGCTTCTTCCTTGCTTTATGGGACTTCAGTCCTGCTTCTAGGAGCCTGATATGAAATGTCCTAGCAGGGCACTTCACACCACTTAATGTTTCCCATTCCTCTTGGTCACTTGGGGTCATCCTCCGATTCATGAGGCACTGCCGGATAAGTTGACGGTCGTCTCTGCCATTAGAAAGTCGCTTCCCTCCTCTACCTGGCTGGTTTATGTTCATTCCCAGTGTCTCCTGCTTCATTGTTCTTGTGTACTGCAGACTTAGAAACCTTGCATAAGGCATCGGGTTCGGCTTGACGAGGTATTACTGTAAGCTCAGTAAGACAATGCAGAAAGAGCCTAACGAGAGCCCCCTCGTCCCACACCACCCAAACCCCAGGCCTGCCCGACGATGTCATCGAGAAGGGCCGCAACGTCAAGGTCGTCACCGAGGTGGTTCAGGACGGCAACACGTTCGTTTGGTCCCAGACATATCCCCACAAGACCATGACCAACAAGTTCGTCATCGACCAGGAGTGCGAGATGGAGACAATAGGTGGCAAGAACCTGAAGGTCAGTCTGAAGACCTTTCCTTAGGAGGATGCTCACCCTCCTGATCTTCTCTCATTGCAGATAATGGGCGACCTGCACATCACCACCAGCGGCTTTTTATTCAAATATTTAATATATAGTGCCTTTCACAATTAGCCCGAAATGCCTAACACGGCATCAGACAGCTGCATTTGCAAATTTCACATTTTTTTCCTCATAACTTGTTTACCACAACTTCTAACGCACCTTTTTTTTTTTCCTTTAAAACTTAAGGCCACCGTTACCATGGAGGGAGGCAAGGTGTCTGTGCGATTCCCCAAATATCTCCACACAGCTGAGGTCTGTGGCGACAAGCTGGTGGAGGTGAGTGTGCCCTGCCGTTCCGTTCCCGGGGTGCGGACACGCCGCAAGGCTCCTAGATTTATAGAGTGCTTCTCTCCCTCCACCCCAGTGCTCGACGGCTTCGGGAGAGAAGGGCACTGTAACCCTGAAGAAAATCAGCAAGCGCATCTAGATGAACCGACAGACCACTCCCAACATCCCACTTCTCGTAGAAGAATAAAATCCTCTAATAGCAAGATCTGTCTCCGGCCTGCTCATTTTCTCTCTGGAGTGGCTTTGCACTTCCCCTAGTGGCTAATCCATGCAAATACACCTGCCCCATCAATGAAGTCATCTTCCGCTGAAAGGTTACTGCAGATTCTTAAGTATAGCTTTAGTAAATCACCACAAGGGGGCACAACTCATCAGTACGCATTTCAGTCCTACAGAAAAGCCTCTGATTTGCATAGTGGTTACGTCTCCCTCCAGTGGGAAAGCCTGCAATAAGCCTGCACATCCATTCACAGGCAGGGGTCTTTACTAGTATTCATGCTATCTGCGCAGGATAATGTAATGTTTAAAGGATTTACTAGCTACGGCAGCTTGCAGCATTACGTTCGAGCGCAACTTGGTAGTGGCGGGAGTTCTCCGTCAGGAGATGCTGCATGGCTGATTGAGGGGTCTCATTATAAAAGCCCCCCCCCTCCCTAGCAGAGAAGCCCCACCCCCTCACTGTCTCTATGGAAATGATCCCTTAGTGAGCCTCCCCAATGTGAGGGTCGCTGCTCCCTACCCCACAAAAGAACCTGAGGTTCTGGAGCCCGAACCCCCTGGCTGGGGCACCCCATCCTGCCCCCCCCAAGGCGCATCACTACAACCCGACAGCAGGAACACCCAGCCCCCCCCGAATGTCGCTGACTAAGAAAGAGGGAAAGAAGAGTGCAGCCCGTAACGGGAAGGTCTGAGAAAGGCCCCGGGGGGGTCAGCGTGCGCCCCACAGACACGCTCCCACACCGAACTTCCACTCCCCGGGCATGCAGGCCCCCCAAACATGTGCATTCCCAGATAAGGTTTGCCACTAAACTGCAGGCTAATTCGCCAGACAGACTCAACAGAGGAAATGCAGCATGTCCTGCCATTTTTTTAAGCTTCCCGTAATTTTTCCCAGTGCCATTCCCCCGTACTCAGCGATTGATGTTAGGGGGTCTTTACCCCCCATTGCCCTTCCTTAGCCTTAAAGGAACACACAGAACTGCAAAGCCAACCCCCCCCCCCCCCCGGCCAGCAAAAGTGATTCTTCCCTTATCATGTGCTTGCTCTGCTGGGCTCGGACTCCCCGAAAGAGACACCCGCCCCCAGAATGCACACAGCAAGGGGCTCTGAGAGGGTTAGCATGCGCCGTCAGTCACCAGCCGCTGTAACCTTACTGACATTAATGCTTCCCAATACTGATCATCGCAGAACATTAAAATGGCTCAGATAGAGAACAGTAACTGCAAAAGCAAGAGGAAAAAACTGAAAAGTTTTGTTGGTCTTTATTTTGGACGGTCATCTTGACAACAGGTGTCCATTCTGTGTGGCCTGCATCCTCCACCAACCACACACACTGACATTACGGACGGGAGAGGAAGTGAGAGCTGTTCCTAAGGCGGGAGTTGGCTGGCTATACATCTACACTAGATCTTACACGTGTGTGTTCTGCGCTGACATCGTCACAGTTGCAATATGCAACATTTTCATTATGGTTAAAACTTACTGCCTACCAGCAATAAAAAACAAACAAACCAAAAAAAAAAAAACATTCAAATAAGTTACTAGTGATACTACCCTTCTCTGAAATGGATCAGTAATTGGTTTAAAGGTTCACACACATACTGCACCCCAGGACTGGTGTGTAAAAAACTGAAAAAAAGTGTAAAAAAAAAAAAATGAACAGAATGCAAGCTTCACATGTACACATGCACGCAGGAACGCACGCACACATGAACACATGCACACACTCACGCACGCAGGAACACACACACACACACACACACACACACACACACTCACACACATTCACACACAGGAACACATGCACATGCACATACTCACACACACACTCACGTACGAACACATGCACACACTCACGCACACATGCACATATGCAGACATGTACACAAGCTCTCATGCATGCGCACACACTCCAGCCAGCACCTGAAATCATACATTATGGAGAATAAAGAAAAAAATAATACATTTTTACAAGGTACAAAAAAAACTCACCAAAAACAGAGAATAAAGTATAACCAGTTGATTCAATACAGTGATCGGGTACAGGGAGGTAGCTGAAAGTCCAGGGTCCAGCAGGGCAATCCCAACCGCTCCAGCGACATAGATAAGACTGAGAATGCACCAGCGCCCCCATGAGGCGACCAGAAGAGATGCAGCGGGGTTTCAGTGCGTCGTAGATATCTCCACTTTGGCTCAGGGGAGGGGTCCGAGCCATGGCTGCTTAGGGTCAGGCCAAACCGGATGGGGCATTACCCTGAGGTGCGGCAGCCATCCTGCCCTTTGCAGAATCCAGTCTGCCAGCCACAAGGACAGCACCAGTCATGTGATCCAGTTCAGCATTCTGTTACAAATTTCCTGAGAAGAGCCATACAGTACAACAGGGAACTGCCCTCACGGAGAACAGCTATACAGCATAGGAACCGGAGGGGGAGGGGCCAGACTGCCTGGCGTCCAATCAGGAGGGTGTGCTTAGACAGGGGCCACCAAATGCCAGCCATTCATGGCCTCCACAGCATCTCACCCCATTTCCCTGCACTCCAGAGATCAGGTGGTACTGTGAATAGGTGTTACAGGCCCATTAGGACTTGTGATGGGGGCATTAAGGGTATTCGGAAAAACAGTAAATCCAAAATCATGATTTAATGTACCATTATATATTTTTTTCTTCAAATGCCTGAGTGCAACAACTCCACAACCCTCCCTCACTGAGACAGGCAGTAGAAAGACAGCCCTCCTCTAGCCTCAAAGACAGGCAGCCTCCCCCATCCGGCTGTGACCATCGCATAGCCCCTGCGGCGTAAAGGAGACCTTCCATGTCTGCACGTCATGGCGGCACAAAGGTGGCTGAGGGGAATAAAGCATACAGTTTGACTAGATGATTATACATAACAGCTCTTCTCCAAATTCATCGCCTTCAAGTAACACGTCAGTCCCTGAATCAGCACGGCGCATGTAAACAAGGCCAGGGCAGGAGCCTCAGTCACAGGCCGCCGGGCCCGTGTAAGGCAGCAGCATTGGCGGTGGGTCCATTTCATAGGCAGACAACGGGCTCCAGAATGATGTCACTTCCTTCCTGCAGGTGTGCTGAGGGTAGGGGGCGAGTGAGAGCAGTCAGATCTTCAGACCTTTAAGGTGTCCACCCACAGGAACAGAATACAGAATGGGAAAAAAGCAGCTTAAGGTTGAAAGGTTGGTCAAAACTAGCGAAAGAGACCACAGTGTGAGGTTTTTTGTTTTTTTTTTGGGGGGGGGGGACACATTATTGAATAGACATCTCCAGTCCTCATCTTCTTTTGGCTTGTTTTTGAAAATAAAGCAGCACTTTAGTTTAGCGAGGGGCTGTTAACCCGGGCAGAGGGGGGAATCAGGGCTATTTTGGCTAAACCCCCCCCCCCCCCCCCCCCCCCCCCAAAAACAAAAAGGGTTTTACAAACGGGCCGGGGGCGGCGACCCCAGGGGGGGCAAAAAAAAACAAA